>CAXAMN010024050.1:0-14560 GCA_963970005.1 Durusdinium trenchii | reverse complement strand
GTTTGGCTCAAGATTGTGGGAAAAAGGGGCGGCTGCTGTGTTCTTTTTTAGCTAACCATTTGCTAAGTGCTTAGCTGGGCACTTACTTGAGCCATCGATAAGTGATTTACTAAGTAGATAGCACAGATTTAGCCTAAATCTGTTAAACACTTAGCCCACTTAGCCCAGGAGATGCTAAGTACTTAGCTATCCACATAGTAAGGCAATACCATAGGTGCATTTATTGGAAAAACAAAAACTTCTAAAAAATAAAAATATGTTCATATCACACACAAAAATTTATAACTTAAACACTGAACCCTAAGACTTAATCCCTGAACCCTAAAACTTCAAAAAATTGTTGAAACATTATATAATTGAAAAATATCAAAGCATACACAAATCACAATTGTTACAAAATATTTTACTTATATATATTTCATTGATGTAGTTTCATATTTCTATCATTCCTTTATTGTGGCATCTTGTGCCTCATGTACAGGGGAACCAAAGAAGTAAGAACTCCTTTGGACTCTTTCCAGCTCATTGGCTGTGAGATCAAAGCAGCTTCCACCAAAAAGGTGTCATCAGTCTTTGTCCAGTTTGCTGAGCATATAGCTGCCTTGTAGGACTGAAAAGCCCATACTGAAACCAGGCTCCAAATTTTCCCATCAACTTCGATGTGCATGCGAATTTGGCCACCAAAAATTGTTTCACCTTCACACCAGGTGATGAAATCACCTTTGCAAGCCTTACCAGCAGGCTGGAGAAGCAAAGTGCTACAAGTAAAGCATTCTGTGAAGGAAAAATATTTGGAGATCAGCTCTTTGAAGTACTTAGTGGGCAAGCCATGGTGTTCCAAAGCAATTGCACCAAGAAAAATGCCTGGTCTTTCTTTGAGGTCATAAAGTTCTTGGGCAACAACATCCATCAGCACTCCTGCCTCATAGTTTTTTCAAATTTGAAGTTGCCTGTGCAAACTTCTTGACAGCTTTATGTTTCCTCTCCAAACAGAAGCAGGAGGGCAAACACTTCAGGTACTCCAACTCTGCAGGCAAATGCACTAGCCAATGGAACTTGCTATGAAAGGAGTCAACCCAGTGAGCAGTTTCAACTGCATCAAAGAAAGCTTCAACAGCTGTCTGCAAATGAGCAGGTGTAATGGAGCAAATGGTAGTAGCTTGCAAAATGTCAAGAAGGTTGCCAAGCTCAATGAAAACATTGCAAGCTTCTACACAATGCTTTGCAGGAATCAGCACAGTTTGCATGAAGAAGCTCAAAATGGCATACATGTCAAGAAATTCACTAGCTGTTGCTTTGAATGTATTTGCTTCTTGGTTGGATTTCTTCCTCTTCTTGCTGAACAAGCTGTGGGGCTGCAGCTTCAAAGCTTTGGGGAAGGTCCACTTCTGCAGGTAGTTGCCAAAAGTATCATGTGCATCAAACTCCTTAGACTCCTCCAAAGTCTTTAGAAGAAGGGTCAAAATGGTAGCCATAATGCCATTAGCCAGGATTGCATGCATCCAGTCATGCACAAAGTTGTTGGCCGTGTTCAAAACATGTTGCAAGCCTGGGTCCAGCAGCAAAGACTTCTCCTGGTAGACAAAGCCACAGGCCTGCTCCCAATCTTTAAAAGCTTCAGCTGTGTATTCAAGCTTCTTCCTTTGAAGCCTAGCTATAGAGCTTTTGATGTCCTGGTTGGAAGCAAATTTCAACCCATGGGCTTTATGCATGGAGCTTGTAAGAATCTCTTCACCATCTTGCATGATCAAGGAGGTCTTGGCAAAGAGATTCTTACAAAGGATGCAGAATCGAGATCCTGCATCCCCCTTGATGCTCCATGCAAACTTGTTGGCTGCCCCATCCTGGGGCATTCCTCCAAAACTGAGGAACAGCTTCTGATGCTGACCATCAGGGCCCTTCAAAGTCAAGCCAACAGAAGGATTGAAGTCTCCACAAAAAATTATCTTCAATATTGCTGCAAAAATTTGGGAGACTCCAGCTTGAAGTTTGCTGACCAGGCTGCTTCTGCAGATACACAAGCATTGCCATGCTCAAGTTCAACAATGGATGCATAAAACACCCAAACCTTTCTGGAAAGAGTGTGGCCTAATGGGTTTCCAGGCACAATTTCATCTGAATACAATAGCAGCTTGGAAGGCTGATCATAAGAGCACCCTGCTGCAAAGGCTTTGCGCAAGCCCTCATATAGTGCACCTCCAGATTGAAAGGCCAGAGCTAGAAATGTCAAATAGTTCACTACCTCCAGACTGATGGACTCACCATCACAACAGCTCAGGGACACCTTTCTAATGAGAGGCCCATAAGCTTCTCCTGAACTTGCAAGCTTCTTAGCTTCACTTTGGTGCTTCCTGGATGATAGCTGAGGCAAACCCTCTTTCTTGAACTCAGAAACCAGGCTGCTCAAAGCACTTTGTGTTACAAAAGGATGCTTTCTCTTCAATTCATCCAGCTTTTGCAGCTTATGAGGCCTGGAAGAAGAAGCTTCTGAAGCTGTTTGTGTTGATCCCTGTAGCTCAGTCTTAGAGCTTTTGCGTTCAACTGGCTTTCTCTTTGTGTCATACTCTCCTTTTTCCATTGCGTGTTTGCAAATGAAGAATTGGAATCAAAGTGAAACACAAAAGTATTGCAAATGCAAATTTGAGCCACTCTCATACATATATGAGTCAATATGAGCAAGTAATGTGCTTTTCATTAGGCTATATAGTATGTTTGATGTTTGTTTGAGCAGGTTGCCAATGATCATAAATCCTCAACAGGCTAACAAAGGCAGTGAGTGCAAGCAAACATCTTTTTCCCACAGCACCATGGGTCACTTGAAGAGCTAATGCTGGAGACATAGCTATGTAGCTCAATGCATCTTTTGCTTTTCCTTCATGAAAAGCTTCTTAGCTTCCAGCCGCATTTTCCCAGCAAAGCTCTGGGCCTTCTCCTTGCTTTCCCCAAGCCTGATTGCTAAGTTGAAGGCCCTTTTCCAATGCCTGCTGCCCACAATGTTGAAGTCATTACGCAAGTCCTCAGGGTCAATGCTGGTGATCTTGTAGTCTGAGAGCTTGGTCATGCCTGCACACACATGCATTGGATTGGAGCTTGGCTTCTTCATCAGCTTGGGGGATGTAGTTGCAGGGCCCTTGGCTGAAGACTTGGAAGCTTTCTGGGCAAGAGCTGAAGGGGAAGCTTGAGGCTTCTTCATTGGCACAGTCTTGTTCTTGGCCAAGCGCAATTTCTCAAAAGCCATGTTCTCAAAATCACTTCCACTAACTTCAGATGCTGGTGCAGCTACAGAAGCTTTGGCTGAAGTGGCAGCTTGTTCATTTGTTCAGCTGGAGCAGCTTCTGTAGCTTCAGGTTCTTCCTCAGCTTCTGCAGCTTTGTCCATGATTGGCAGCGCATGCCTCTTCTTTGGCTGAAAGAATGGCTCATCAGCCAATGCCTTTCTCTTGGTAGGAGAGATTTTCACCTTACATTGGCCTTGTTGTTGCCCATGTTGTTGCTGCTCCATCATCTTCATGAAGTTGTAGAACATCTCCATCTGCTTGAATTGTGAAGCAGCTGCAAAAGAGTGTGTTGCAGCTTCACGGGATGGTGCAATATCTTTTGAGATTGAAGCTGTGGCACTGGATTTAGCTGCATCCCTCAGCAGCATGTTGCCCTTCCTCAAAGGAATATGTTTGGCAACCAAATGCTGAAGCATTTGTGGATTGAGGTCTTGAATAGGCTTGTTCTCCCCTTCAGCATCCCCATATGCATGCTGAAAATGCATGTCAGTCAGTTGCTCAGGCTTCTCTGGGAACTTCTTCACCAAAAAGGGTGCTGCTTTGGTGTCATTCTTGTGGAAAATGCTCTTGAACTCATCAACCATTTGATGGATTACCTTGTACTCTGGCATGGTGGTGAGCTCACTGATCAAAATTGCAACTGCCCTGCCAGTTGTTTGCTCATGTAAGCTTTTCACACCCAAAAGCCTCAAGCGCTTAGCAATCACATTGCTTTTTGCAACCAAAGAAAGGTTTTTGTCTTTCACCTGTTCCCATTCAGCAATGGTCAAAAAGTTCCACAAGTGCTCGGCCAATTGGGGTGTCACAGGGCCACTTGGTGATGGATGAGAAGCTGGGGATGGGTTACTCAACTTCTCATCAACACAATCATTGACAGCTCTTTGCTGATCATTTGACAAACATGATGAACTGACAGCATCATACAGCTGTGTTGCATCAGCCATGGTCAAACTTGGCAAGCTTTTGACCTTGTTGCAAAAGTTCTTGATGATTCCATCCTCAAACTCCTCCCCTTTTTGGCTCCCAGCACTGAAAGCCTTCAGCCTAGTCTCTAGGAGGCTAGCAATGGACCCAATCTCAACCACCAAATCACTGGCAGTCCACATCTTTGCACAAAGACACAAATTGATCCAAATGTAACTCTTGAACCTTGAAGCTGTTGTGTGCTGCATTCTGAAAGAATATACTAGGCATATATAGATGCATCTCTCACAGCAAGGGTTGCTAATCTACCACTGTTAAGCTTAAATGCTCTAACAGCTTGAACTGCTCGCGTTTACATATTCCTTTTTTGGCATGGCAGAAAGCTCCATGATCCTAAGGCCTTTCTACTTGCCACAAGCTGTACACCAAATCAATCAAACTATTCATTTGTGGAAGTGTTAAGTTCCACAGCACAGCAGTTTGCATCAGAAAGGCATCTGCTTCTGTCCTTGGATGGAGCACAGAATATGGAAAGCTCCCAGTGACACATCAACAATATATAGACCACCTGGTAAATATATACATATGGGCCTCATAAACACAACAACAGTATTCTTAACATAACAAGGTTCCAAATGCGATAGCCACCTCTGCGCACCCTCACAACCCAAAGGGTTTGCCTCCCATCTGTCTCATACCACACATACATCCACTTGTGAGTGACAGGGTCATTCTCAGACCAGTGGTCCATGGCAATGTTGCTCACATTAAGCATACCCACCATAGGAAGCAGGTTCAGATCTCTGGCTAGGGCTTCCATTGCACCAGCACAAATCAGCAATCAGCTTGAAAGCTTGCAAGAACTCAATAGCTGCACTATGAACTGAAAGCTTGAAGCTTCAAAGTCAGCTAAACTCTAGCTACCAACATAAGCATGTAAAAACATGTTTGTATATATGAATCTTGCCACATGTTTGCTATAGCTCATCTTATAGCACATTGCTCTTTTTCACCTCTCATATGTGGCAGCAGCTCCAAGAGCTATATCCATAGGCCTTGCTCAGGGATTGAATGTGGAAAGCACACCAACTGCAACATGTCTACAATATGGTTAATGATGCACAGGTATTGCTGTTGTTTAGAGTGATCATTCAATCCCAAAGTATGCAAATGTGCAATGTGCATTGACTAATTCATATAGTACATGTGACAAAGCACTCATGCAAAGCACTCACAAAGCACTCCTTCTTGAATTAAAGCTCTCCTTAAGAGAATGCTACACAAGAATGCTACACAGAAAGCTCTTCATATTATATCTACATGCAGTGAATCTCATATATGACAATATGCATATCTTTCATTTTTGCATAGATTGTAGCATATCATATCTATATAAATAGAATATACATACATGTCAATCACAGATAATAAAGTTGAAACCAATATAGATAGTCTACATATTCTACATATATATATATATTTACCAGCCACCTCACTCCAGCAGCATGCTTCATAGCCAGGCTTGGCAGTGCCTCCACATGGAATCATAGCCCAAATACCTTGGCTATTTGCAATGCAAAGCATTCCTCCATAGATACCAATGCACAGCCTGTAAAAGCTTGTACAAAGCTTGGTAGCTACATAAGAAGCATGACAGCTTATAGAAGCATGATAGCTATGCAAAAGCATACCAGCTCATGAAAGCTTGCAAAAGCTTGAAAAGACAAAGCTAATGAAAAACTTGTACAACATGCAGACATAATACTGCTGAACAAGCCGATCGCATTTGTTCCAATTCCTTTTCTTGTAGTATATGATAAGTTCTCCACATTTCTCAAACCAACCGTGCCTGGCCCTCTTAACAGGAGGGCCAGGCACAGGTGGAACAACACCTTCAGCACTGGCAGCTTGTCCTGAACTGCTAGATCCTTCTCCTTCATGGACTGGCGCAGCAGGCCTCTTCTGTCCATAGACCTCTCGCCACACAGAGCCATGGACAGGCTTTCCAGACAAGGATGGATCAGCTGGCTTGCTACCAGGAGCTGGAATAGGAGGAGCTTTTGCTGGAGGTGGAACAACTGCTGGGATTGCCTTTGCCTTTTGTGGCATCAAAGGTGGTTCAACCTTTTCAACCTCAGGTTTCCTTTTGAGTTGCAATTTGGCAGGGTTCATCACAGACATCTTGTGCTTCTGCTGCTCATGTACATCCCATGCTGGGTAAAATAGGTCCCCCAATGGCATCACAATAATGTCTTCACCCCATTGACATAGTTTTGACAGAATGTGAGCGATGACATTGCCCTTACTGTCCATGACAAACCATTTTGAATGCATTGTTGAGTAAACAATGTAGTGGCTGCCACATTCAGGGTCACTGCCCTTCCAAACACACTCTTGGTCTTGTTCAAATGGGGTCTTCCAGAAACGCATGTCGCATAGTCGATCAATATATTTCCTTACTGAGGGGTACAAAACAAATATAGCAAGGGATACAAACTAACTATATCAACCAATGGAATATATAATAGATAAGCTGATATCATAACCAAAACAAACAATACATACTAAACTGCATAGGCTCTCTTCATCAGTTTCAATAGGTTGGGCTGCATTTCTGACAATACAGATGCAATTAGCGATAGCTTCACAAAAGCGTACGTTCCAGATCTCACAACCCAAAGGAATAGCAGGAGCAGCCATGGCTGGAGGAGTTTCAGTTGGCTCTTCCATTGTGGCAAAGATATTGTGTATAGATACAGAGAATTGAATCCATAATGTGTTTGTGTGTATTCATTGAAAGTAATCTAAATGTATGTGAATATTTTAGTATGCTCTACACAAGTATGCTGGTACATGTATGAGTGTTGCAAGTAAATGCAATTATATACAAGTATGCTGGTGCATGTATGAGTGTCATAAGTAAGTGTAAAGCTATGCAAGTGTGTTGGTGAAGCCAAGTGCACAGTGCACAACATGTTGCTATATGAGCCAAAATACATAAAGCAAAACATATATTTGGTGTGTAATCTATTCAATACATTACACTTACGCACAATTGACACAGAAAGCAAAGCTAATCAAAGCAGCGCAAATGCTTTTTTCTTATCCATGATTTGTCTCAATCAACAGCTGCAGCCCAGATTACCTCACATGGAGATGCACACAAAGTAATTTCAATTTGAAATTACTTTTCCAAAAACCAAAAAGTAATTTCAATTTGAAATTACTTTTTTTCATTGATTAAAACTAAATTTAATTTTGTATTAATAATATTTGTTTAATATACATTGTACTTTAATATTTTAAAAACATTTTATAAAATAGAACTGTTAATAGTTACAAAAACATATCAAAATCTATTATATGTCTATACTTAAATGGTAATAAATATGTATATATTCATTATCATTGTTAAATAGTGTTTGTACCAACAACATATGCATTTGAATATATCAAATAGAATATTGTTATTAAATTGATTATATGCAGTGTGTGATATTTCAAAATAGCTTGCTAGATAAACCAGATTACTTTTTTGTGCATATTGATAACTGGATTTGGTATGTAATATATGACAACATATAAACTACACATATAAGCATAATAGTTTTTGTGTTTGAAAGTGTATTTGCAGCTTCAGCACATTTAGCATTACAAATGAGGTGTGGATGTGAACCATTTTTGTAAATTTGTAGCAGCTTTGAACAGCTGGTGTGCTTTTAAGGTTCAATAGCTTGCAGCTGTCCCCCCTGCAGCTTAATGAGCTTTCCCAGCAGCTTGAAGCTGTATAAATATATATGATGGCAGCTGATGCCTTATTGCCACTAGCTTTAAGTGCTGACAAGTCCCATTGCCTCATCATTAAACACGTAAGTCCTCAGAAAGAGTACATGGGCAAATGTTCACAGTTGACTTGAAATATGGACCAATCAATCTATTTGTGCAAAGAAAACATACTGAGGCTGAACCACAGATACACTTATGTACAAACCTTGACTCAACCACCAATGCTGACAAGGTTCCACACATGTGTGACATAGTGATTGTAAATACCTGAGGCCAAGGTGAGAAGCTATACAATAGCTGGTGGCATGTGCATATTCTTGCTGCAAAATGTCATTCAACATTGACACCATATTATTCAAACTCATCTGACTGTCACCACATGAGAAACTAATTTAGAGTGACAAGAGCAATTGGAACATACACAGCAAACAAATAAGTGCACAATTCAAAGCTGAACATAATGCACTCAATCTAACTACTGAGCATATAGCTTCACAGAATTGACTGCAATCTACACATCACACATAGCTTGAAAGCTTTCATTCAATTGCATTGCAATCAACATGTTCAAAGCATAACAGCTCCAATTGCAAGCAACTCACAAAAGCCATATAGACTGATTCCTTGGATCAGAAAAATGTGCGATGCAACTGTTGTCTACACACCTCATTTGAGATCTATAAAGGGCTCAGTAGTATTTGAGACTTGCTATACATGACATGCACATGCACTGCTTCATCCTGCAAACAGCTTGAGCTTTATTCACAATGCTGCATAATGAGCTAACATATATTAACATATATACACAACTCAATGATAACAGTGCTTTATCATGAAGCCACACAGCCAGGCTTGGCAGTGCTTATACATGGAATCATAGCCCAAATACATTGGCAATGTGCAATAACAAAAACATACTTAGCAGTACTCATCAGGCTGCTTCTGTAAATACATAAACATTGCATGCAAAGCTAACTCTTTCTGCAAATTGTACCCTCCAACTTCAACAATGCATGCATACAACACTTCCTTTGAAGCCTAGCTATAGAGCTTGTGATGTCCTTGTTGGAAGCAAATTGCATATTCAGTGCTTTATGCATGGAGCTTGTAAGATTCTCTTCACCATCTTGCATGATCCAGGGGGGTATGAAATTAAAATGATCAAAGAGCTCCATAATTCCTCTAATCTTAATGCTTTAAGAAGAACCAATTGGAGTTAGCTTTACCACTAGCTACAAGGTTGCAGCTTCAAGCTTGCAGCTTGAAGCTCTAAATGCAGCCAAGTGGGTGGTGTAGACCCAAAGCACCAGGCAGGCTGCCTCCATGGCTCCACATCAGCAAGAGCTGCCGACATGCCAGCTGCACTGGCTAAGTTGTGAAAGCAAAAAGTACTAGTATACATGGTGTATTGTTAACTGTGTACCTTTTGCTACCTTTTGCCCAGCAGCAAGCAAGTCTTGTAAGCATGATGTCATACATGACATGGCTCTGCACAATGAAACTCAACAAAAGCATACATGGCTTGACCACATATGCAAAGTATAGTACAAGACAATTAGCTATGTGATGTTCTTACAAGTCTCAATGAGCCATATGTTCACATGCAATCATTTGTAAATGCTCATGGCAGCTTGAAGCTTGTATCATTCCTGGGGTATGTACAAAGGTGCTTGAAAACATATGTACAAGATATTCACTTTCTTTTCATACCTTCATACCTTCATCAAGCTTCATCCTATGGAAGCAATATAGCTATACAGCTATGAGCTCTGTGTTGCCCAGCTATCAGGCACTGTGGGCCTGCAATCAGCTTTCAATGCCCTTTGAGTATAGTGATTTTGTAAAATGTGACAGAAGCAAGTGCAGTACATTTGTTTGTACTCCATTGCAGCTGCTCTGCACAGGCAATCATGACACTTTACAATCTTTTTCTCTATAGTGCCCTCTATACTCAGCTTCACTCTGCCAACATACACATTGCCATCCTTGTAGTGCTGGACAAATGGAATGCCCTCAACCCATTTCACTACATCCTCTTGCACCACCTTTTGCTTTTTGGGAGGATGTACAGGTTCACCTGGAGCTTGAAATGCTTCAACTGGCTCAGGGTGAGGTGCTACACAAGCTACACCCTCTTGCACCTTTTGCTTTTTGGGAGGATGTACAGGTTCACCTGGAGCTGGAAATGCTTCAACTGGCTCAGGGTCAGGTGCTACCCAAGCTTGAGAAGCTTCCATCTCTGCTCACAGAACCAACTGAGCTTGTTTCACTTGAGCCCTTGCTATAGGATTAGTTGTGAGCTTGCAAGCTAAAGCTGTCAGCTATGTAAGCTAAAGCTGTCAGCTATGCGCATTATTTGCACAATGTTTCCAGCAAAAGCTAAGCAGCACACTGAGAACCTATGAAGCAAGAATGTCTGCAGCCTCAATGGTCACAGAATGCTTGACACTTTTTTTCTCAGCTGAAGCCTGGTCCATCAAACCTATATAGATGTGCAAAGATAAGCCTCCATGTTCAGAGCTTCATCATAAGCATACACTGCATGCATGTACTTATTTGCAACATCCTTTTTAGTGGAAACCATTATATGTAGTCTTTTACATTAGATGTATCCTTCCTATATCATTGCTTTTTGCTCTTGCTGCTGGAGGCTTTTGCTTGGGCTGTAAATCTACCACTTTTGTTGTATTGCCTAGGTTGCACAGTTGATTCATCATCTTGTGATCACAGTGAGAAGAATGAGAAGCTGTTCCTCTACCAATGGAATTTGAATATCTTCTTTGGGCATTTTGGCATGCCGCACATGTAAAATATCACAGCCCTCATGGCCACACTTGATGCCCACATAGCCATCTTGAAAATCAATCTTCTTTCTTTTCTTTCTACTCTCTTCTTTGTCAAACATTTCAGCACTTGGATCTAAAGCAGCTTCTTGCTTCTTGTTTCTGAAGTCAATCAGCATCTGCAACCCAGTGCAGTTGCTCAAAGTCTGTTGTTTCTTTCCTGGCATGCAGGTGAGGAGTTGCAGGGGGCAAAAAACAAATAAGTGAAAGAAAATTGAATTGATAATAGAAGGTGCAGTGTTTGAAAGACTGTTTTGCATATAAACCACACCCCTCTTTCTGTCAGCAGCTTGACAAAGCCATAGTTGGATGCTCTTATTTGCAGCCAATGCTTCCAGCTACATGAGTCATCTGCTTCATGCAGCAATGCTGCTGGCACAATCCATTTTTCTGCATCATCTCCAATGGAGATTTGGCATTGCCAGCTGATGCCAATCTGCATAGGTTCCACTAAGGCAGGTGAAGGAGACTCCATCTTCCACAGGACTTCACAAGAGTCAATCAGTCAGCACAAAGCTTGAGCAGGATGCTTCACACATAATAGAAATAGGTCAGCACAAAGCTTGAGCAGGATGCTTCACACATAATAGAAATAGGCTTTTCTTATATAGATATAGAATGTCTGATGGGTCATGCCTTGGAACGCATGATTATATATATAAGCATCTTGGGTTGCAACTGCTCACAACTCCACAAAATGCACAGCTGGACTTCAGCTACAAGTTATCAAACACTCACCACAGAAAAAGCTTCTGCGCAATTCCTTTTGGCAGATTCATCGCACTTACAGCTGAGGCTAGTCTTGAAACACATACTTCAAATGCAGCTTTGAGCTTACTTGCTGATCCTTGCCTTCTTTGCTCTGGAGCCATCCTTTGGATCTTCTTGTTTTTGATGAAGATCTCTTGGCCAACACTGATGGGTGCCACATTTGTGAAGCCTGAAACCACATGCCCTTCATATTTGAAGCTTTTGCTTTCCATCTGGCCCTCCTCATGCTCAGAAAGCAGCCAATTGGGGAGCAATGCAGCCACTCTTGTCTTCATCCTTCTTCCAAATCTTAGGCCCATTGATGTAGAAGGTGAGCTTAGTCTCAGGATTCTGGATGGTTGGGCATGTCTTTGAAGGCTTGTTCTCATTCAAGTGCGCACAAGAGGTGGTGATGGGTATCAGGCATAGCTGGTTTGCTTTGAACTCTTTCTTGGCAAACACTTTCAGCTTCATGCCATCCTGGAGGACTTGGATATGATTTGAATCACAGTCCATCTTGTCATAGCAATTCCACAAAGCCAAAAAAGCTTTGGCCTTCTCCATCTCACTAGTGAACTTTGCACTGGGAAAGAGGTCTTCCAGCACATCATCTGGAATCATGGTAGGTGCTTTGGCCTTGGTCGATCTCAACTTGGCAAGAATGTCTGCAGCCTCAATGGTCACCATGTCCTTTTTGCTGGAGATAGGATCCAGGTATGCCAATTGCAATGCACCTGCTTCCTTTTTCTCCAAGGAGAATACCTTGCCAGGGTGGTCTTTGTGAGTAAAGGTATTCCCCACAGTGAGCTTCAAAGACAGGCCTGCAATGGTCATAGGGTCCATACCCTCTTTGACACTCAAGGAAGGCAAGGGCTCCTTTGCAGCATTTGCTTCAGCAGCTTCATGCTTCAATGAACCAGCAGCTTCAAGCTCATCTTCAAACTTCTGGTTGATAGCTTCCAAGCTTTCATACTCTTTTTGCTCATGGCCTGCCTTGCTTTTTTTCAGGATGTGCAGCAAGGACCTGATCAAGAGCCTGCCAACAGCCTGTTGCTTGATGATGGACTCTTTCTCAACAGTGGTCCATGCTGCATGAAACATCTTCTCCATGTCGCCCAAAATGACATTGAACTTCTTGTTCTTCAGCTGCTGTATGTCACTCTTGGAAAGGAGTCTCCCAAAGCCATCAGAAACCTTGCTTCTTGGTGCAAGGAAATTTGTCACTGCCATTGCAAGCCTTGTCAGGCTGAAAAGATTGGTCTTTGAGAGCTCAACATCAGTAATGGCAGACCAAAAGTCTTTTCCCAAAGAGATTGACTTTCCCTGGGATGGCACAAATGATACCAGAAATGCAATCAATGGGAAATCAGCACCCCCTCCTCCATAAAGGCGCACAAACTTCCCCAGGGTTTCAGCGCAAGCTGCAATAGGGCCTGCAGCAGCTTCCTTAGCTATGCTTCCAAAATCAGGTTCTTTGCCAAGCTTGGTCAAAGAAGCAGCTCTGCTGGCAATGGTTGCCAGAAGCTCTTGCTCAGAAACAGCTTCATAAGCTTGGTTGGTGGAGTTCAAGACTTTTTGTGCCAAATGTGGCAAGGAAGGCCACTCTTCCTGCAGCATGGCCACTTGGAGAACTACATCACTTGCCCAACAGTCTAAAATCAGTTGTGCATGGACAAACAACAAATGTTTTCATGGTGGTTTGTCTTTAATGCATATACACTAAGTTTGCTACAACTCTGGCCTCAACAAACCATGGAATGACCAGCCACTTCCACCCCTTCAATGATCTTGGCAAACTCATGGTCATGAGAATGCAAAGCAGCTCCATCAGCTCTGCAATTGGAGACTTGCAGCCTGAAGCTATAGCCTTGCAAAACTGGGAGAAATGAGATGATGACACTGAAAGGAACCTCTCTCCTCCATGGGGCTTTGCAAAAAAATCTTGGTGAGCCTTCCAAAGGCTTTCACTGCAAGCTGTTTGAGCTGCTCTCTTGGTCATATCAGGATTGATTTCAAAGCAAGTTGAATTTTGCAGCAAGGTTGGGTCACAACCTGCTGTCAAAATGATCTGGCCCTTGGCATGAGCATTGTGCACTGAAATGCCACTGCCACCTCTGTTTTGGCCATGCGCAAGCATGTCCTGGACCTTGATGGTGGTATAGTAGCAAATCTTTTTTTTCCAAGAAGTAGCCACAAAGGGCTTTCCACTTAGCCAAGTCACCCACATCATGCTCCAAGGTCTGGTTCACTTCAGATTTGATTTCTGAAGTCAACATTCTGCAACAACAGGTTCAGGAAATGAATCACAGCAATGTTTGAGCAATCAATGCTTGAGCAATCTAGCCAGTGAAGGTTTGACATTTAACATGTCTGACAGTGTTTGTTTTCATAACTGAAAATGGTAGCAACAAACACATAACCAAATGAACCTGCAACCTGCATGCAGCACAACTCTTTGGAAACTCTCTTGAACATCTCCAGTGTTTTGCTAAAGCGCAGGGGCTGCACAAGCTGCACGAGCTTCGCCGGGTGCAGCCAATCTGGGCTTGGTAAATTGTAAGGGCTACGCCCCCTGCCGCCGACCCCTGGGTCCACAGGACCTGGGGGATCGCGGTGGGGGCTTCGGGATCCTCGATGCATGACTCTGGTTGTTGCGCAAAACTCTGATGGGGGGAGCCCGGGGAACTTGCTGATGAGATTGTTGTGCTCCGAGCTGTTTTGCACTTGTCGGAAGGAGAAGCGAGAGGCCCCCCAGTCACAAAGGCAAAGACATGACCGACGTGCGACAAAGGGCCACACCAGAAATGAGGGAACGACAGAGCCAGTGACGCAAGAGTACTAGTTGCAATATTTTGCTTTCTCGGTTGGGTTCGGATCACGCGCTCGCCATGTGCACCATGCTAACGTCGCTTTCGGATCCCGTAAAACAAGTTTTTGAAGCAGCCTCGAGCAAGCCCTTTCTTTCGCTTTCGGAAGCCCT
>CAXAMN010024049.1:0-14570 GCA_963970005.1 Durusdinium trenchii | reverse complement strand
GGTTAGCTAGGTAGTTAGTACTATTAGAGCTGATCCTGTAAAATACAGGTTATCAGCCGTAGGCTAGCTAGATTAGAGCTATGGACCCAATGGATGACGACGTCCCACCGAATGCCTACGGAAGTGGCTTTGACATAGTTCCGAGTGTGCCCAATAGTTTGGATGCAGTTCAACGGCATGAACAGGCAGTTGCACAAGTGGCTGCAATGGATCCAAGGGTTGCTTCGGAGGTGTACCAAGAGATGCTAAATAGTGGTGGTAGTGTTACTCTTCAAGAGGCGGCACAAGCTACCCTAGCAGGTATGCCGTCAGCCACCGTAGCTGGTGCGCCAACAGTAAACAACTTGTTGGCAATGACTCGGCTCAACGTCGTCAACCTGAACGCATCGCCAAACGACGAAGAACTACGACGGGAGTTACAACAACATGAGTTTTTGCTCAGCGAACAAGCCAGGAGGGAAGCTGAAATCGAGGCATTGCGCTTCAGGAGTATTTACGAAAGAGAAGCTTCCGAATCTATAGCGGCAACAAAGGCTGCCGCAGAGCAGGCAATGTTGAATGTTCAACAAAGGGCCCAACAGCAGGAACAAAGTGTTCAGCAAATGGTCCAACAGCAAGACAATGTTGCAATCAAACGGTTGCAAGGTACATTGGAGGAGCAAAGGGAACATTTTCAGCAGCGGCTAGCTCAGGCGACAGCAGCTCATGAGAAAGTTGTACAGGAAAAGAATGCCATGGCGGAAGAAGGCAATGCTTTTGTTGACAAAATGAGAACTGAACATCACCAGTATGTTGAGCAACAGGAGGCTAAGCTGAAGGCAGCCGTAGAGGCAAAGGATCAGGCAAGACATTCGTCTGCTGAAGAATCCCGGATCGCTATAGAACTTGACTTCAAGCGAGAACAACTGGACAGTTCGTTGGCAATTGCACAGGCAAAGATCAAAACCCTTGTTAATGAAATGGAGGCTACAAATAAGCAACATAGAGTTGATCGGGAAACACAAGAGCAAACTATAGTTGAGCTTCGCAAGGACAATGCAATGTTGAAGGGTGAAATGGATGAGCTCAGGCGTGTCGTACAGTCCTTGACAGACAGGGAAGAGGAACGCAAGGAAGCGGAGCGCAAAGCGCAATCCTCTAGCCCCGTTAAGCCAGGGCCGCAATACCCTGAGCCATTCACACCTCCTGCTCGACAAGATGCTCACCCAATTGGTCAACCGCAATCTTTTGAACCTCTACGCACGGAAGGCACTGTTCCAGCAACCTTAGACGGTAAGCCCCTTGATAAAGGTGGATCTCCTATAAAGACAGCTATGGATGCAACAGCGTCCGTGCGCAACACAGGATTCCCATCAATGTTCTCAGGGACAGGGGCGCCCGCAGCGGAACAGGCAACGGCCTCTACAGACAGGCAACAATTCAAACAACCGGATCCGTGGACGGAGTACATGAAGAAGTCAACACAATACAACTTCAGTGATGATCCTTTGTACAAAAGCTCCTTTAATCAGGAAGCAACAAAGACTAAGGATGATCGCAGAGAAGAAGGGCCGGCTTCTCAGGTAAGAACTCCACAAGACCAAGATTTGGGGGAAATCATCAAGAAGGCCTTGCTAGAAGGGTTTAAGGGCGCTAAAAGCAAAGACTCCGATAAGCCCAAGGCAAAGGAGGCTGACAAGATAGATCTCCCTGAATTCCCAAGTCCTGACAGGTACCGCACTTGGAGGGCCGCGGTTCGCGAAGCGATACGGTCCGCGTCCGATGACCCAGACGCTGCGTTCGCATGGGTGCTTGAGGTGTACGCTGTTCGTGAAGACAAAGCCAAGCTTTGTTCCGAATTGGCTGACCCAGGCAAGTTTCGGACCTTAGACACGAAACTACTTGCTGCTTTAACTAAGGTTGCCAAAGGTGAACTGTCTCAGCAGATCCTTAATTATAAGGAATCTGAGGCACAGCAAGGTAGGATCGTCCGTGGTCGTCAGGTGTTGCTCATGTTTGAAGTCCACTTCAAGACCAGTGAAGAAGCGGGCGCACTGTATGGCACTGAGGACCTCCTCAAGATCTCGCTTGATAGCGGCGACTTGAAATCCTTTCTAAGAAAATGGGAGAGTGTTCTGACCGGAATGAGTCATGTCCCAGACCCGGCAACTCTCAAGGATTTGTTTTATAGAGAGGTTAGGAAGTCCCGCAAGCTCAGATTTGACCTTGATGTTTATGAACGAGCGCCGGAGGGAAGTAACGACAGAAGCTATGAATTTCTTATCAATTCTGTTCGACGTTACCTTGACAGGGAAAGGCTCAGGACCAATCGCGAAAAGATATCACAATCACACGCGGCAAAGTTCGCAAACCCGGCACCGCACGACAAGCGCACGCGAAGCCCAAGTTATGGCAAACGAAGCACAAAGGGTGACGGGAGCAATCAATGCTATGAGTATGCCAAAACTGGTAAGTGTAAGTACGGGAGCAAATGCAAGTACTCACACGACTCTAGCGCCCGTCCCCGCTCCCTTAGTCGGGAGTCGTCTCGTTCGCGTAGCGCAAGTCCGAGCAGCCGTTCATCGTTCAGGTCAAGCCGATCTCGAAGTTCGTCAAGACACACTTCCCGCTCCAGTTCAAGGAACTCATCAAGAAGCTCCAGTAGAGGGAGGAAATCTGACAAGCCATGCAGGTTCTTTGCAAAGGGTAACTGCAAAAGGGGTGACAAATGCCCGTTTAAACACGGAGACACTGCAACACCAGCCCCGCGCAGAAGGAGTCCCTCGCCCGCAGCTAAAAGGTCTAAGGACAAGAAATCCAAGAAGGACAAAAAGGACAAAAGGAGCAAACGGGAAAAGAAGGACAAAAGTCCAAAGGCCAGTCCATGTATTCAAACAGGTTTCGCAATGTCTTGCTTAGCAGTAACCGCAACTCGGACCCAAAAGAGTAAAGACTACTGGGAATTCTCCAAAGATGGCAATGAGTTGATTAGGCACCATTTGAAGCCTAGGCACAGGTCGTTTCTCCCAACACGTAAATCCTGTCCAGTTGAGTCATCTAGGTTGGAAGACCAGTTTACCATGGTAGTCACTGACTCAAAGGGAAAGAGTAGGACAATCAAGGGTAATTGGAAGAAACACCCAAACGCGAAACAGAAATTTGATTGGACTGGAAAGTCAATTTTCCGTGTTGTGCAAGAGAAGAGAATTCGTTTTGAATTAGAACCGGAGGTACACACCTTTCCTGTTTGGAAGGAAATGTACCGGCATGTAGTGAATAAGAGCAAGAAGCGGAACCTGTTCCGGACCACTGAGGAATGCCCAAAGTCCCGCGAGTGTGACACTAAGGACGCCATTTTGGCAGCGGAGTCACTTAGGCAGATGCTCGTTTCGATGGATACCGAGGAGCCTGCGTGTGATTTCCTTTGTGAACATTCCCCAGAAGGCCCCGATGATTTGCGCTGCACGAAGTGCAGAACAGTCGTCGGAGAACAGGTGCCGTCATGTGCTCGCTTAACAGCGATGCCAAACATGGTTGGTATGGAGAAGTGGCTGGGTGACACTGGCACTGACCAGGACATCGTAGGTAAGGACTCTAAGACAGTCAACAGGGCCACCAAGATATTCAAATCCAACGAACCAATCTCCCTTACTACTGCCAATGGACCTATCACTGCTGACGAAGTAGTAGAGGTGATCTTGCCAGGGTTATGTGAATCCTTCAACCCCTACATTCTCCAAAGTACTCCCTCTGCACTTTCAATTGGTTTGAGGTGCTTAGAACAGGGATATGATTTTGTTTGGGGAAAGGACACTACTCCCATATTTCTTCGACCTGATGGACAATGCGTTAAATTCAAATTGCAAGGTAGGGTTCCATATATTGATGAAACATGTACCCCATTCTCAATTCCTGAATCACTGAGGACTCGCCTTACTAAGGTACTCGATTCCATCCACCAGTTCACCATCGACCAGGGCTACGCCATGGCCAGCCATGAGTCCGAACCCGAGGAAGGCCAAGAGGAGGCTGACGAAGCTGGCGTAGACGCCAATGCCGATGATGGACAGGAGGACGAAGAGGACAGTGACCCAGAAGTTGAGGTTCCTTTTGATTTTGAAGACGTTCCCGTAGCAGGGGAGAAGACCGAAGAGCAACTTCGAAAGGAAGCAAAATCAGGGGCGCATCAATTCACACATCGACCAAAGAATCCCTACTGCGATGTTTGTAGCGAAGCTAAAATGCTTGCTCCCTACGGTAGAAGCGTAGGCGGATCACAACATGTTTTGGCGTGTGGGTTTGGCGACCACATAGTGTGCGACCATGTTATTCCCAAAGATATTGAAGAAGGCATAGAAGGCCAAACGTCAATGTTGGTGATCAAAGATATTTATACTCAATACAGATGTGTTTACCCTTCTGAAAACAAGACTGCCGATTCTATTGTTAAGGCTTTCAAACATTTTCTGAAGACTTCTGATATTGTTGGTATAGTGTACACCGACAATGCTCCAGAAATGCTGGATGCCATAGAAGAACTTGGTTTCAAACACCAGACTTCTGTTGAATATCAACATTCCACCAAAGCGGTTGTTGAGCGTGAAGTCCGCACCATTCTGGAAGGGGCGCGCTCCAACCTCCTCCAGGCCAACATGCCTCTTTCTTTGTGGCCTTATGCCTCCAAACATCATGCAATGGCCATAAACATTGTCAAACAGTTGAACGGTGGTGACCCACCATGGGCACTTCATTTTGACAACGGATTTCTTGGTAGGCAACTTCCTTTTGGATGCCTCCTTTTCTTTTGGGAAGGTAAGTACGAACCAAAGAGAGGAAAGTTCGCCCCCAATGCCAAGAGAGGTGTTTTCTTAGGATACAACATTCAGGCCGGACATGTTTGGAGGGGAGAGTATTTGGTTGCTAATGTTGATAGTCTTGAATATTTCCTGAAAGAAGGGCATCTTAAAACGATTAGGACGAAACGCGTCGCCCTTCCAGATGGAGACTTCATCTTCCCTCTTCACTTCAAGGAAAAGCCCATACTTGACCTTCAAGATCTGGACTACCAGCCCGAGGCAGATGACGACGATGATGACGACGACGCTCCTCAAGATGATGGTCCTCCAGATCCTCGGTCAGGAGCGCCTGAAGGTGAAGCAGATGTTCCTGAGATTGCAGTAGAGGAACAAGCCAGCGTAGAAGCTGAGCCGCCAAAAGAGAAAGGGAAGGAAAAGAAAGAAAGGGAACCAACCTTGTTTGAACTTTATTATGACCCATCTGTCAACCCACACATGTTTCCTGACGGAAAACCAGTTCCAAAGGGTTATGTTTATGATGGTGTTCGACTTGTCAAAGAAAGAAAAGGTTCAAAGAGGGTTCCTGGATTCCCAACCGATTTATGGCAAAACTTAAGCCACAAGCAACGCAAGAAGGCATGGGACGACTACCAATCAGAACTCGAAGAGAAAAGAAAGAAAGAAGAAGCTGAGGCTGTTGAGAAAGCTTCCATAGAAGGAAGCCCAAGTGAAACTCCCCCAGCTATGGTAGCCGCTCCCGCTATGCCTGTAGAACATAACGTATATGAACCTCACCGGAGCGACATGCGACAGCTAGTAGAGGATAAGATCAAAGAACTTACTGACGAAGCTAACGCTAGTCTGTTTGCCGCTGTTGTTCAACTCCTTGTCAAACCCAAGTTCCAATCCTGCTTTGCTGCTGTAGCTAAAGTGTTGAACAAGAAAGAGATCGCAGCGTCCAAAGAAGCTCAGGCATCATTGGATAAGGAGTGGGATAAGCTTCTAAACAAGAAGACATGGAATCAGGAACGGGTCAAGGAGTGTAGACGTGTGGTTGATGAGGCACGTAGAAAAGGTGAGAAGGTTCATATTGGTAGAATCTTTGAAATATGCACTCTTAAAGGTAGTGAGTTGCCAGAAGGAAACCCTCAAAGAAAGTATAAGGGTAGATCATGTTTTCAAGGTAACAATGTGTTTGATGAGAATTCTGACTATGCTATTTTCTCTGAGATGTCATCCTCACCCGCTTCGATGGAAGCCGCCAAGATCTTAGATGCGTTCGGATCTCAGCCTGGGTATTCTAAGGAACAAGCGGATGCTCGGCAAGCATATACCCAAGCCGCCTTCACCGGCGTGCCGACATGGTTGAGACTTCCTAAGGATCGATGGCCTAAGGGTTGGAAAGGTAAATATAATGATCCTTTAGTACCAATGTTGTTAGCTTTGTACGGACACCCCGATAGTGGTGGTATTTGGGAAGCGTACTTCGAAAAGCAAATTGGTAAGAAGGGATGGCAATCCGTCTTGAAAGAGATTTGGCGTTCAGTTTTCTACCATCCAGAGTTTGATGCACTTCTTGTTGTCTATGTAGACGACCTCAAGCTCGCTGCACCCACCAAGAAGATCAAAACGGCATGGAAGTCAATTTCTAGTATGATTGACATTGATGAACCAGAACCTTTCAATAGGTATTTCGGATGCGAGCATAGGGAAGAGCGAAACATCAAACTCGACATCAAAGAGCACCCATTCTATGACATCTTCAGCACGGGTAAATCCGTTGCCGCACAAACGCGAACTGAAGACTATTGGTCTTATGATGAGGAACAAAACACATATACTAGACATCACGTGTATCCTAGGAAAAGAAGATTTGTTCCCGTGGACCAAGGTCTGACTGTGCCTTGCCAGCACTTCCTTGAACTAAGGACAACCATCAAGGACAACGAGGACACTGAGGTGCAAGATGATTGGACCGTCAATGGTGCCTTTAACGAGGGGGGCTGGTGGACCGGCAAAACAGTCTTTCAGTGCTGCCCTAACCGGCAAGCCGAAATAGACTACCCAGAGGGGTATGCCATGGCTGGCAAAAAGAAAACTGGAGTAAGAAACAAGACTTCAGCTAAACAAGCTGCACGTGCACAAAAGTTCACCAACATGTCTGACCTCCCGGTCGTCAAAGGTGAATGCATGCGCAAGCAAGTCAACTGTGTATATTATGATATGCACGATTTCTTATCATCATGCGTAGATGCATACTGCGATTTAGCTAAGGTCAAACGCAAGGACCTCAGGAAAGCTTCCACTCCGTTTCATGAGCTTAGAATTGCAAGACCTCGTGAAAACGAGGAGCAGCCTGAGGGTCGTTTGAAAGGGATTGCCAGCCGGATCCTTATGAAAGTTTTGTTCGCAGCGCGTATGGCGCGCTATGATTTGTTGCGAGCGACTCAGTCATTAGCCTCAAGGGTTACAAAATGGTCACCTGATTGTGATGCAGGGTTGCATAGGTTAATTTCATATATTAATTGTTCATTAGACATGACCATGCGGGGATTCATGGGCGATAAGTTTTCAGAATGTCAACTTTGGCTTTTTGCTGATGCAGACTTTGCAGGGGAATATGACAACAAGAGTACTACTGGAACGTTTATGGCATTAGTTGGACCCAACACTTATTGGCCTATTAATGCGTTTAGCAAGAAGCAAACCGCCACTGCTATGTCTAGTACGGAAGCCGAAGTTGTTGCCGCTAATCACGCTGTTCGTGCTCAAGGCCTACCCTCGCTATCGCTTTTCAATTATTTGATCGCTATGAGCGACCCTAAGTGTCCGCCCCAGGCCAAAACGCGTCGAGCTGGCGTAGCTGCCAAGCCGAAGGCGCCTACGTTGCACGAACCCGTGTCGATCGCTCGAATCGATCGCGAGTTGGATGAGATTAGGTACGGTTTTCTCCATGATGGTCCTGAAAGTGTTGCTAATGTTAACCACCTTCAAGTTCGTTTAGGACCATGCTTTACTATTCGTTTCATGGAGGACAACCAAGCTACCATCACCATCCTTTCTAATGGTAACTCTGTCAACATGCGTCACACTGACCGTACTCAACGTGTTTCATTTAGCTGGTTAAAGGAAACCTTTGATAGTGACCAATTCGATTTGATAAATGTGAATACCCTCCATCAAGCTGCGGATGTTCTTACCAAACCTTTTACTTCCCCCCAGAAATGGAATTCAGCACTGTATATGTTGAACATGGTGCCATATACCTACAAACAACCCAAAAGCAAGGGTAACTCCTTGGCCGTGACGCCCTCAAGGGGCGATCCTGTGCAGTACTTCGACATCTCAACCCCTGATAATTCTGACAATGAGGAATTGGATCAGGGGGGCAATGCACTGCCCAGTCAGCAACCCAAGACAAAACAAAGGCTCATGGTCGAATGGTGTTGTTCACCTGACTCCAAGCTCGGACAACAAAGGGCCGCTTCTAAAGGATGTACTGTCTTTAGGGTTACTGAAAATGAGGACGCCACGACAAGGAAATGCGTTGAACAAATGACACAAAAGACAATTCAGTTTTGGAAGGAAAATGGCAAATGTAACGTGCACGTCCACATTTCACTTCCATGTACGGGAGGATGCCCATGGAACAATGTGAACAAGGACTTGCCAGGTGGGAAAGAAAGGATACAACAGCATCAAAAGAAATTCGCTGCCCTTCTTAAGAATGCTGATAAGTTTCTTGAAGGCATATCCGTTGTTAAACCCACCATTTCATTTGAGCTTCCTTCATTTTGTGAATATTGGAAATGGAAAAGTGTGAAGAACTTTAAACGTAAGTATCGTCTTGTTGGCTACAAACTTCATGGGTGTCAAGTTGGGGCGACGGACGAACATGGGACACCAATTAAGAAGGGTTGGACAGTTGCATCCGACATTGAGGCGTTTGCTGCTCTCGAACAGCTTAGGTGCGACGGACAGCATGTACACGCTCAGTCACGTGGTAAGGCACTTAGGGACGCAGAAGGGTACACATTTAAATTAACTGATAAGATACACACCATGTTTAGGAACTTGTGTTCACGTGTGTATGCTCAACCCTGTACTGAGGAGCCCACTGTTCATGCCGCATGCGCCACCACCACTCACACCCGCACTTGCACTCACACTCATACTCACACCCACACCTACTCCACTTATCACCTCCACCATTCTCACATACCTCATACTACTTCCACTCGACGTCACAGTTCACGAACTAAGGTGCTGCTTAGGTCACTTGCTTCTCGCGCGGTCGGTGCTTCGCTCGCCAAGCACCCTTCATCGGGTTGCCAAGCCATGGGCGACCTGACGGAGGACGACCTGCTGCAGATCGAGTGGGACCAGTATAGCAACGAGCCCATCGAGAGGTATTTATCGGTCAACCACTCTCCGGAAACGGAGTCGCGTTGGACAAAGTTTATTGCATACGCAGTTTATCAAGGTATGCTATTGACCGAAGAGGGCTCGAAACAGCACCACGACCAATTGGTGGAACTACTGCGTGCAGTATATCCAGTCATGTTGTACGATTGTTGGGTGCGTGACTACATATTTACGGAATCAATGATGGGCCTTACAACCATTCATCCGTCTGCGTTTGGTCACCTGAATGTGCTTGCGGAAACGCAACGCCGGAAGGCCGTGGTCATCGTCACCGATTCTATTTTGTGCTTCCTTAACGGGAAGCGAAGTCGTACAGCCTATGAGCCGGTACAAGAGTTCAATGTCGCTTTCGGCGGAGACTGGGACTTCATCGAGGTCAAGATCGTATGGGGTGCTGAGTTACCTCGTTTAATGGCAGAGTACAAGGCTGCTGTTGCTCGCGTAAATGCGAGGGCCTTGCTCAACATGAGGGATCCCGCAAGGGATACCCCGCGCATCTTTGGTTTAATTTGGTGGAACGGCAACGACCTCGTCGGCAGGAACGGAATCACGCCCAATGATTCTACGTGGCGCTATGAGGCTGCAAATCCCGACAGACTCGGTACGCAGGCGCGCATCCTTGGCAACGTTAAACTGTTAGCCGAATGCAAGGAGATCTCCGACGAGCTCTGCTGTATATGTGGAATATCTTCTTATCTTTTTGAGTTGCCTTCGTTTGTCGATATTTTCTGGGCAGAAATCAACGACATCATTGAGAGTCTCGGCATACACCGATTCCAGCCTGACAATCTGGTTTACCAATCCGATAAAGTTGATCAATGGCATATGCGAAAGACGCAGGAGAACATCGATCGCTTCGTGAACTATGTGACCTCGATTGTCAAATTGTCGTACCATGTGAACGTCGTTGAAGCTTCCCGAGAGGGAATTGCCGCGCTCAACAGGGTGAGAAGATTTAAATACAGTTGGGATTCCTCAGCGACAGTCAAAATACCGGAATCGTATTTACAACTTATCAATGAATTTGTTGAACAGCGAAACGCGCGAATGCAACAGACGTTGGGGAAGAGCAGGCAGTTTACTGTCGAGGAAGTACAAGCGTACAGCCCCTTTGAGACGAATGACGTGTCAGTCGAAGAGCTCAAGGCCTCCGTTAACCTGGGAGGCGAAGATCCTCAAGATGTGTTGCAGTTTATCAATGTTGTACCTGTTATTGAGCTACCGGAGGAACAGCCCGCATTGGACGAGCCGATGGATGACGTTGCGACAGCCGACGTAAAAGTCGAGCCGAAGGGTGAGGAAACCGACGCGGACGTTGAGATGCCCGATAGCTATACAGGCGCAACCGACGAAGTACCTGGGCCTGATACTGGTATCGCAGGCGTAAATGCCTTGCCGACAGCACCAGAACCTGATCCACAGATGGCGAAGATCGAGGCCGAGGTTCTTGATGTTTTGGCTGATGATGAAACGACTGTTGAAGAAGGTGCAACCGGAGATGTTCCTATGATCCCTACGGACGCGGACCAACCCGCAGAGGGTCAAGCGTCTTCATCTGACCCGAGACCACCATTGCCGCGATTGCGAGGCAAAGGGCAGGGACAAGGCACCCCTTCGGTCGCTCCCGTAACGGGGAGCTTTCTTGCACCTGAGAACAACGACAACCCCGACTTGAAATTTTCTGGAAAAGGGAAGGGCGTTCTCGTTCGCGAGACGAAGCCTAACCCCGAGTACAAAAATATGCAAGTCGAGGTTGAAGAGGTTCTCGGAAGGTATCCTTACCCGGATCACCTACTCAAGGCCATCGGGAATGGCAACATCCAACTCCTCGAGGATGAGCTGGGCCGCGACGCCAAGCAGTACGTGCTGTACCACGTTACTGGCCATAGGTACTATTATGTATATGAGGATTATCATCATGGGCCTTGGGAGTGGTGCTGCTCCTGGCCACCTCATGTTCGTCGCGGTATTTCTGGTCTTCTTCGTGGACACGTCCCAGACGTCAGTATTTATGATCCGGCGTGTTATTTGCCAATTTACAAACTACTAGATTTGGCGAAGGCCAAATTCCCTGATTATGCTGGTTCTATGAATGTTTTTGAGTTGATTTCGATGGCTATTTATGATCACAAAGATCGTTTCGAATTTCAATGCGTGTACGACTCTCGTGTGAACGAGCAGCTTGAACTTTTCGCCGCCCCCGTCAAGATCCGATGTGGACAAGGCCACACTGACGACGTTCTCGAGACGCGATCAAATGAAGTGCTAGCAGTACTAATCTACTGCCGTCCTGACCATGTACACAGGTACAATGCTCGTTTGACAGCGCACGGGAACCGCGATATACCACCTCGGCTTTACCACCGAACGCATGAAGGTGCTGCGCGATCCATTATTGCGAGCGGGCTCATTCCCGGCGGTGGAGCCGGTGGACCGAAAAGCAAAGGCAATTCCTTCTTTTCAACACAACCTCTGGGAAACCAGAAGGCGATATCTGGTGTTCGCGCTGACCGACCAGTGGAGATTTGTTTTTCAACACCGGATGTGATTGAAGCAGGAGTTGATCTTTTCCTCACAAATTCTGGCGCGGTGATTACCAGCCATCACGTTCCGAATACGTGTATTCTATTTGCAACTCGAGCCCGCGCAAATGTGGAGCCGGAAGTTTTCTATTCGAGGCCGCAGGCATTGGATCCTTCGAACATTGAGGTCGGTGTTCCGCAAGATGATGTGACATTGGTCCCGGGAAAAGTGTCGGAAGTACGCACCATTTTGGAAGGTACAAGCGACGCCACTCCCGAAGAACGCACAGCTAGCAGCAGTGCCGCAAAGAAGGAAGAGATGGAGGCAAATCGCAATACAGCTGTACCACAGATCGAGAGTGGATATTTTCTACATCTTCGAACTTTCAGCTGCGATAAATGTACGACACTTTCCTTAGCAGGAATGGCATCTTGTCATCGATGCGGAGTAGTATTTCAGAGCAATACAACAGATGGACCGATTTCAAAATTTATGCGACTTCAGATGAGGCGTGCAAAGGTGCTACAAGAGCAGGGGGGGCGTGCCCAAGAACATGACCGCAACAAGCATGCTTGACAGCATTGCCGCGCAGGACCTACAGTCTGGACGACCTCCAGCTCGTGGTAGCCCGTCAGTTGACAGTCAGATTATTCTTGCAGCTCGCGGCCGCCTTCGCAAAGCATTGAAATCAGGGTATGAGAATGTATTCGATCGATTCAACCGCGACGACGTCTTCGCTACCTCCTTAACCGGAGAAGGATGCACAGCGTTTGATGCAGCGCAAGAAGACTTGTTTGCGTCACTGCAATTACCGGCACCCACGAGATCAGCGAAGCAGAGATCAAAAGGGAAGTCGGTTGTCAGTGATTTGGATCGACTGGACAGGGTTGACCTCGCCAAGCTCGCGTATATTCGATGCGGTGTTGACAACCTACATACCTGTTTCAAGCAAGGCGTCGACGAGAACTTTCTGATCAGTTATCGCCGAGAGTTTATGTCACTCCGACAATACGCCGCCGTAATTGGCGATAGCCGAGATGAGATCAAGATCCAGGGCTTTATCCCCACGACGGACGTCTATGGCGATATTCATTCAATTCGTATTCCTCGTGGAGACACGACAGGCATTTACAAGATTTTGAGTGAGTTTGCAGAGCAGAATGAAAATTATGCAAACATTCAATATCAGAGAAACGCGCAACAGTCTGCAAGTGTGCAGGGACGCGATCGTGGACAGCCAGTTTCACAGATGGGCTTCATGAACATCGAACAGCGCATGGCCACGCCTTATCCCAAGTTTGCCGATTGTGGCCAGGACATGTCGTCTGACGAGATTCGACGGCTTGAAGAGATCTTGCTTGAGTTTGTGCAGCGTGGAGCACCATCTCCTCAAGGACCTGTAGCAAGGCCCCCGTTGACGCGGAAGCGATCGCAGATGTACATGGAGACTATTGGAGATGCAGACAAACGACCGAGGCTGCAGTGGAGGAGGAAAGAAGACCGAGATCAATCTGGTCGTATTGCAACTTGGGTTGACAACCGGACTCCACCGCCAGGCGTGCCTCAGCCGCCAGCTCCCGTAACAGGGACGCATACCTCGTCGGTATTCCGTATGAATGCACCTCCTGCTCAAGGACAAGTTTCAGGAAAGGGTGACTCCTCTAAACAGGATGTCGGTGAACGGAGAGATGTTTCTGGAAAGGGCAAGGGCCAAGGCAGTTCTTCGGCAGCAGGCTCAGCCGCTCCCGCAAAAGGGACGCCGCGTGGTTCTGTCGCCCGAGCAATTTCCCAGAGCCGTGTCCTTCCACCTAAACGTGGCAACATCCCCAAGGACCTCTTGGGTCCCCCAACTTCACCGCCACCGTTACCAGCACCCAACAACCCACCTGCAACTGGCCTTTCACCAATCTCCAAGCCACGTCCAGCCAAACCTTCACCTCCGAAGGTCCCACCACCAAAGGTGCCTCCTCCAAAGGTTCCTCCACCGAAAGTGCCACCCAATACAGCCAGTGGCATTCCGGTACATACAAGGCCGACAGATTTCAATCTCACGCCGAAGCCGCCGCCGCTTACAGACCTTTACAGTCGGTTGCAACCTTCCGTAAAAGGAAAGGGCAAGGATAAGCAGCAGGTGAGTGTTCGAGGAGGACCTTATGCTCCACAGCAATGGAATGTACAAAACGTGCCACCGCCGCGATTGCCACCCGGAACTTCATCCGCTTCGGCATCATCGTCACATAATGCACCCTTAACTGGGCCGCCGACTTCCAGCATTCGTGGAACTATTGATCGACCATTGGAACCCTTTGATTTTCCTGGAGTACAATGGCAACGCGATGACCCATGGGGCGAGAACTATTGGCCCAATCACATGGAATTGTGGGAGTGGTTGAGGCAGGGATGGCATGACGAGACGGAACGTTTTGGAATACAATTTCTTTAAGCAGATGTTGAATAGCTACCATAAATGGTATGCCTTGCAGCTTATGAGTGTTGAGATAAAGATCACCTTCTGACGCGCTGTGAGATGATGTTTCACTTCATTGTCTCACTTCCCAATGCATCCATAACAGGATTGCCATAGTCGGAGAGTGAACTTTTAATCAATGCTTAACACTAACCTGGGCCTAGCATGTTTAACCACATGCCGAGTGAGGCGAAAACTGTACATTAGGGTAGCTACGTTCTCCTTGTATAGTGCATGCACGAGCTTGATGAGGGATTTCTAATATGATTCCTTCGTCGCTAGAATTTGATCCTCCCCGAGATTTTCCCTACGGGTAGCTCCTTGTAAAGGGGGGTGTTGAAATTCACCTCATCCCCATGGACCCCGTAGCGTTGACTCTC
>CAXAMN010024048.1:0-14571 GCA_963970005.1 Durusdinium trenchii | reverse complement strand
TTCATATAGTGACTGACTCCCTTGCGCCAATTTATGCTTGTCTAAGTGAAGAAATTGCTTCCTCTGCTCAGCAAGACCTCCAAAGGGTAATTCCCCTTTTTTGGAATATGCAGTTTGTACTTTTGGTAGCGACATTGCATTGCTTCTTTCACTATGTAGACTTCAGTGAAGGACCTGCCATAGTGCATGTCCAAGATAAAGGTCAACAGAAAGTGGTTGCCTTTTTTGCGTCGCCTGCTTCACTTCCGCGAATACCTGGTACCTTTGTTGACCACAAAGCACAAAAAAGGAAGAACGGACCTCAAACATTTACGTTAAAGAAACAAAAACTGACCACCATGTTGGGGCACATAATAAAGGACTATGTCAGGGTGCTCGGCTTAGTGGATTTTTTCCTCTACCAGGTAATAGCATGTCGCGCAGAAGATTTGGGCAGCTGCAAGTCTTTAGCTTTGAAATCGGCAAGCGAGACATTGCTGTTGATCTACTTGATGAAATAGTTCCTATTTGCCTTGTTGAAGCTGAACTCTCTACGAAAGAGGTTACTCACCTCCTTGATATTTTGATGAGACAAAAGCATCTCCTTGGCCATCATACAATCTTTCTCGAATGTACGACCTCAAAGCCACCCCTCCAACAGTACAATGGAGATGTCATCACTACTTTACCTGAGCATGAAAGTATTATTCATTGCCAAATTGAACAAGGTCAAAAGCTGCAAGTACTACAACCACGTTTCGAAAGAGGTAAGGTCTCTCGGTGTTTCAGTAATGCATTAGAGCTCAGTGTCTATGACCGTGCTAACCTCATTCTCTTTCTACCAGGTCAGATAGATATTCGTGATGTCTTTGAGAAAGCTCCCGTTGGCCGCATACTCTCGATTTGGTACAACAACCATTCTTCACACAAGAATCACGCTACAGAGCCTGTTGCAACAAAGCATGTTGCAAATATCACTAGCAGCAACCCTCAACGTAGAACAAATGCCCAAAGAGATACCTCTTTCACTGGCGAGTGTCGTGACAACAAGCAATCACCTGCTCGTTCGATTCCGTCTTCGTCTGATCATAATCAAGATGCAGTCAGTCCTCTACCAACTGAAATTGATGCAACTGTTTCTACATTCCGAGAAGAAACAACACCGAAACAGGACTTTGACCTTTTGTCCTATCACTCCCCAACCAAAAAGCTTTGTAGTGATGTCACTACATCTCCCCTGATGAAAGACTGTGGCGAACATCAAGCTGCGAATCAAGAAAGTCAGGTTAGCCCAGAACCTTCTTTGCTAGAACTTGCTGGGGCACCTGAACGACTGTCAGTAAGCAAGGTTTGCATCTCCAATACCCAAAATGATTCTTGTTCTGTAAATGAAGCAATGCAAGTTGATGAAAGCTTTGCCTTGCGCTCTGCAAACAGAAACATTAAGCATGATTGTACTGCTTGTCCAAATGACTTACAGCAATCCCAGACCTGCAATGCCGAAACCCACCAAATTAAAGAGCTCCCTGAAGAGAAGGTAGTTGTTCCCTTTTCTCTCAATGAATGCCCGTCGGGCAATGAAGCTTCACAACCTTCGACCGATTCGTTTTGTGAGCAGGTATATCAAGAGTTGCAACAACAACTTGAAGACGATCCACAAAAAAAAGCAGGCCATCGGGCCCATTCAACCAAGTCAAAACATACTGTTGAAGAAATCCCTGACAGGAGACCCACCCCTAAGAAAAGCTCTAGTGATCCGCGTCGACAGTCGACTAAGAAACCTACTGCAAAACCCGCCCCAAAACGAGGTGATGGCCTTAGCCATCATCTTGTGAAACGGGGGATCAACGCCCAACATGTCTCCAGTTGCGCTACGAACAAAGACTCAGTCAACGAGATCCTCCAAAACAAACGTCGACAATCATATATTCACCAGATACAGCAGATGATCAGCCGTGATGTCTCCCTTCAAAACATGGACTTTCAGGATGAAGACATTCAACGAGCTGTATCTTTATATGAGAATCTCAATGCTACTGCTTGTTACTATACGGCTGCACTGCGCATTGTCTCCAAAGCAAACTGGAACAAGCAGGTAAACTTCGAAAATCACATTGGTCACCGAGCAATGGTTGCAGTAGCCAAAGGCTGGACGTGTGCATCTCATTTACCGAATGATGATTTTGATCATTATCACCTAGCTTTGGCTATGTCTGCTCTCCCCAAGGATACTCATATGGACTTGCTCAGAACATATGAGTCTATTGTTGCTATTATTCCGCCTCCATTTCATGACTTACTAGGATCCAGAGTCTCATTTACCTGCCTGAGTTGTCGCAGAATTGTCGAGCACAATGTCGCTACCTTCATAGTCACCAACCCTCCGACAGGACTTTTATTACATGTTGCCTTTTTTGAAGCTGCTTTTCCATGGTCAGAGCATCTTTTGCCCACTGGACGAGATGATGGAATAAATGTCTGTCAAGAATGTCAAGAATGTGCCAGTAATTTTAACTGGGCCACTGTTTCTTGCTCACCTTGTCGACTTGTATGGCTGCACTTTTTACGAAAGAACCAGCCGCTTGCAACAGATTATGACAAGTTTCTTAACAAAGATACTTTCCACTCATGTGGGCAAATTTGGCAATGCATTGCCTTAGTTATTCATCAGGGTCCTGACCCACTGAATGGGGAGCAGCAACCGTGTGAGCATTTCTATGTGCTAGAACATGAAAATGCCAACTCTACAATCCTGAAATACGACAATGCCACAGGGCTGAGTCAATTGAGTATCTCACATCTCAAAGCAGGTGATCGAATTTGTGGCATCCTTTACCGACATGCGACAATTTCGAGCACATGGATTCACACGCGACCTCCTAAACGAACTTCCAATATTGCGCGTGGCAAAGACTCAAAACGTGCCAAAAACAAATTTGGGCAGCGAGAAGTAAGTACATCTAAGAGAAAACATGCTACAAAAAGGGCCATTGATGTTGGGAATCGAAAAGATGTTGTTGGCCCTGTCCCTCTCAATATGAGCGAACTCCAGGCTGCTTACATCCCGGAGAAACTATGCCCACCGCCCCCCAATGATGCAACTATTCCTGCAGAGCAACTGAAAGCCATTGAAGCATCTTTGTCGCAGTCATCACAGGCGGATCACCTCTCATCGCCTGCCTCTCCGATTGATCATCCCATGCAAAGTAGTGAATCCAAACCGCCGTATGCTGTCCTGAGCATGTTCGATGGATGCGGATCGTCCTTGGACATTCTCATTGAAAAGTTTGGCTATCGCCCCAAAGTCTGTGTGTTGTGTGAAAGAGATGAAACGCTCAGATATTTGGTTGCAGAAAAACATGGAATCTCCGTTAACGTGCAGTGGATACACAGCCTCAAAGGAGGCATTTTCCTCTATGCGAATGATGTTGACCTTCTCTTTGATGACGGAGCGAGAATCTTAAGAGAGTTTGTCACTTTAAGTGATTCTTGTCATGTCTTTGTCATTGGAGGCAGTCCCTGCACTGACCTCACCTATGCTGGTCAAGAACATGGACGCTTAGGTATCTGTGGTCCTGACAGTGTCTTCTTCTTTACAATGCATCTCGCGCTATATCTGCTTGGTACAGTCCTTCCTAAGACGCATATCCGCTTTGTTATTGAAAATGCAGGTTCAATGCACTATGATCACTTCACTTTCATCAAAGCCTGCCTTGGCTTATCGCGCATTACACGAGACAAAATGACTTGGTGTACTTCCAAAATATCGCCAGCAAAAAGACTTCGTCTTTTCTTTCAAAACAACATCCTCCATGACACAGTCGATTCTCAAGCCTTGTGCCAAGAAGACCTCCAATGGCCAGCAGACTGGAAACCACTCTCCATCCATGATAAAGGGAAGTTTCGCGACGTATTTATCAAACCTTTCATGCGACCCCTTGAAGTCCTCAGCGATATCGCTCTTCGCTACAGCTGGACTAGCTACCACCCTGCAGCCCTACTGTGGAGAACTTCATACTGGCGCACACATGAACGGTTTGCTGTAGTAGCAAACATGTTCACTGACAGTTCTGTTCCTGCTTTTCAATGGAGTGTTTTTATACCTGCAATTTATTATCCGGCATGGAGGCGCTTTCTGAGTTGCTTCTATAGCAAAACCTCCTCTAATCCAGAGAAAGACGCTGTGCTTCGTGATGTTCTTCCGTTATTTCACAACAGCAGTATACGAGTTCCTTTTCGTTTCTTAACTGACAGCGAGGTTTTGCAAGTCTCAGGTCTCAGCCGCAACTTTGCCACTATTTCGCGTCTTAAACACGTTTTACACTCGCAGACAATACGCTCCTTTGTTGGTAATTCCTTTCATCCCAAGCTCATCAGCCTTGCCATTGGCACGCCTGACCACGTTCGAGCATGGATCCAAGGAAAAACCGAATGCTTCTTTGGGGTAGCCTCCCCGGATGATGTTAGACAAGGGTATGTCTCCTTTAGACAAGCCATCGAAAACAACTTCAAGATGACGGGCAGAAGCGCCCAGATTACAATTGTACCTGAGCCTTATCGGCGCATTAACTATCGGAGCTTGGTGATGTCGCCTGTCAATAGGCCTCCAATTGCTCAACCTATAGTAACACAGAAACTGCCACATTATCTCACCAAAGAAGCCATTGACAATACTAACAAGGAAAGGCGAGAGCAACGTTTTGACATTCTAGGCAAAGAGCCTTTGATCAAGTTTCTCACAGACCTTAACCTCCTTGACTATGCAGAGCAAGCAGCAGTACCGCAATGGATCTTCTTCAATGAAGAAATCGCGCAAGCCTTGTGTACCCTCTCTGTCAATAGTGATGCCCTTGACACCTATCGGCAAGAACTATTGCATCATTGCACCTATCATAGAATCACGCTTTTTTTGCGACAGCTTCTTATTACGATCAAAACAGCTGACACAGGGTTCATTATTTGTTGGCTTGCCCACCAACCAATTCACATGAGATATCTAGGTCCTAGTCGAGCCAAACACCTGTATCTATTGCGCCTCCATGACACACTTGAGATTTTGCTTTTCAAGTATGGTGGAGAGCCCGTACACATCTGCCAGCCCTCGCAGTCGTCCTCCTGGTATCGCTCCATGTTTGGTTTTCAAACAAACCCCCACGGGGTTGGAACGGAACATTTATGTGCTTTTGCGATCCAACAAGAACGCATCTGCACGATTACCGAAAAGCCGTGGACACATAGTTTTGTTGAGCCAGGATGTGCCTTGTGGCGACTTTCCCACCTTTTGTTAGCAGCAGAGAACCAAGTATGCAAAGAACCCTTTGCCAATGTCTGTCATCTGGTGTTAGGAAATTTTCCAGTCATTCTTATTGGGGGTTTCCTTCAGGATTGGTGCCTTAGCATCTGTCCTGATAGTGCACGTGCAGCTCACCCGCGACTTCAAGAAAATATCTGGCGAACGGATAGAGTACCCAATCTCTGTCTGCTGCTTATCCACCAACGTGAAGTCCCGGATGTCAGTAATGGTGAACAGCTGATTTCCCTGACGCCTATACCACACGCCTCGCATCCAACTCTTCCTGCGACCACTGCAACTGAACAAGCTGCTGCTCAAATCCCTACGGAGGCTTGCATTGACGATTGTCGGCTTACGACGCTAAAATCTGTTTGGTACGTGTGCACACAAGGAGAGATTTCGGCAAAAATTTTCCACAGAGCTAAGGCTCTGTTACATGCTGAATGACGCGGTGCAGCTTACCCTCCGATTAGTGCAGCGTACCCTCTCTACAGGCCTCAAAGCAGCTTATTGGCATACTACCCAACAAACCAATGCTTCTATCACGCATGTTTCTTCCCTTCACTTCCTCATTCATTTTTTCCACCCCTGTCTGCCATATCGGCAGATCATGATTGAGGATTTCCTCATGTTGTGTGGTTTTGATGGCAATGTCAATTTATCAGATGCCCTACATTCTCTACGTGTTAACATTGGCAAGTTCACAGATTGTACTGTCGCTGACCCGTCCACGCCCATAGGCGACACTCCTTTTGTTCTCCCGAATGAAGTACAATCCTTACGCCAAATCCCTTCGAGGTTTTGGCAGCTCTGTCATAACATCCTACAGTTCCGTATGCAGAGACCTAGTAACCTGCCGGTCTCTGTAAAAGGAATTCACTCTTGGAATCTCAATAGCTGGTCTCCTGGACTTCCCACCAATGTGCACAAGACTTGGATAGTCAAAACCATGTTGAAACAAGCCCCAGTACTGCTACAGGAAACAAAATGGAATCAAGCCAATCTCCAATACTTATCCCACACATGGCCTGACATTAAAGTAGTTACCACTCTGGCCAAGCAAAATCCGGGGGAACAAGCTGGAGTTGCAATCCTGTTTCCTCCAGGCTGGAAAGTCCAAGAAGAACGTGTTCTGGTCCAACACTATGCAGTTGCTGCCCGTGTTGAATACCAAGCTTGCACTATATGGCTTGTTTCGATTTATATACCTCCGAACAGCCCTAGGTCCTTCGTTTCAACTACTTTGCAAACCATTCTTGCCTTGACCGATCATCCTGTCTTTATAGGAGGAGACTTTAATCGATGTGATCAGAATCACTTTCATACGTGGGATGACTTCCTTGTACAGGCTGGACTCACTGATGTTGATCCTACGCTCCCTACTTACAAATACCAAGACCAAGAATCCGCACTTGATCGCTTCTTAGTGCCCAGCCTGTTTCTGGATACAACACAGCTTTTCGCTCGTATCTATGGCAGATACCGGATTGATACCTGCCATCACAAAGCCTTGATGCTTAGGCTGAAAATGAAACCACGCCTTCGACCACATTCACAGTCTGAAAAGCATCACACCATACCGACGCAAGTTTTTCTTGATCCAACTGTGGCATCGGAAAGTTTACAGGCGGTTACAAGACAAGCTTCCCTGCTTGCTCTCAAACGGAAAATTTCATTAGCGCAGGAAACTAGACTTGCTGGTGTGGTGCTCTCGCAACATTGCCGTGCAATAGTTTGGAGCTGGTGGAGAACTCACTCCTGTCACTTCAAAAAATTGTCTCCTCTAAAACGCCTATACAAGCTTTTGGGCAAAGAGCAAACACTCCTGCACATACGATTGGAAGAAGTACGCCTGTTGTATGAGCAAAGTGCAGACGCTGATCTTTTACAACCATGGCAAACTCAGCAAGGATGCCTTTTGATTCCAGCTACCATCATAGCTGCCGCTTTACAAGCAGCAGAAGTTGCAACTGCGGCGAATGTGCAACTGCCTATAGGCACAGACAACACAGACCCAGTCCAGCGAACTAGAAGACAAAACATTTTCTGGGACAGACTTAAAACCGTGTGTCCTAGGGGCACCTTCTATCATGGACCATTGTTACAGCATAATGGGCAAGAGTGCCGTACTGCCCTTGAGTATGATGAAGCAATGCTTGCGACCCGTGACTTTTGGTTCACACACCCTGTTAAGTATGATCGAGATTGGCACGACACGCTTTCGGCTTACCGACGGTGTGTCTTGCCGTGGCCTGCAATTCCTGAACCCACAGAGCAAGACTATATCGAGCACCTCCTCCTTACTAAAGACTCAGCTCCAGGCCCTGATGGGTTACCTTATGCTCTTTGGCGGATTTTCCCGCAACAGACTGCTGCAATCCTTAAGGACGACTTTCCTCACATTTTAGCTGGTGTACTGGCACCACCCACCCAGGTAGGCGTATGGATCCCGAAAGCCAAGCAAGGGCCCACGGCGGACTTCTTCCGACCGCTAGGTATGCCTGACACGCTTGACAGACTGCAAGATGGCACAGCTGCTGCTATTCTTTTTCGAATTACCCGGCACAGTTTTCATCCTGCCCAAACTCTGCTCAACTCCTTTCGAGAACCGCAGAGAGCTGTGCTGGAAGTACAAGGAGCCCTTGAGGGATCCTCGCCCGCTTCTGCCCTCTTTGCTGATCTTTCCAAAGCTTTTGAGCGTATTAATGCACATTGGATCCTTCATATACTACGTATTCGTCAGTGCTCCCCTTGGGTCCTCCAGTTTGCGCGTTATCTACTGTTTGGTAGAAGAATAAGACACAAAGTACAAGGACGACTCTTACCAGCAAGAAACGTGCATTCTGGAGTTGATATGGGACGATCCACATCTGTGTACTTCTTCTGCCTTGCCATGGACCCAATATTTGTTGTACTCAATCAAATTCCACAAGTCATCGTGGTTGCTGGGTATGTTGATGACACTACGATAGTTGGTCAACAGACGGACTCGAGGTGGGTTCAAGAGGTCTTTCAAAATATCAGGAAATGGAAGTCGGCAGGTATTGTCATGGACACGCATCACTGCTGGCAAGTAGGCTTCTCCAGCAGAGCCCTTGACGAAAACACGCTGCACAAAGTTGAGGACGTTTGGAGTCACGTAACTCCCATCCACGAATCAGGACAAGCCACTTGCAGTGCAGCGCTACAACGAGTCCCTAGTTATGCACGTCGCTTTGTCCTTAGACACGGTGACCACTGCATACATATGGCCTCAGAGGCCATTCCCAGACTAGCAACTGAAGGGCACCCTATGCTCTGCCGATTGGCAGCCAGTCCGTGCCAGTGTCGATCAAAAACGCAATTGCTCACTAATGTCAGTTACACATCTGAGCAGCTGTATTGTCTGGACCAAGCAGGACTAGGCGGCCAGTGTATAGTGCCGTCCACCGTCAATCTTGGTCTAACAATCCACACAGGGTGGACGTGTCAACTCACGAATGAGGCCATGGTCAAAATGCAGCCGCAGTCATCTCTCATCACTTTGCTGTCAAAACAGCTTGTAAAATTCCGTACGAGGCTAGCAGCTGCCAATCGGGCCAACCTTAGCATTCATACGAAGATTATATACTTCAATACTTTTTCTCTGAGCCTTTTCTACTACTCGCAGACGCAACGTTTCTTCTCGCCCAAGCTTCTTAAGCCGTTGTATCATGCAATGGCAGACTTTTTGCTGCAGCGGCATTGGTTCCCACAACACCTTTTGGTGGGTCTCTGCAGATGGCTACGTTTAGGCCCTCTGCTTGACCCAACTATTATGCAGGCGATTTCCCTCTTTGGATGCTACTTACGGCAAGGGCATAGGTCCTTTGCAGAGGAACAAGTAGGTTCCTATGCCACACAAATCCAGCAATGCTGGAAATATTGGCAGCAGCAACTTCCTGCCGAAGACATACAGCGGCTCCTAGCCCTCTTAAGGCAAAACAACACGCCTGCGCAGAGAGCGAGTGGCTTCAAACAGCTTTTCAAGCAACTTGCCATTAACAAACTTCTTGCAGCCTCTCATAGGCATTTGGCTGCGCGAATATACAAGAATGGCTGGGCCATGGGGCCCTCTATTCTTTTCTTAGACTGGTTAGCGGACCTGCCTACCACTCAGGTAGGGGCAGTGCCACGATATGCTGTCTTGCGATGGGCTTTAGGAGAAGATGCTGATTTCTGGTTGCCCCTCAGAGGCAAACTCAGTCGTAGCCAACCCTGCGTATGGTGTAACAACCTTACACATGTTTTCCGTACGGACCAGGGCATGGAGCACTTTGCCCGACTTGCTTCCTGCCTGCTACCCCAATGGACCTTACTTTGAATAACCTTTCTGATGAGAGTAAGAACCTTCTGCACTTCCATCAAATTATCGTGCCTGAGCCCAAGCAACTGCCTCCTGCGTTCTCTTGCCTGCTGTCCTCTGCAGGCTGTCGAGCGCTTGACTCGTATGTTCCCTGCGTACTCTGTCAGTGTGGCTTCAACTCTATCGATCATTGGTTATCCTTTTGTCCGGTTGTACACCTCACCTGGCTGGCCTTGTGGGTTGCTCCTGCACCAGAGATTAACTGGCGCAAAGTACCATCCCGCAGCATCGGAGTAGCGCTTTGCTAGATGCTTTTCCATCTTCGGCGATTAGTTACCGAATGTGGCGGACTCCGACCGGACATTTCGTGTGTGCACAACCGCACGGTCTCGCACCACGTGCTTGACCTATGGCAGCGTATCTACCTTTCACTGCCTAGCACGCTGCTCAGATACTTCCGTGCTCCACCACAATCCAGCAGTACGGCGTGTACTGACTCTACCAAAATTCCCACGGTCGTACTTGAAGCTGCACTGCTCCCTCCTAAGGGGCTTGCAACGACTCAGTCCTTTGCTAAAGGAGACACGATTGCCACCTTCGCTAAGAATGACCACCGTCTCCGGTTGCTTCTGTCACAACACAGAAAGCTCCCTTTCCCTACTGCTACCGCATGTCTCGTACCCTTCTTGTGCCACTGTGGAGCCACACATTTACGTTTGCAAGCCACGGATGATCTGTCTGCAAATACAGTTCTCCTGCTCGGTGAACCACAAGAATGGCAAGGTTGTCTTGTGCAATTCGACGGCTCTGCACATAAGCACACACAAACAGGGGGGGCAGGAGTTAGCCTGCTACATGTCACGTCGTCCTCCACCTCTCTTGTCCAGTGGCTTTCCATCCCCTTGCTTTCTTGTTCTGATAACGTCATAGCAGAAGCACATGCCTGTCGAGCTGCCATTAACCTTGCATTTGAGTATTATGTCTCCTGCATGTCAAGAGGCATCCCCATTGACAGTGTTGTGGCGCAGGGAGACATCTTGCCTGTCATTAATTATCTTCAGTACAAAGGAAGAATCAAAAAACCCGCTGTTGTCGCCATCTTAGAACAATGCCAGCAATTGCTTGCCCGAGCGCCTTGTCTGTTCCGCCTTGTCTATCTGCCAAGGGAGTGCAATCGTCTAGCAGACTATTTTGCTGGTCAGGCCAGTGCTGCAGCTAAGGAAGCAGGGGGCAACCCACTTGTTCCCTTACATCATGCGGCGCTCCCGCCGTTTCAATTAGCGCAAGCTTTGGGTTTCATCATTCAGCAAGGAGATGCATCGCAAGTCCCTGCTTTCGTCCTCACGGAGTGCCCTTCCCCTACTCCTCAGGAAATGCGCACACTACTCCGGCGGCACCCGCACTACAAATGGGTTGCAATGGACTATATTGCCTTAGCAGTAGCGTCCTCTCATTGCCTCAGCGTAGGGTACAAGCCCACAGTTGATGCCTTGGGAGGCCGGTTCTACTCAGTTGGTAATGCAGCGCAGCGGCTGCCGCGGCAGGTTCGGCTGCTCCTCTTTGGCAATTCGCATTGGGAGATGGATATTAGTGGAGCGCACTATGAGCTCATGAGACGGCAATGCAAGGCAGCTGAGGTTCACCTAGCATTACTGCCAATCGCGCAAGCGAGAGACTACCTCAGAGGAGCTCTTCGGGCACACATTGCAGAGGATGAAATTGGCCCCCTGGTAAAGACATGGCCACTTGTTAAAATCAACAGTGCCACTCCGCAGGAGGCAATAGAGTACCTCAAAAAGCGTATACGAACGGAGCTGTCACATGCTCGGGAAGTGTTCGCTGCCAGCCGTTATGCCATGCATCATCCTCCCTCATGGTGCCCTACTGGTCCAGAGCGGACAGGGCGAGGGGCTCCTTTTCATTACTTCGAGGTCCTTGAACAGCAGGTTACATGGGCTGCCTATTCCTTCTTACAACCTCGGGTAGGCTTCGCTTCGGCCATTTGGTTGCATGATGGCTTTTGGGTTGCCCCTCGACCGGAGAATGAATCGCTTACAGCCCTTCATACTCATCTCTGCCAGAACTTTGGCTTCGACCCTGCCGAGCCGCCACTGATGAGGTGTGATCCATTGCAACCCAAACTTGCCCAACTGCTATCAGAATGTACTTCTGCGGCCCCTGTCATCGGCTCACATTCCCATGCCTCCTCTCAGCGGCCTCTCCCTGCTGTAGTGCGCATACACAGAAAAACGCATTTTCACTGGTGCGCACCCAGAGCAACAGGATGCCCTTGAACAACGACTCATGAAAAGAATAAAAGTACAAAATGCCAAGCGGCGACGCATACGATAATTCGCGACTTATGCGAACAAAACTAGGGAACCCCTCTTTTTAGCTACTCCTCTGTCGCTGCTTACCTTTTTGCGTGGTTACCTCTAGCCTGGGGTCATAGTTGTCGTGAATGGACTCACTCGGCTCCTCCCTTGTCTGTCCTTGCTTTCGTCGCTTGTCTTGTTTATTCTTTGTCTGTTAGTGTTTTTGTGCTTTGCCTGGATCGTTGTCTCTTTTATGATTCCGCTACCTGGGCTCAAGCTGCTGCGAAAGACAAGGCAGCCATCACGGGCGGATTGTTCCTACAGCCACTGTCCCATATAGCAATATCTCATCCTATTTGAGTGGGTTTGGACCTTAGTCCTGATCCTCACTGAACGGAGCACAGTGTCAGCTGAACGTGCTTTGAGAATGGAGATTGGGCCTGGCAGACTGGACCTCACTCCCTTTGCTCGCCTGGTCTATAGACACCCTGATGGAGAAGTGCACTTTGTCCAGATCAACGTGATGCTAGCTCAGAGGCAACTTCCGCTGCGTCTGGCTGTTGCTGCCCAAGGACTCCTTTGTACGATGGTACATGCCCTCGTATATCGGAGATGCAATTAGTTGCAGTGCCAGCTGAGATGCGCCGATCCTCCCTGGTGCTTACTAGTGGGCAGGTTCTTTTTCCCTTTGAAGATTCACCACACATTACACATGATGGCGTTCTCTTGCATGGGCGGTGTGCCCCACAAAGGGCGATGGTTTATCGCATCCTCCAGCAAGCAGAATGTCTCTCTCCTCATGGCTGGGCAGTAGGGCGAGGACAGGCCAGACCTCCAGAACCGGGGGAAGCCTTAGCTTCCTTCCCTTTTTCACAGATGTATACTCTACCGGCAATACCTGCTGCCCCAGCCCGTCCAACACCACCGATCCCGCCCTGGCTGTTGCCACAAAGTCGTCCCATTCCCCTCCACGAGCAATCAGCCAGAATTAGTGGTGACACGAGCTCGCCCCAAGCCGGTACAGTGCGCCCCGCTGACCAGCTCGGCGTGTACGCATTGCAGGCTCTTACTGGCCAGGACGTGATTGCTGGTCATGACGCACCGCACGCACGGCTTAGTCGAGAACTCATTACTCGTGCTAGCACAGTGCGTGCCCTGGCGTGCGATATCCAACGCACCTTCCAAAATATACACAAACATCGTCAGCACTGCAATGTTCAACCGGGGGCCAATGCGTGCTGGGCGCTAGCTAGCGAAATGGACACGATACTTACTGCCCTGCAAGAGACGCAGAGTGCTACCATATGAGTGGTGTCCCATTGCGAACAGATCGAAACTGGCTACCGTCTTTATTGGCTGGTCAAGTATAACGAGTACGCTGACTCACATCACTGGGTTCATTGATTTCTTAACGATCTAAAGACTGATGTCACCCTTCTGGTAGTTTTGTTTCTCTTGCTCAACATTGCATGAGACTCAGAGCCTGCGGCTGTTCAGGCTCGAAGTTGAATAGTGATCGCACGCCTTGGCCTAGCCTGGATAGGACAACCAGTAGCAGCTTTTGCCCATGGCCCTCCCCTTCATTGTTGGCCCTCATCAGTGTTCCCTCACCCATGGCCTCGACGGGCGCCCGCAAGTTGAGGTGGTCTTGCGCATACGACTACCACTAGCTGAATTTTTTGACGCTCTCCTCCTCTCACTTGCAGACCAACGCCCGCTGTTTCAGCAGGTAGGGCACGAGCCTACTCCGACTCCTATGGCTCCAGTCAAAGCAGGGCTACAGACAACGGGACACAGAAGCCCCCCTCTGAAGGAGGAAGCCTCACCGAAACGCAAGACAACTGGTCGTACCCAACCAAAGAGGCCTGCGCACCCTCCCAAGCATGCTACAACAGTTGACCCTACTCATGAAAAGCTGCTGGCGGCACTCTCGCATGCCGCACGGTTCCCTGACACGGCTGAGGGGGGAGCAGCCATGGCTGCCACAGACTTACCCCCTGCCAGCCCTGGGGGTATGGAGATGCCGCCAACTATGGAACCGGTAGACGGCTGGCCTCCCCGACAGGCAGCTAGCAGTGGACTCCCTGCACAACAGTGCCTCTCACACGGGCATATCCAATATCGTGTTGCGGAGGACGGAACGCGTGAGCATCTACCACCGCCGCGTGCCTTTGCACACCCAAAGAAGTGCCCTGTCCAGTGAACCCATAGAGAGACCCATTGCCCCTCTTCCCATGGTGACAAGGGCCCCCTACCAAATGTCTCTTTTTGTCTCTGCAGACCTTTGGCTCAGAGTGATAGAAACAGATTGCCAGCCGGCCTTCCTTAGCATAGTAACAGCCCGGTTTGCGCTTACGCACGCTGTCGTAAAGCCATACTGCACATCGAAATAGCCATGCAGACACACCCAGAACCTTTGTTTCTGGCCGACGATGGCACGTATGTCGATGTCACAGATTTTGTACGCTTTGAGCTCCACCATGGGGATATTCGGTATGGGGTTCTGGACCTCATTGTACATTTCATTTATCGGGGGCGAAGGGCGCAGTGCTATTTACTGCATTTTTACCAGTGGACGCGGTCAAAGAAAACGCAAATACCCCTTTCCCAGAATGGACGGAAGGGTTTGAGTTTCCGCCAGCCCTGCTAAAGCTTCGGGC
>CAXAMN010024047.1:0-14572 GCA_963970005.1 Durusdinium trenchii | reverse complement strand
GAAAAATTACAGATGAACTCCTTCGTGCTCACTGTGGAATTTTCATATTCCTCTTCACTCATTGAATGACCCCATTCAACAATGGTAGACAAACATGTATCGCCAAGCTGTGATCCTTGGTATTCTTCTCTTTCAACAGTAGAATATTCTTCCCAGAGTTTATCAAAGTAAACTTCACACTTCTTGAGGACCTGTGAAGTTGAACTGTAAAATGTTCTGGGAATAGGTGCTTTGATACCAAGATCTGCTTTTACACGAGCTTCTGAAAACTTGCGGATCCAATGCTGCATGGTGCTATAATAGTAGTTAGCCATTGGCTGCCTTTTGTACCCAGACATTCTGTAGGCCAAACTATTTGCATCACCAGAAATGATGTCCACCTCATAGACAAAACACTCGTAAAGCATCAATGCTGTCTGTTCTCCTGTCAGTAGGTGGGCATCCACAGCACGGTGTGTATCAACATGATAATTACAGACTCTGATGGTATGCATGTTCGCTCGAGTAAGTGGAACACGCTTGTCCTCAGGACCATAGTCATCAAATTCAAAGTCTGCATCCTTGAAATCTTGACGAGGCCTTGTTTCTCCAAAACAAATCTCGTAGATAGCCCAAGTTACATCACGCTGTTCACAGTGACCAAGTTCTTGATCATGTCCAGCAATGATCTTGACATATCCACCTGGTGCCAATCTAGCCATCACTGCAAGATTCTCCCAATCATTGAAACAAACTGTCCAATTCTTTTGCTCAATAAATTCCTTGGCAGGAACAAGAAGATGAGCTTCCTGGAGAATCACGACATGTGCACGTAAAAAGAAGAGCATGTTGAAGAAAAGGTTGTTCTCAAATTGCTCATTCTGAAGTGACATGGCGCTCTGTTTGCGTGGCCTCATTGCACTATCAAGTCCTTGGAGAAACCTTGGTGTGGTGTACTTCTGACCACGAACCATGTTGCCATAGTTCCAGGATAAAAATGTCAAGGACTCTGAGCTGGCCAATAAATTAGTTCCATATGGTTCTTCTATTCTTCCCTTGAGGAACCTTCTGCACAGCTCTTCATAGAAGGTGACAAAGTCCCAACTGGGTCCCTTGGGACCATATTCTTCCAGTTCATTCTTGAGTTCCTTCTTCGTCTCCTCCAATTCTTCTCGAGCATGTTCTGCCCTTTCAAGGGCCTTTGGATCGACCTGATACCTGCCATCCAAATAAATGATGCGGTCATCATTGATGAAGAATCTCTTCAAATCATGCTCTGGTTCATGTTCATAACAATCAGGTGGAGGTACTGGACAGATATTACGAATGGATCGTACAAAATCATTCTCGTTGATCCTTGACTGATAATGAGGATGGGAAATCTCACCCTTTCTGAAACAAACATGATTCAGCAATCTTGCATGAGTTTCCCTGAAGCATAGTTGATAAAAGCCAATACCTGGATCTCCTGTAATCTCTCCAAGCAACTTCAAAGGTGAAGTATGCAATTCATAGGTATCGTCAGCTTTTGTTGTATCCTTTTCAACAACTACTTCAGATGGAAAAGATTCTTGGATTTCAGCCTCCAATTTCTTCTCTCCATCATCCTCTCTGACCTCTTTTATTTTCTCCACCGCCTCTTTCTTCTCTTCCATGGTTGCATCATCCTGAACTTCTTCATGAAAATGAGGATCAGGAATTTTATTCAGGCGGCTTCTCTTCGATTTCCGCTGACCTGAAGTATCATCAAGGTTAGCATCCATCTCACCTGATGGTAAGTGCGATGCAGTTGAGTCCTCACCTATCTCTCTTGACAGAAAGTGTGGTGTTGACTCTTCCTTGGCTTCCTCCTGGTCAACTTCCATCTTTGGTTCCTCTGAACCAAAAATACCTGCATCTTCATCAAATATTTCTTGTTCCTTTTCAGGTTCAACTGCAGGATCTTCTTCAGGAACTTCCTCTTCCATATTCTCATCTTCTAGAAGTGTCATACTTCCAGTATAGACTTCACCAGCGATAGTGGAGACTCTTGTATAAGGAGGAACTTCTTCACCTGCTTCAAAAGCTTGTTCTGCAACATCCTTGGTGAGCAAGTCCTCTACAAGATTTTCTCCCTCGGTTCTTGGAAGAGGTCCTGAGGTCTCATAAAAATCTGTCTTCTCTGAACTGAAAGCTTCTGTCGCCTTCTCATTGTCCTTTTGATCCCTGAACAGGTGAGTAATCTTCACAGCTTCTCCCTGTAGCGCCTGATCACCTCCTCTATACTTGTCGACAATGGAGCGCCATACTGGAACATCATCATCATCAAAATCAAGCTCCATATCATCTGCCAACAGGTATGAGATGTTTTGAGCTGCCTGTTCTTCTTCTTCATCACGTTCCTTGGCAAGCTCCTCATCCTTCTGGATCTTGAAGATACCCTTCAGGATGTCTTGTAGTACCTTTAAGTTCAGCTTCGATGATGGCTCATACGTCCCTGAACTTACAGGCTCAACTACAACACGAGAGCAAGAAATCGCCTCCAAAAACTTGGAATTGTATTGGCGTTCAAACTCTTCCTTCTTGATCATCTCATACAAGGGATCAGAAACTGCAACACGCGCCTGAACATACTCACGAAGTTGATAGCATGCATGTTGCACAAATCTACTGTTGGAGTTGTGAAGAAAACTCTCCAAATGATTCCTGTCACGGTCAATCAAATACCACACAATCCTTGCAGAAAAACGGAATTTCTTGAAGTTCATAGCAAAATGTGTATGATACTTCTCTGGATTCCTTTCTGCTTGTAAGGCGGCCTCTGAAGTCTTGTAAACTGGGAGCTTTGTGTGTGGATCCAAAATCATAAACTCTTCCCACAAGATCGAGTGGTCAAGAACCCACTTGGGAAGCACCTTGATGAAAAAGTCACAAACAAGTTCTGACACAAGGCGCACGACACGACCAATCTCTTCCTCCTGCTTGAAGCGATAGTGCAGTTTGGCAAATAAAGGATTGTTGAATGCTTCCTCCACTGTATTGCCAAAATTATCCCACTGAGGTTCTGGAATACCAAAGTTCCAACCCAGCAATTTGGGATCTCTGCGCATATCCAAGAAGCTTGAAAGCTCTACAGAAGAAATACCATGGTCTGTCAGAATTTCAGCCCAGCGGCGTCCATTCTCCCAAGCACGGATGAAGAAAAACTGTTGGTATCCAGTTTGTGCCAACTCCATCCACTGAGAAATTCCGGGTTCAAAACTCGGTGCATACGTCTTGGGGTCTTCCTCTGTTCCATAAACACTTGGACGTAGCAACTTGTACCTTCTACAAAAATATTCTCTCTGGTGCCTTGTCAACCTGTCCCAATCCCTCACGAGGATCACGTCTTCTCCAGTGCTCTGGAGTACACGTGTCCCTACACGATCATGGAGTGATACCATTCCAATGTCATATATCATCCATGGGTTGAGAACCAGGTTGTTGACATTCTGAATGAACCATGTCATCTCACGCTCAGCAACATGAGCAGAGTCATCTTCTTCATCTTGTTGAGGTTCTTCAGAAGTCCTGGCTGTTGGTCTCCTTGAAGTGATGTCTCTCCATAGGTGGTCAAAGCGAATCACTTCCTCATCAGCCTTCACCAGATTTTGCTGATCTTTGCTCAGAACTAATGGGTGTACCATAAACAACGATCTCGAGGTAGCACCATCTCCATTGACAATCAACGTTGGAGCACTATAGCCTAAGATGCTCCAAGGATCACGATCATCAATCTCTTTAGGTGGAATTAAAGACCATCCAGGTGGCATCTGATAATGGCCTTCAGGCATCACCTGACGTGACCTCAATCGTGAACGATTGTACTCACGTCTGGGATCATTGTCAGAGCTGAAAAATCTCACAATGGCATCGTAAGTCAGCTCATCTAACCAAAGAAGCATATGCCTCCTTGCTTGTTCCACCCCAGGCTCAAAGGCATTAATCCTCCTGAGAGTTTCATGCGCAAATGCCGGGTCCTGTGAGAGTCTTGTGAACAAGGATCTCAATCTATCTTGTTGCTCCTTCTCTCTGTTGATCTTCTCCATTATCTTTTCTGCTGGCAAAGAGTTAATCAACTCCTTAGCTGGCTCTGGAGCATCTTCTGGTCGTGGTTCATCCGCACAAATGTCCAAGTATGTGGGCCCTACATCACAATGTGCAAGCACCACTCCATTGTTGCTGAAATACAGAGGACGTCCAGCCTGAAGCCAACTAATCACATTAAGCTTCACATACAAAGGCTGTCCATAATCTCTTGGAACCACTGTACCTGGGCCTAAAGGAATGTAAGGCAAAGTTTGTGGATTGCTGTACATGAAATGAACATAATCTCTTCCTTCACCTCTGTTCCTTCTATTCCAACTTTGTGGATCTCTCATCAAACCATACCTCTCAATGCTGGCCCAGTTCTCCCTTCTGGTAACATGAAAAACATGTCCCAAACATCTTGCCTCAATAGAAGTCAATCTATGATTCAACTTCTCTGGACTGATGTTTTGCATGAGTCCTGTATGCCCTTGGTTCACTCCCAAACGCATGGAGAAGGGCATATCATATTGATTGCCTGTGTTGTGCCAAACATTCTTGTCCAAGCGAATCACCAAATGAAATCTTTGCTTCTCATCGCTATGCAATATAGCAAAGAATGCATTAGGATAAATACGAAAAGGTGATGGCATTCGAGCAGTTCCCTCTATGATCAGAGGCATAAGCTCTACCATTGCCCTACTGTCCATCAACCTATCGAGAGAACGATCATGTCGTAGCATATAGTTGAGCCCCGTGGCTATCTTTCCATAATCGTTTTGCCTCCACGCGACTCTTGTTGCCACGAACTGCCTACTTCTCTCATATTCATCCTCTTCCTCTTGGGTGACATAGCCAAGAGCGTATCTGGCAATCTCTGCGAACCACCGTACTCGAAAATTGAACTTATCATGGTTCTCAGGTGCCAAACACATTGCAAGAATGTCGGTTAAGATCAATTCATCCTGCTCTGAGTTCCTATGGAACTCAACTGGCGTACGTGGGCGTCTCAAACGGTTTGCCCAGTTCTGAGGTTGTCCCCAAGGAACCTTTTGTGACCAGTTTCGAGCATACTCAAAGATGTTGACCATATTGGACGCTCCCTGACCGGTCATCTCTGTTGATACAAAGTACACCGGTCAGAGGCCAGTGTCCTAAGTTGTAGAAATGACAGGTAGTCAACGATGCAAGGCAATAGTCTTTGAAAGAAAAGTGCTGATCTTGCCAAGCTAATTTGAGCCGCAGGCACAAATTCATGAAAGAAATTCAAATTTCTCTCAAACAAAAACACATGCATTGAATTCTCTCCTCTCACTCTCAGTGCAAAGAATCTCCAAGATAAAACACATCATGTGAAAAGTCAACATGTGTGCATACTGTAGGAAGCCATCCACGCATATATGCCTTGTGTTCAATAAGAGATCTAAAAAGGTGGATGTGCATCGACTTCCTTTAAACAACCACTGCGTACTGCATCTATCAAAGCTTGTGGACTAGCAGACTTCTTAGTAAGACAGTCAGCAAGACACCACTGAGTGCGTATATGTGACAAGTCAGCAATTGCACCAGAGCATGCTTCCTTCCTAAGCATTTGGATCATATGAATAGTCTCCTGTTGCTCAGGAACATGAGTAGTACTAGCTGTAGTCACAAGATTGTTAGCATCAGTGCGCATGTGAATGTCAGTAGAGTAGCCTGTAATGTCCTTGATCAAGCCTCTAAGCATTTGGCAAGTGCCATAACACTTCATAAATGCATACAACTCTGCAACAGTTGTGGACAGGGTTGTTCTCTTGATCTTGGAAGATTCAAAGAAAATAAGTGAGCCTTTAGTGTTCTTCTGTTTTGCCTTCCTTTGCTCACCCATAAAAATAACCATCGCACGTTGAGAGGATTTGTCACTGTTGTTCCTGAATGCGGCATCTGGCATAGCAATTAAACGTGGACTACCTTCAAGTGGCCAAAAACGTAACTCCATAGGGTCAGTCACGATTTGTTTGCACAGCTTGTTCAGGGCCTTGCAATCACCTATTGTAGGTCCTGCTGATGCTGATGCTGACCTGGAGAATTGGTAGCATGCTTGGAATTGTGTTCTGGATTGTAACCAGTTTATGCTGCCAAGAAGTGATCTGAAGGCTGTGTGCATGTCTTTGTCACACTTTTCTTCATCCTTCAAACCTTTTGGAATGATAATCTCAGTCAATTCCTGAACGCAAAGGGATTGTTCTACTGAGATGTACTCCTTCTTCTTGGTCTTCTCTTGCATCTTCCAAGCAACACGTTGTCCAGTAAACATCAGGTCATTAGTGTCCTCATGTCCAATCTTAAACTGTGACTTCACAATATCCTTGAACTGTTTCAAAAAGATATCATTACCTGTCACAAAAAGATCATCAACATGTAAACAACACATACCAATGGGTGACCTATTCTTAGAATTACTGCCATGCACAGGGTCCATAAAATGCTCAAGCAACTCTTCCACAACTTCAGGTGTAAGCTGAGGCGTTTGTGTCACAGTATACGTATGTTCTGCAGGAAGAAAAAGACTGACAAGCGTTTCAGCTTCTTCCTCCAACGTCACTGCATTCTTCTCGTTTCTGATATCCTTGTTTGTCTCGAGAAGCCACCAAACACCCTTACGCTTAACTATTGAAGTCCGAAAACAAAAACGCGAACGCGAATACGTAGGTTCGGGAGTACGAAGAGCTTTAGCGCGATAAGCGACTTGAGCATGGCCATTTGCATATTGATGCCAACCTGCCTTGTGCTCTACAGAGTCAAGGAAATTCTGGAGTTCCTGATCTACCACAGGAGTCCATTTTCCATCCTCTGCCTTAAGCAGGCTACGCGTCACCGTCTTCTCCGACCTATTTCCGTAACACACCGAAAACAGACGTTCTTCACAGAGAAAAGACCTACGAACTTCCTCCGCTGTGTCGTGGAATTCGTTTGGCGGCGCACCTGCTACGTAGAAGGATACCGGTTCCGGTTCGGCTGGCATCTCCTCTGATGAGTAGTTCACAGCCTTAGGAACCCTCAAACATCCGGAGTAGCAAACGTACGTGCACCGATCGGCTCGAGTCGGAACTAATCCGAGTGAGTGCAAAAACTTGTCGAGTCGATTCCACCAGCGACGAGGCGCATCACTCAATCCGTACATTGAACGGGCGCACAATCCGACAAGATACGGAGGCAACCCGATGTCGGTCGGAAGTTGAACGTGAATAACGCGTCGCTCGAGGTCGTAAAGTTCCCCCTGAAGAAAGGCAGTTTTCAAATCGATGTGTAACAGGTCCCAGAAAGAAGAGGCTGCATGTTGACATGCTACGCGAAAACCATACCTGGTCGCGGTTGGCGAGTCCGTCTGGAGGTCCCATTTCTGGGCATCTTGGAAGCCTCGACAGACCCATCTGGCCTTAAACTTCTTGAAATTACCATCTTTGTCAATCTTGATGGTCAGGACCCATCGACCGGTAACATAGTTATCGATCTTATGCTTTCTTCGGTCGCGATACTTCATCGCAGTAAAGTCTAAAAAGCTGCGAAACTCCTCTAGTTTAGCTTGCTTGATCTCCTTCGCATACTTCCGGAGCACTTCCGGAGTAATCACACTCTCTGCCTTTGGCGTCTTCTTCGCCATTGTCTTCGCAAGATACTGGCAGAACTGTGAAAAACCTTTCGGATCATACGAGTTAAAACTCGGAGGAGCTTGGTTCGGACCTATGACACAAAAATCCATATCGTCAAAACTAACAAAAAGATTTTTCTCATCGTCCAGATCCTTGTCTGGATCCTTCTCAAAACCTTTCACATCTTCTTCATCAAAAATAGGTTCTGAATCTGTTTCATTTGTATCAATCGTCTCATTGTCATCGTCTTCGACTGTGCTCGTAGGCACGGGAATGTCGGCTGCTTGTGGCTGATTCGAACTTGATGCTGTCGGATTCTCCGAATGTCCAGGAAAGAAACTTCTTGGCACTGACTTCGGAGGTGCCGGAATAGGTTCGTCATGTCCCGGTAACTGAACCTTAGAACGTTTTATCTGAAACTTCACCTTCGCCTTTGGCAAAGCATCAGTTGAGTTCACAGAAAGCTTCCGCATGTGCTTACTGTGACGTTCACGATTCTCCGGAACATATGGTTCTGGCTCCGGCGTGTTCGAATCTGGCGATGGAACGAACGGATGAACGGGATCCGTGTCACTCGGAAACCCTATCGGTGGTTGACCCGGATCATCTGGCGGACGGGATTCACTCGAAATCTCCGGCATTGCCTCTTCCGGATCGCTCGATGGATATCCGAGTTGCTCCAAAGGAACATCGGGATTTCCGAACTGATTCGGACCAGCTACGGAACCTGTCGGAGGTGGTCCCGGAGGTTGTCCACCCTGGTGATCATCAGGGTTGCCACCCGGTCCATCACCAGGCGGATTCATATCTTCATCATCAGGATCAAAATACTGATGTTCCCCCGAGACTGGATTTGGCTCATAAGCCATATCATCATCCATCGGTGGTCCGTAGTCTGGAGGTTGATCCTTTGGATCCTCTAGAGCTACTTCATCAGGTGTCACAATGCGCTTCACGGCGCCTGTCGTCTCTGCTTCGTAAACTATCATACTCCAATGATCTACCAAAAACTGTTCATGATGAGGAGACAGTTGTGACACAAACATAAAGAAAACCTGATGGTATTTTCCTGGCTTCCACATAATCAACACTGCATCATCCTCAGAGTTGAAGAGAGGATGCACTCTACCAAAAGTACCACGATAGACCTTACATCTCTCAAAATACATCTGTGGCAAGGTTCTTCATCTAATCTCCTTCAGGCCTGGAATCAATGACACAATTCGAGAGTCAGATGATGTTGTCACATCAAACTCTGATCTCTGAGGTAGTGCATCTACCTGCCTCAAGGTTCTGATCAGTTCAGTAGTAGTGAACCTTTGTGGTAGTATGTGTCGAAGTGGAACCGGAATTTCCGTCGTCTCTTCCGTTCTTACGGAATTCAGCAAAATTGACTGATGAGCTTCTCTCTCTAACAAGAGAGCTGTTCCACACAAACTTCCAGAGTCAAAGTTCTCCAGAAGATCTTCAATAAGGAAACTCTGACGCTTGTCGGAAGTCTCACTATAAGGAAGAAAACGATTCATCTCAACCAAAAATGAGAACGGAAACTTCTTCCAGTCAGGATCCTTAAAGTACTGGTTGCTTCTAGTGGCTTGCACTGTTTTAGCTTGAAATGAACAGTCACCAATACCTTTCCATCCTTGGCAGGATGCATAGGAATGGAAGACTGTCACGTAACTCATTCCCTTCGGACAATAACAAAAACAATTCATATTCACATCAAAGGTAAAGACCGGATTCTTCAAAGATGAAATGAACTTCTGCAAAAACAAACAAAACTTGTTTCCTTTGGGAACAGTCACAAACACATGTTTCTTTCTTCTCAACTGCCACTCAAACACATTACAACATAGCAACCAAATAGAAGCTCTGTTCTGTTTGGGAGAAGGGTTGTTGATCACTATACAGTGGGGCTGCAATCTCTCCAGTTGCTGCCAGATAGCATCTTGACCCTTCCACGTGGAAAAGTTGTATCCTGCCTTGAAATCCATAGGAGATGCAACTTTAACACCATTCTTTGAAAGGAACCAAGATAATCCACTGTTTCCATGAAGTAACTCAACAACATCAGGATGATCATCATTACAGAAGAAAAAGGACTGTTCTCCGAATTCGGCATCAACATATAGTTCGTGATCTTCACGCAAGTTCTCCGGATTCTCATCGTCTAATGCCGGAATGGAAACATCATGCCACTCGTCGTGATCACGTCTAACCTTCGACTGATTCACACGTACTACTGCCTTACCAGTGTTGGCTTGGACCATAGCTCCTTCTTGTCCAAGTACGGTGGCACGAACCCAACGTCCTTTATCCTTGAACTTTGATGAATCCTGAGTCCAAACAAAAACCTTCTCTCCTTGAAAATAAGGACCGTCACTTGGCATAGTCCTTCTCGCAAGATCTGCTCGAAGGTCCTGAGCTTGTCGTGCTTCTTGATGAGCTCTCAAAGCCACACGTTGTAGTTCCAAATTTGTACGATCTTGTGCGGCGGCATTAGCTGACAATTGCTCAGGGCTTGCGGTCTCAAGGTCAAAAAGATCTGGTGGACGTCTTCCAGTTGCTATCTCTATTGGTGAATATCCACTGATAGTCAACTGACAATTTCTTGCCCAAACTACCTTCTTGACCACTTCTCTGACCGTAACACCACGAAAACGTGGGTCATCCAGATCTACCTTCATAACATGCCACATACGTTTGAACAAACGTACAGCTGTCTCTGCTCGGTTCGGCCAAGGAGTTCTTGGCCCGCAAGGACATTGTTGTATACCATGGAACCTGTAGTATTCAACAAAAGCATCAGTGAAAAAGGCTTCGTCTCCTACGATGGCCTTTGGAACACAGTTGTTCTCATCAGACCATTGCCTCAATGCTTGGATGGTGGTTTGATCTATGAGGTCTTTCTGTGCCGTAGCCCAGAGAAGATTTGTGGCACCATCAAGAACAAGTAGAATGATATACTTGTTCTTGTGAAGTTCAACCTCACAATGATCAGCAAAAACAACATCACCAAAACATGAAGCTCTAATACCGGAGACTCTGGCTCGTGGCGGAGGTGCCACTGAAGTGTTACAAACACGGCAGTTCCTGACCACTGATTCATACTTCTCTAAAACAGAGTCAGGAAGCTTCAACATAGAAACACGTCTACGAAACTGAGTAGGACTCATATGGTAGTGCTTCACATGAAGCTTATAAAGCTCTACCTTGTCCTCCAGTCTCTGTAACATCTTCCTATATGCCGGTGTCATTGCAACAACTTCACTACCAGGTAATGGGATTGAAATCCGCCTAGGCTCAAGAGCGCCATCACCTGGTTCAAGTGGTTCATGTTTATCACTTGATGGTCCTTTTGATGCTTTAGGAATTTCTACAAGTTCACCTTCTGGCCTCTCAGGTGGTTCTGAGGGAGCATACTCCTCAAGATCATCACCCTTTAAATCATTCTGAGGCTCAGATGGTTTTGACTTGTGTCCTTTCCAAAATGGATCAAAACCCTTGGAAGTATACCGAAACTTTGGCGGCACGGGCTTTTCCGCGGCACTGGATGGTGCACCTTCCTTCTCTGGTGAGAAGCCTGGTTCCCTGTCCTTTGCAATGGGAACCTTCTCTGAGGAGGAGCGCACCACTGCATCGGGATCACCAATGCCACGGTGCTCAATGCCAGCCTTCCTGATCTTTAGATCTGGAATTTTGGCATCTGGCTTAAATTTAAAAATTGTTCTACCACGCCATTCATAGCCAAGTTGTAGGTCCTTCCATTTTGCCTTGCGCCAATCATCTGTCTTCTTGATTTCTTCTCCTCCTGCTTTCTTCTTGATGATTGTCAGTCGCAAGTCTTCCAGCAAGTCAGTGTCTACAGGACAGGACTTAGTTGCTGGGAAAAGAATTTTCCTGTAATCCTTGTGGTGACGTATCAGTTCTCTCTTGTGAACATCTACTTCCCAGAAATCAACCACAGGATATGCATGCTCAGCTTCACCTTCATCACTATTGTGTTCAACAGAAATATGACCATATTCATAGTGAGTGAGGTGAGAGTAAAAACTCTTCTCACGCTGAGTCTGCCAACGCACGTCAGACAGATACCATGCAATATCTTGGAAGTCCAACACAAGATGAGTACTGGCTGCAACCTTCAACTCCAAAAATTTGATACCAAGAGGCACCGATGTCAGATAAGCATGTTGAGGTGTCAGCCTGAGTTCAAAGCCTAAGTTCCTCATCTGTGGCAAGCTCATAAGCAAAGGGACTTCTCCTTCTTCCACTATGTCGAACTCTGTATGGTGGATCGTCCATGCACGATCATACATGTAAATCACCAGTTTCTGAGAGCAAGTAGCCTTCTGGGAATTGGCAAAGTAAAACTTGCTCTTGGTAGACTCAAAAGAGTACCATAATCCACAATCTGGGTGATTGTCGACATAGTTGCAAAAATGGTCGACTGCTCGCCTTGATCCCATAGCTCTAGTGCATCCAATGTCCAGGATTGCAATAGTTGGCGGGAAGCGATTCTCAGTCAAAAATGAAATAGCCTGCATCTCCTTCACTTCTTCCTCAGCGCTCATAAGCGCAAAGCCATCAGCGCTCATAAGCGCAAAGCCATCAGGAGCCTTTGCGAGCATCTCCTTTGACAAAGAGTACCTCACAGGGGCACTCATGTCATCGAAGATCGTCTCACCATTGTTGACCACGCAGTCAGCTTCATCTTGGCATGAGGTCATCATGCCTGACAGCAAGTCCACCTCACTGTCATGGACTTCAGCTGCTGCTGTCACACAATGTGCATAGAAACATTGTTGACCTCCTGATGCTTGTGAAGTTCTTGAAGGTGCAGGTAAAGAACGTGGCTGTTGTTGATTTGCATAGTTTGCATCTTGTTTGCCATCTCCTTTATCTTTTCCTTTTCCTTTCTTGCCTTTTCTCTTGCCTTTTCCTTTTCCTTTGTGGGAAAACCATGCTTCTTCAAGCTGTTGCCAAAAGTCATTGGCATCATCATATTCTCCTTGAAGATAGTCATTCATATCCTCGGCAAGAATGGCATCATATGCTCCTTGGTTTGACTCCCAAGTGTCCTCATAAGGATTCTCTTCAAGGTATTCATCTGGAAAAGTTGTCTGTTGCTCATCAGCAAAATGGCCTTTACCTCGTCTCTTTCCTTTTCCTTTTCCACGAGGTCTGAAGAATCTGCGGCCTGATCTTCCTTTTCCTTTTCCTTTCCTTCTACCTTTTCCTTTGCCTTTTCTGGCTCTTCTTCCTTGGAATCTCCTTTGGAACCATGAGAAGTTTTGATCATCATATACCCAAAAGACATCGTCCAGGGCATCTAAAAATCCTTCTGTTCCATCTTCTTCATCTTCGGCCCAATAGCCAAATGTACCATCGAGTTCTCCTTCGTCTAGTACGAGAAATGATCTTCTACCTCCAGCACCTGTCGGCTGCATCAATGGATTGTCTACTGAAGTCTTTGTCGTGCAGAACATCTCGATGAAAACTGTCCTCAGCTCTGTTGTAGTGTATTGCTGCAGGTACCTGCCACGATGAGTCATCAAAGAAGTCAAAGTGTTTCGCTGGTCCTGAGACAAATCTGCAAGTGACAGCATGAGTAAAGCAATCAGATTTTCTCCTAGAGGAAATTCGTTCTGATGAAGAATTCTCATATTGCCATTGACATTCTGCATGATTTCCTGAATCCTTTCTGCCGTTGGTGCTACTCCAGTCAACGCTGCATCTGCCTGCATCTGAGCAAGGACTTGGGGATGTGCTTGAGTGACTGGTTCTAACATGTCCATCCAACTGCTCATAAGCCTTTCGAGTAAAATCTGGAATCTTGTCATCCATTTCATCATGTCGGCTGATCCTCGATTGAATCGCACGAATTGCATAAACCTGTATAGGAATACATTGGTTGATCCTTTCACGAAATATGGTCGTAGTACTCGTTTGAAGTAATCTACTCCTGCTCCTGGTGGCTCATTAGCCTTCAATGAATCTCTGTCTAATACACGTTTGTATACTGCTGCTTCTCCTTCTAATCTGTTTCTCAAAGCTGGTCCTCTCTTCTCTTCTTCCAGCTCGGTGATATCACACCAATCGTCTATGGCATCCTCATAGGAAAACCATGAAGTCTTTCCATCATAAGATGGGGGCACCTTTGTAGTGACCTGTGTTGTCATTGCTATTGCTGCTGGTTCTCTTCTCACATGCCTATTCACGTAGGCTGCTGGCTCATAAGCCACATCCGCATCAGGCTCTTCCCAGTCGTCAATCCAATCCATGGCCGTTTGCCCACAAGCAATTCTATGCCTAGGAAAGGAGCTCACCTGGGTCTTCCAGGATCACTGCTCCGCTACCACTGAAAGAGCGACTAGGGCGTACACGGTAGAGGTGCAGACCGCTAGTGTCTTTTATGCGCAGAGTCTTATCCTCTTGCTCTTTAGGTCCATTGACCCTCTCTTGAGCCTTGAAGCAGTCAAGCATGGACACACTATATCAGCTGTTGGAGTGGAACCCTGTACAGGTAGGCTCTACTTTTCAGGGGGGGGTCCATAGTTAAGATTGATTTAATCAATTATTTGAGGTTTCTGAGGTGCGTCCACCCCGTCACTTAACTTGAGGCCAGAGGGGGTGAACGAAAGCTAGCCGGGCTTCCGGTGGTCTGCTGCTGGTGCTGCTGCTGCTGGTGCTGCTGCTGCCGCTGCTGCGCTGGGCGCTGCTGCGCTGGGTGCTCTGCAGGCGCCGGGTCGTCTGCTGCTGCTGCTGGCGCTGGGTGGTCTGCTGCGGCTGCTGCTGCCGCGGCGTTGGGTATGCTGCTGCTGCTGCTGCTGCTGCCGCCGCTGGGTGGTCTGCTGCTGCTGCTGGTGCTGCTGCTGCTGCTGCCGCTGCTGCGCTGGGCGCTGCAGATGCTT
>CAXAMN010024046.1:0-14577 GCA_963970005.1 Durusdinium trenchii | reverse complement strand
TTTTTTTTCCTCTTCTTGATCTTCTTGCTGTTCTTCTTCTTCTTCTTGCTCTTCGTCTTCTTCTTCCTCTATTTCTTCAAGTGCTGCTGCAAGACCGGGACCCGAAAACTCATCTTCTGAGAGGGACTCCTGGAAGACAATTCTCAGTTCCACAATATTCCACATACTTCTGTTCCCGTTTGGAACGTCAGCGCTACATGTTGGGGTGACAATTTTCGGGTCCCTTGACAGCCAGTTGGCCAAAATGCAGTTTGGCAGTCCTCGAAAGTTGGCGCCTTATGCAGCAGGAAGGAAAGGAGAAACAATCAAAAAGTGGAATGAAAGGATCCTGAGCTAGGCCAGGTATTGAACCCCAACAACGCAGTAGTGCAGATAAGAAAAAAGAATCGCTGGCTGCGAGTAGGAAGAGGCTAATCAAAGATTGCCTCCCAAAAGCTAAAAGAAACTGCAGCAAGAGCCTTTTAAGTCCTTATTAGACTCTTAATAAGCATTTAATCAGCCACCAAGAGTGCCCGGGGCGGACTGTCATGCTGCCAAGTGTCAGGAAGACGAATGCTTGCGGAAGTCTGGGTACGCCTCAGAATTACACGTCTGGATCCGTGTTCCCAAAACCTTAATTTTTGGAAATTGTAAGCAGGGCATGTATTCCGGCATTCCTTATTTCATGTCATATCTGGTAAAACATGAACACCTGGACCTAGTGATTGTTTAAGTCTCGGACGGACGCTGTACCAGCTTCTCGGACTCACTCGGTGCAGCAGTCTGCCCTGGATCGCCTTTGGTTCTACCACACTTTGGCACTAGGGCGCTGCTTAACACTGCAGCTGCTGAGCCTTGCATGCCTCTCAAAGCAAAAGCTCCTGCTGTGACTGTCAGCGCGGACTGAGGCTTCTTTTTGCCTTGAATAATCTCCGAAAGCTCAGATTTTGGAATCTTGACCCGGTCATCTGCAGAAAGCCGCTGGACTACCAACTCTACGATCTCGGGTTTGATGTCCTGGAGAACATGTAGAGTCAGTGCTGCATGCCAGCTTCATTCAGCACAAATGTTGCTCTACTGTAAAGGTATTCATTGCTGCTTGACAGCCTCAGCGGAATCTAAGCGTTTCAACCCTGCATCTCCTTTCTGGTTGGAAGCACTTTTGGCAGCCCACCAGATTGAGGAGAGATGCCTGCTGGCCTGTCAGGTGGTGAAGGCGGACATGGTGGCAGAAGATGGCCGCGTGCATGTTTAGTTTTGCCATGAGAACACGCTTGCTGCATATAGTTTCCTGCAAGCTGGATTGCGGCCGTGGGGGTGCCTTTGGGGCCTAAGTAGGAGCTTGTTAAGTCCATATTAAGGGCTTCTTAGGGCCCTGTCATTGTGCGGGTAGTCTTTTTTTTGATGTTCTCTATCAACGGCTTCAAAACGAGTTGATCTGCCACTGGCCTGGAATCCGGGCGCTGCTGCTTTGCTGTACGTTCTTCCCCTGTTGGCCTGCCAGTGGATGATTCAGGTTTCTGCAGAAATTTCAATTCGGAGTGTCCTTTCGGCCTACTTGGGAGCTTGTTGAGGACATACTAAGGGATCATGAGGGTCCTGTCACTGTTGGGGTAGTCTTTGTTTGGGGTTTCTATGAACGGCCTGAAAAACTAGTTGATCTGCCAGAGAAGCCCTCTCGCCTAGGGTAAGAGTGAATCAACAAAAGTGGACCCGTCGTCTCACATCTCTTAATTAGATTCAGTGGTCATGATTTCTTTCTCTTATCTACAAGCATTTAATGTGCTATAAAAAAAATGCGGAATCAATGAATCCTTGCGCTTCTGCCTTGGAGGTTCTTCCAAGCCTTTCCTGCCAGTGGATGATTCAGGGGTCTGAAAATTTTTCACTTCTGCACTGAAAGCATGCTTGCAGCCTTGGGGTGCCTTTGGGGCCTAAGTAGGAGCTTGTTAAGGACACATTAAGGGCTTCTTAGGGCCCTGTCTTTGTTTGAACGAGTTGATCTGCCACTGGCCTGGAATCCGGGCGCTGCTGCTTTGCTGCACGTTCTTCTCCTTTTGGCCTGCCAGTGGATGATTCAGGTTTCTGAAGAAACTTCAATTCGGAGTGTCCTTGGGGCCTACTTGGGAGCTTGTTAAGGACATACTAAGGGATCATGAGGGTCCTGTCATAACGGCCTGAAAAACTAGTTGATCTGCCAGAGAAGCCCTCTCGCCTAGAATCCTTGCGCTTCTGCCTTGGAGGTTCTTCCACGCTTTCCCTGCCAGTGGATGATTCAGGGGTCTGAAAATATTTCACTTCTGCACTGAAAGCATGCTTGCAGCCTTGGGGTGCCTTGTTAAGGACATATTAAGGGCTTCTTAGGGCCCTGTCATTGTGGGGGTAGTCTTTGTTTGAGGTTCTCTATCAAAGGCTTGAAAACGAGTTATCTGCCACTGGCCTGGAATCCGAGCGCTGCTGCTTTACTGTACGTTCTTCCACTTTTGGCCTGCCAGTGCATGATTCAGCAATCCCATAGAGTTCTGATTGATCCTCCACAAAGAAAGATGATATGGAGTTCCAAACACCGGGCAATGCTCAAAAGGATGAACATGCAAATTAATTACAGTTGTTTGACCAGCAGCTCCCTGCTGCTTGGCAATCGCCAGCAACTGCAGCTTTGGGCACGAGCCTTGTTGCAGACTTGGGCCGTGACCTGGAGTTGTTTTGAGTGACTGGTTCTGAACCTCATACAAAACTTCCTGGAATTACAGCCAGCCATACAGATACAGACTATTGCAACACATGGCCTGACTCGGGAAATGGATGGCTTCGAACTTGATTTGGAACTTGCAAGACTGTCTGTCCAATTTGGGTGTCCATAGCTCCCACAGGCTGTAATTTCCAAGCGCACCCCCCGCCTCTCAACCGATGCTGAACCCCTGCACATGCTCTCTAGTAACCATGGAAGACAAAAATGACGTCCATATAACTAATACTTAACTTCGATAGTCTATTCCTGCAGAAACAAGCATCGTGTCCTGTTTTCCTATTCCATATTCAGGTTTAGTTGTCAGTGGCAAAGCGCCTGACACCGAACGGCCATGCTCTCCGCATTAAACCGGCCCCTTCACTCACCCTCGATGGCTTCTATTGAAAGTGGTATAGAGGTTGAAAGTGCTCTACTTCTGCTGATTTGGGACATATGTTGTATTCAATGGTTTATTCATCACCGGGAAAGACACGTGCAGCAACTCTCTCACCTTGGCTTGGGTGGGCCTTTTCCACTTGAGGACGCAGACCTGCCAGTGAATGATTCCAAGTGTTTGGGCTTCCAAACCACACATTACAGACACGATTATGGTGCTACTAAGGCGTTAAGAAGGTCCTATTATTGTCAGGCCCCGTTTGACACCTGCCACAGACTTTTTGGCAGACCCATTTTTCTCAACCGTGTCCAAGGCTGAACAGTTGTGTCCGCACCGGTCACTTCTGACCCAGGCGAGACTGTACTGGAGTCAAAGACTGACTCGGTCTGCATTGCTGGAGGTCAACTATAGTTCACAGTGGCTTTCCCACGGCTTAGGCTGTTGAAGCCTCCTCACTCTCGAAGCAAGCCAATGCAACTAAAATAATCACACTGACACAGGAAAAATGCATGCAATTGCCAGAAATCAGGGAAGCTCGACGGGGGTCGGAAATTGGAAGCACGGGCACACCCATTGCCAATGACTGCTGTGGACTGACAGGTAGGCCCAGTGTCGCCAACTTCTCGCGAGGGCACATCCTGATTCTTTTACAGCATCGAACCGTGGCTTTCTTCCCTAGACTCCTTCACATAACCTGTCAAAGCCTAAGAATGACCGTTTCGATGATGGTGTCCTGCTTAGAGGTCTGCTTAGAACGATAAGACAGTTTTTACATGTTTTTACCATGTCAGCTGAAATATCCCTTTCCACTGATGTTGCCAAGAGTCCATCTGGACAGGCATGGAATCCATAGCTTCCCTGCATTCATCCTCAATGTTGGTATGCGATTTGAAGCGGCACTCCACGAGACTTGGTGCTCCGGATTGTCTCCGAGGAAGAAGACAAGATCCGGGTTGTCTTCTGCCCTCTGATGGTACTTCTTCTTGTAGAGCCGCTTCAAGAAAGACACTGCTTTTGCTTCGCGAGTGTTGAGGAGGTAGTGCAGCTTAGTCGCCTTTGAGATTCAACGGTCGGTGTCATCAAGTAAGCGCGGGTCAAAACCCCCGTGCGTTTCCCCTTCTTAATCTTTAGCCGAGTGTCCTTGGGTTTGAGGACTTTCTTGCGGACTATTGCTGTCCTTTCTGCATCCAGTCTGATATCCACCTTGCTCGCTATAAAGTAGTCGGACGGTTTGGTGGAAGCCACTGATTTCATAGCACTTGTGATGAGATCGTAAAGGGTTTTGCAATCGAAAGTTTGCCTTAGTCTGTATCGATGGGCCATGATGACATAAACCCGTGCTCGGGCCGTGCCGCTGTGACCAAGATCTGAAGGCTTCACGAAGAGCGGATACATGGTGTAGAATCTACCATACAACTTTTGCAGCATACCCATGTGCACCTCCTGAATTCTGCAGGCACTCAAACAAACAGAATTGCACCCCAATATAAGGATCCAAGGGTGATTTGTTGCTCGCGTATTGGAAATTAGGCCCCGGCTTACCCGGCTTGTGATATTATCGAGGTTTGATGCAATTGTGGAATTTGAGAAATCTGTGAGACCGGTTGTTTGCAAAAATAAATGTCGATCAACATTACCCCTTAATGAGGGTCTATTAAGGCCTAAGTAAGGCCATAAACTGAAAACCTACAACGCCAGAGAAACCTACAGCGCCAGCAGCAAAACTGAACATATTTATGACTCTATACATAAAAACCTTTCACATGTTCATTCAAAGGTGTACACCGCTGGATTGTCAGGTTTCCACAATTGAACATATCTGTTCAGCCTAGCATCTTGGACATTTTCGATTATCAGCAAAGGTGTGCGCCGCTCGATGTGGATTTTGGCGTGCGCCAAGAAAACTTTGGCGGTCGGCCCCTGCTCAAATTTGCGCAACCCAGCTATGGATGCATCTGTGCAAGGGAGTCCCGCCACTTCAAAGTCTGACTCTGCATGGCGCCCAAACAGGGGACAACGCTTGTGGCACGTGTTGCACCACTGCGAAGCCATCAGATTTGCACGGTTCACATCATACACCTTTTTGTAGAAGGGAGACTCATCGCAAAAACTTCCCGCTGGAAGCGCTTCCACCAAACCGCTGAAGAGACAGGGTGGAGGATAAACACTTCCGGTCACAGAACGCGTCCACTCTTGGTGATCAATGATCAGCTGTCTGCACCGAGGGTTGATTTCCTTGGTTGGAGCATGTTGGAACCATGAAAGCCCACACCCTCACAAGAGAACAATTTCTGAGCATCCATTGAAGCAAGCTGCCTGTTAGATATTCTTTGTCTAGCAGAATCTGGACATGTTATATATATATATATATTTATATCAACTCGACTCCACATTGCAATTGAGGCTTGTCGCTGCTGCTGTCATTCTTTTTGCTGTGCCCTTTAACAAAGGCTTACTAAGGGCTTAGTATGGGCTTAGTAGGTTCATATCAATGAGGTCAGTCATGGGGACCGTTGGAAGTTCTGAGAAACATGCAACACTACAATAGTTAATAGTTGATAAGACTTACTCAATGATGTTGAGAGTTCTGAAACCCTTGGATCAACTGAGCTTGGATCAGTTGCGCTCACTGGCCTGAACGACACCTTGTTTGCCAGCACACGACTGTCATTGATGGTCTTCTCCAAGACAGCGCAGGCCATCTCTGCAGTGAAAGCCCCAGTGCAGCTTGAACTGGTGCGCCTAGCTGTCATACAAAGGCTCTCCTGCACACACACGCGGCTTTTGAAAACATTTGTAGCCTCGATAGCGACAAGTCCGCTTTTGGGCAGTAATTTACTTCGATCACAAACCACAAACTATTCAAACATTCATTCCCCAAACATCTTCAATCCTGCAGCTTTTCGACCCCGAGTTGGGTGACAGCCGCTCTCCAGGCAACTTGGATCACACGAGCGCTTTTGGCCAAGTCATCATCTTTTTGCCATAGCTCCTTCAAAAATCATACATCTTGGGATTGAATTCAACATTTACATGATGTATTTTGTGTTTCTTTTACATTCCTTGACCTTCTCTGTCAATAGTGAATTAAAATGCCGTTTGAGGCGGTCTCATAATGGAGGAACATCACTGTCACAGTTGGAGTTTTTGTTTGTTTGTCAACCTGCGCCTCAGACAAATCTTCTGAGAGCAAAGACACTGGGCTGGTATGCGTCCATGCCGGACCGCTGTCAGTGATCTCTGTGACCATGCTTGCATCGCTGACGAGTGAGTCTGACTCACCCATCAGCAGGTGGCACTAAGGAAAACGACTTACTATACTGTTGCATTAATATGCCCCTGATGCCCCTGATAGACCCCTAATAGGCTCTACCTATGTCCTTAATAGGCTCCTAAATTAATTTGCCCTATTTCAATGTCCAAATCATTTCGCTAGATCAGATGGGGTTCCTTTTCAAACCACAGCTGGCAGCCTAGCTGCAAAGAACCTGGTTTGGGCCAAAATGCTCTAAATTAGATCAGATCAGGCAGCCCCACCAAAACTGAAAAAGACAGCCTCTACTAGGCAGCTGTGTGGCACACCCATTCAACTCAATTCAATATTGGAGGGTCCCCGAAGCATATGTCTTCAGCGCGGGAGCCGGGCCTCTGTTTGGGATCGACTTCAGCTCTTGACCTGCCAGCCAATGCCAACACCAGTTGAAGAGAGGGTAGCGAACCCTTGACCGTGATTGACTCTCCTTCGAAAGCAGTGGAGCTTACTGACACCTTCCCCTTGACTGGATTGGCACTGCTTTCATGGCTTACCATGGTAATTGCAATGGTGGCCTCTACCAGTAGGTTTCTTGACCATGTCTATGTTTACTCGAAGTGTCACGTCATGGTCTGAATCCCTGAGCCTGACGCGGCGCAGACGCGGAGGCCACTCCACGCTTGTCCCAAATCCTTGCGGCCTGTTTCATTCCAACGCTGGAATTGTTTGATTCTGTCTTGGCTTGCGCCCTTTTGACACCGCGTGAAAGAGCATACACCAAACAGCAAAAACGGTGGAGAAATGAATAGACTCCTTTTGATTCTTGGAAAGTATTTCCAGAACTAGAATTCGACAATTGTTTTTCCGAAAATCCTTCTCCCCAAGACACAACCCAATTGTGATAGGCCAAGCCATTGAAGCATCCAATTCCTGTGCCTATTTGGTGCTTATTAGGTGCTTATTATGCGCGCAGTAATAGCAGGTTGACAGGCCTGAGTTCCCTTCCTGCAGCTGGTGGTGCATCCCCGCTCTTGATCTGCCGTGCTTTTGTATGCCTGTCGGACTGTCGGCATGAATGGTTGAAATGTCCATCTCGTCAATTCATCAAACTCACCAACAATGTGTGTCGCAAAATGAGGAAGGCAGCCAATTCATGGAATGAAGCCTTTCTGGTACCGATCAATTGAATGCTTGTACAATTGAGGCAAAAATCTTGAGGGCCGTTGCCATGACATGTTTTAGAACACCGGCCTCGGATCTGTAACTCTAACTGGCACAGAGGCTGGTCGGCCATCTTTGCTTTTAGAAGGCAGCTGGTAGGCGAATCCGCCCAGTTTTGATGAGTGTAGTCTACCCTCCTCCATATCTACCAGTTGCGTTTTCACGAACTTCTTGATTTGAGACAAGCTCCATCCTGTTTTGAGCAATGGGTCCCCGCGGCGATCAACCTCCTGCTTGATCGCCTTCACCATCTCCTCCTTGTTAGACCTTGGAAAGCCAAAGCCGGCGTGTTTTGAATTGTCCTTTACTTTGTCCCCGGACATTTACATATATATATATATATAATGATATATATATATACCTGCAGAAACGCTGCCAATCAAGCCGAATTCTGAGGGTGAGGCGCTGCTTTTTTGTCATCTTCTACCCATCCAGTCAAGAAGGTCAAAACTGCCATCAATGTGTTCCTCGTTGCGCCCTTCAAGATGTTGTTCGTCAGGTAAGGATGCTTCAAGTCTTCGAGCCAACCCAAAAGATGGGAATCCTGGGGCAATCTCAGTCAGTTAGTTACTCATGTTTCCCCCGGCATAAGCTACTTGCTCCACTGATAGGCAATTAAGGCCCTATTAAGGGACTATTTTGGGCCCTGCCCGCACCAACCAACCGGTGGCACCAGTTAAACAATGGGAAAAACAATGAAAAACCAGAATGCTGAACAACAATGCCTTCCATCTAAAGCATGATAACTGACATGTGGAACAACTGAGGGCGAATCGACAAAGGTCTTGTAGGTCGTTTGCGATCTATACTTGTGGCACGTGGAGCGTCGCAGAGAGCCTAATGATGCAGGTTGCCCATACCTGCAGCATCGGGCATTGAAATCATTGAGTACGGGTCTCAAGGGTGTTGGATAGAAGCCTTTTTGGGGTAAAGGAATCTGGGACAACCCATATTTTTCGGGCAAGGTGCGTTGGTGAGCTGTTACCACTCTCAAGGCCTTCACCCCCCTTCTTCAGAAGACCCGGATGCCATCTCGGATTCGGCATCCCTTGCATTTGCATCATCATTGTCTGACAGCTCTTCCTCCGGTTCCTCATCCTGATCCTGAGGCTCCTCAATACGTTCCTTTGATTCTTGCTTCTTTCCCATGAACCCCGAATTTACCGCTGCAAGATCGAAGCGGCTTTCAAGATCTGTTTTGAGCAAAAAGGGCTCACAAAGTTCTTTCATTCTAAAGCTTTTTCACTACCATCACCAATAAATGACAGTCACCAAAGAAACTGTACCCGTTTCTGCATGTGCTTGCAAACTCTTTACTTTGACATAGGCTGAGATTTCACTCAGCCGGCCTCGGCAAAAGACGCGCCAGCCAAAATTGAGCCCAACCAAGCTTCCAACTAGAAACACGCATGTAAGCTGTATATATAATATATATATATTGTATATATGTATATATAAATATCATTATATTGCCAGATATGCTCAAGCTGGCAGCTGAGAAGTGAGAGAACTGAGCGGTCCACATCTCATCACATCGTCTACTCCACAGTTTCTGAGTCAACGTGCACTGAGGACATGTAGCTGTCGTCTCCAGGGCACTGAGAAGAAACATAGGTCCTTAGTAGCTTAGTTGATGTTTCCTACAATTCCCGAGTGGTTGGTGGAAACTAGGTTGATTAGTCAGTAGTCCAAGCGAGGCACGTCCACTCCGTTGCCTTTGTGGATTTCATCAAAGCGTGAACATATCGAGGCCTGAAACGGTCTGTAGGGTTCACCGCGTCCAAAATGTAGAAGCGTTCTCCCTGTGGATCCTGGAGCTTTTTGATGGCCAGCCCACCCTCAACCGTAGCATGATGACTTGGAATCTTGAGCTGCTTCTGTGATTGAGGATCTGCCAGGAAAACCTGATCCCCTTCGATGCACAGGTAAGGTGCCATTGCATTTGGCACCTCCTCCTCCTCCTCCTCTTCTTCTGGCTCTTCGAGATGGGAACTCGATAGACTGTCCTGAAGAGGGAGGCTCGGAGAATAATTAGTGAATATTGTTGTGACAGAGTTTCAAGTCAACAACCCAGGATTTTTTAGGCTTTCTGCTGGTGGGCAAGCTCCAAGCACAAGCAAGCCACTGAAAACAGTTTACAATTTGAGGAACTGGCCAAAGGAAGAGATGTGACAAAACTTTTGGGGCACCACCCAAAGAAGTGCTTAGTAGAGGCTTGTTTGTGTCTTCCTATTGTCTTATGTGACTATGTGGTTTTATTTGCCACACATGTCCACCCACACGGTTGGTCCTCGTCTGCTGAATCCTGAGCACGCTTTGATGAGGAAGCGGCGGTAGAAAAAACAGCTGAACCACCCCCCAGTGCTATTTTTACGCTTTGCTGTAAACCTCCCCCTAACTGCCCCCCCTTCTTTCACAAGACGATTCTCAATCATGGTGCATGGAACTGTTTGTCTCTCTTCCGGAAAACAAGGGTCTCCAACGCATGATTGCTTCAGCAGCTTTGTCCCTCTCACGGCTCTCCATCATACTGCCCCAACAAAAGAGAACGCTGCCAAAACCCGCGGTTTCTGATTCCTGCCTTCATATTTTGGTTTCCAAATGAATGTTCTAGCAAATATACCTTGAATATGCCTTGTTCCCACCTAATGTTCTTTCTATTATTGCTTCCATATGAATGCTCTTGTCAAAAAGGATTGAATAAGCCTTATTCCAGCTCTGACACTAATCGCAAAGAGGTCTTGTTCCCAGCCGTTTTGTCGCAATTGAGCCTTGATTAAGGCCTTATTAAGGCCTTATTAGGCCTGGCAACTCTGGAGGGGTTAGGATTATACGACATCGTGATCTGGGCCCAAATCCAAATGCAAATAGTGGCCGAATATCGACCATCCCCCAATGTGTGTCTTCTGCCAAGGGTCTGGGAGCCTCACAGGTTCTGACTTGAACGTCGGGTGCGTGTCCTGCTGCAAAAGCAGGGTTCATGATGGCTACCCCGTGCTATTTACTTTGCTTCACAAGTTTTCTGCATTCTTTGAGTCTGATACCCTTTCAACAAAGCCGGACAGTCGCACAGGAATACCATAGTAGAGCAATCAGACAGGACTCTCAACTTTTTCCTCACTAGTTGGAGCTCTAAAATAATGTACAAAGATTTGGCATTTGTAAGTCTGCCCAAAAAAGAGGGACTTTCTGCATTGTTCTGTCAAAGAAATCATGTGGTAAGGAGTCTGGTCTGGTGACGAAACACCAAAAGACCCAATCGGAGCTCTGGAGCAGCGACGCCAGCTGGTGCCAAACAACTGCAGAGCTGCGTGAATGAAGATCGGCTCGAGCTGATCATTCCGAGAGTGCACCACTCTTCTTCTTCCTTGTCTTCCTTGCCCTGCAATGCCGACCATTTGGGCTACGGACCAGCTCCTGCAACTCGGCAACCGCAGCCACTCCCTCAGAGTGGTTTGGAGTGGGGCTGCTGAGAACATCCCAGGGCGGAGAATCTGGCTCTCCGGCAGAAGGACTGGTCTCCAGCACCACACCCGGAGCAATCATGTCCTTGACGGGGTCCTCCATGTTCTGAGACCCAGTAACCCTTCCAAAAGCCAATCTCAGTATGAGGGCCAGGCAGACCAAAATGCCGACACCAAGCCAAAAGTATTCACTCATGGCCCAAGGCTGGAACAAACTCCAATCTGATAATCTTGAGCCCCCCCAATCACTTCCAGACTCAGATTTGGACAGGCACTGCAGCCAGTGGCAAATGAGTGTGCAAGAATCAACAACCTGTTGAACAAGTTAGTGTCAACAAATGGAAAAAGACAGAAAGGTCCTGCATTTTCGGAGAAGGCTTGCCCTGACTGTTGCGTGCTTTTGGTGCAGCCTGCAAATGCCAGAGCTTGAGCGCAGCCCTTCCCAAAGTTTGTGTGTCGTGGTTCCAGATCAGATTGCCCCAAAAACTTGCTGCAACAACATACTTTTAGGAAACTGCCTCCAGCACAGACTCACTAAGCCTTTAGTACTTGCCTATTAAGGGCATAATAACACACAAAGTCAGTAGTAGACTACTGCTGCGTTTGACAGTGAAAAAGCAGGTACCCGCTTCCCTTTGCCCTCTGCAGGAAAACACTTCACGTTTCAGCCTTCTGGCCGCTGGCAGTTGATTTCTTTGCATCAGGATCCTGAACTTGCAGTGAAAGCAACGACAGACTGGAGCAAATGTCAATGGCATGCACAGATTGAAGCATAAGAGATACATAAGGGATATGGGACTAAGTTTCGCCCGAAACACGTGTTGTGACCCAGTGGAAGAAACAGGTGTGACAGGATGGTGATGGTCCAAATAATCTCCAACCATGCCAGTAGTAATGCCTTGTTGGACTTATTTAGCTCTTAGTAAGGCCTTATTAATGCCCTATTAGCCCTATTATTGCGAACGCAACAATTTTGACCTGTTCAAGGTAGCATGGACACTGTGTGCCAGGCCAAGCCTTTGGTCCAGCCTGAACAGGAGTTCTCTCTTTGCTTTTGTCCTTGCAGGACATGCCAGATTCTCCACAGCCTGTGCTCTATAGTTCCAGATCGCCACCAAATTTGCTGCAACAACACATTTGAGGAAACCATCTCCACGGCAGAAAGTAGCAAGCGCCTAGCAAGAGAATGTTTAGAGAAAGCTCCTAGTAGGCTTTAAAAATAGAGCCAGTAGGCTCAAGATAACCCTGTGCTTGACAGTGGGAAGAGGACGCACTTGAGCCTTCTGTCCTTGTCATTTGATTTCCCCTGCTTCTTCATCGAGCTGTCCTGAGGGGCTTTTGCTTTAGCTAAAGTACAGCAAGAACTGGTATGTCCCACCCAACAATCCATCGGGTGCCTTATTCTGAAGCAATATACACAATGCGCGCAACCTGGCCTTTGAAGGCTCTTCCTTGCCCAGATCTTTCGGAAGAGGCCTACTCCTTTGCTCCTGTTGCCAGTCAACAGGTGCAACAAGCATTTCGTGTTCTGTGTTTGCAGAGAGCCCAAAAACAAGCCTTTGGCGCACCAGGAACTCTTCCCCGTGACTCAGCAACCTGCGGCCACGCCCAATTATAATGCTTTCTTACAGCAGTAGGATCCATGTTTGACAAGGAGAAACAACATGACATCACTCATGCCTTTGCTGTACTTGCTTCCGCTGCTGCGCGCACCCTTTTTGGTTTAGCGTCCTCGAACGCTCGAAGGCATGAAGATTGTCAATTCAATTGCTGGAGGGATTGCCAATCGTTAAATTACATAAAAATCCCGAAAAATCACAACCAACAACATGTTGGGCCAGGAGAATCAAGATCGCAAGCAATGTTGCCTCCTGGTCCTGATCTTCATTTGCTTCCCTTTGCGCGCGCTTTCTCTTTGCCCCAGGCTCCTGGCGGCCAGTGAAACTTTCCCGGGCCGGGGTTTGAACTTAGCTTGTCATCAAGTAAGACTAAGCCATGGCCATGGTCCTAATAAACAGAAGATAAGCCTGCTAGCGTGAGCTGATCCGAAAAAACTCAAAGTTTTCTCATGTCCACAGTGCCTGCTTGTCAGGCTTGGCTGCAAAGTCTTTGGAACCAGATTTCTGCTTATTCCTGAGCTGGTCGAACGCCCTAGAGGACAGTGGCAAGACAAACAATCAGCAAATGCATTCCAGAAAATGCCCAAAACTGAGTTGAATCCAAACCGGGTATCTTCTTTCTGTCCAGAAGAAACTTTTTGGTGTCTTTTGGGAGTGGGGCAGGTCTATTTGCCGACTGGTGTTCAGGCAAAACACTGCCATAGCCTCCCAAATGGTGTGCTGGCAAAGTGCCTTCAGCAAACCGAGATAGTTGATGGGCAATGTATGCCCTAACCTCGGCCGGTCCCCAACCTGTTCTCCCCAGGGGGTCTGCTCGCCGAACCATCTGAACTGAAAGCGCATCGAGCATTTCTCCGCGATTTTTCCTCAGTCAGAAACAATGTGCACAAAAATGGGGCATGTTCGGCTGATGTCACCATCTGACTTGCTTGAAGAGGTAAAAATTAGGTGAAATCTATTAATCATTGGAAAGGGTCCCCAATAGTTTGTCTCCAGGCTGTACCCCGGCAATGAAGGTCAGTATTGCAAACAAAGTAGGCCGCCGCAACTCAAGAATCACGCTTTGTTGGAGGTTCTCGTGCTCCAACGCAATGAGCCAATCTTTGATGTCATCGTCCTTTGGTGTCAGTGCGGCATACAACATGTTGAAAACCTCACCCACAGACTGCTTTTCGATTCTAGAGCCAATTCATTGTTGCATTTCTGAAATCCAAGGTATCTCAAGGACCCCTCTGTTAATCGACTTGGTTTGGGAGGTGCAAATGGTTTTCGGAAATCTGAGGCGTGCTCTGGAAAGTCAGCAAATGTTTTGCACTTCTTCCACAAGCGATCGGGTGTAGTGTGAAGGTCCCTGGTCTCAAACCCGCTGGCCGCCGGCTTCTTCCTTGGCCTTCTCTGAGGTTGGGCTTGACCTCTTGGCCCCAAAATGGGAACTCCGACGTTCTGATACCTCAGTAAATCAAATTCAGGCAGGTAATTTGTTAAGTTATTTGGCTTGAACGGCCACAGCGGTCCCCGGAAACTACTTCAAGTAAATGCTAACTGACCTAGCTGCCTACCCCAACAGAACTACGGACATGTCAAAAGTTGAAGACCCCATTTCATAAGCAGAGACAGAGATTCACTAGGGCTTCTTCCTCAGATTCTGATGGCTGCAGCATGTGATCCCTCGGAATGATCTCTTCATCCTCCTCCTTTTGCAACCCGCGCCCGCCCATGATTCGCCACGCTTTCTCCCAAGGGCTGCGACCCATCTTGAAGCCGAAAAGGCACGATTGGCATAAACGCTGTCCGGAAGCGGCGGATGTTATGATTTCTTTCAGCAAGAATCAGGATTGACATACTGAGTCAGTAAATCAGAAATCACAACTCCTGTCACCCTCTTTGTTCTTGTTGGGTCTGTATCTCCTACT
>CAXAMN010024045.1:0-10709 GCA_963970005.1 Durusdinium trenchii | reverse complement strand
AAACGACAAGGCTGGACAAGGGGGTTTGGACAAATGGAAAGAAGGTTTTTGCGTTGAACGATGCTAGACCTGAATGCTGAATGATGCTAGAGGCGTCTCACCGCGCCAAGCGCCAACTTGTAAGCCTAATCTAAGCGCGATTGAACATCTGCGGATGACCTGAGGTGCAAGTGTGAATATGTACAAAAAAACACAAATCTCCCAACCAAGCACTAACTGCAGAACCTTTTCTCTCAGGAGGTTGGAGTTGTGCATGGGTCTTCTGACCCCAATCGTTCACATCGCTGTTTGTTGAAACTTGGCTAAGCCCGTCCCTGGAGAAACCCGTCCCTGGGGGTGGCAAGGCTCCACAAGGGGACTTTGGAGTGAGATCCCTAACAGCCGAGGGGGGGTGGCAAGGCTCCACAACGAGACTTCGGAGTGAGATCCAAACAGCCACGCCAAGAACAAGGATTTAAAACAATTGCGGCTGAGGGGGTGGCAAGGCTCCACAAGGAGACTTCACGGTGAGATCCCTAACAGCTAGGCAAAGAACAGGCGTAGGATGCCAAGTCGTGATGCAGTGAACGCAAAATGGCTTGCCGAACAGTTGACAACTTCAAGGAGAAGTCTGCCAGTGCTTGGCAAAACCAGTTTGGACATCTGGCATCTGATGTTTGTGGCTCTGTTGCCCGACCACTTGCTCACACTTGAAGGCTTCAAGGCCACAACCCACAGATGCGCTGATGGCATCCCTACTTCGCAGTGAAATCCATATCTTACAGGCGCGCTCAGGCTCACCCCGGGCATCACTGGAAAACCACAACCCCCACCAGCCAAGCAATAGTAAAATGTTTTTGATTGCGTTGCGTCTTCATCTCAGCTAGATTGTATCTCATGAGGGGGGGTGCTCCTTCGGATGGCTTCTCGTGCTCACCCTTCTTTTCTCTTCGATATGCATGGCCCAAAGAGACCGTCACTTCTATCCCAAACCCTCTCTTCCCAAAACAGCGCTCACGGCTTTTGGTGCCAGGCTGGGAGCACCTCAGACCTGGCACCAACCCTGGTCCCCTAAATAGCCATCCATTGGGATGGCGCGATAGACTCCTAAGGCTTCGCAAGGCTTCGCGCCTTTCACCACAGCTCCCAACTGGGGCGGGTGGGCAGGATGCAAGCAAGGATGCGGTTCCTGAGCAAAGAACACCTGTTCAGGCAAGAGGCAGCGCCTGAACTCAAGGAACAACATGTTCAACTGGAAGGGGATTGGGGTGTGGAGTGATTCCCTTACCCAGAATATCCCTGCAACGTTCCCTTGTTGAACTGAATGCAAATGGTGAGATGAACATTGCAAACCTGAGTCGACCTGACGCATAATGATTGTTCCTTTTCTTTGTCCATTGTCGTCGTTCCTGGTGGTCATTGTTGGTTGTCGCCGCTGCGAAGGTATGGCGGCTATAGGAGCGGTTTTGGATTTTGGCGCATATACGACCACCAGTAAGAAAGAAAGAACAGGAAACCGTAGGCCAATTGTAGTAGTAAGCATGAAAGGGCATTTCGCGCTGTGCGGTCTCCATCATTATCATGGAAGGCACCAGTCACAAAATCTCACAGGAATGCAGAGACTGCATCATGACCCTCACATAATGCACGTTTGAAGTCGAACTCACAAAAGGGCGTGGGCTTAAGTCCTTACAACATACTTGGTGAGAACTGCAGAAACATGCAGAAAAACATCTCGAACTGCAGAAACATACATATATATATATATGTGTGTGGACAAACTTGCCAACACAGCGCTTTTCCACCCACTGGCCGGTTTTCCCTAAGGCAGTGGTGCGTCACCCCTGGTCACACAAGACTGCAGAGCCAGCAGTGGCTAGCCCGTGCGCAAGCAAGACACGCTGGTGAAGCGCGTCGTAGCCGTTCTTGCTTTCTAAGACTTGATCACCAACATACCGGAGAGTCTTCAGAGTCTCGGCCAAAGAATCCTCATCGACAAGCTCCATCAGAAGCTCCTGGCGACAAGTGCATGAAAAAGAACATTAAAACGCAAAGATCAAACTGAGAAGGTTGAAGAGCAAAGGCAAGCAAAATGAATAATGACAAAAGATCGAGTTGAGCTGGACATGTCAAAACTCTGGTAGAGAGAGATCTGCATCGCATGAGTGCAAAGTGAGGAAGTCAATTTAATTTTGAGCGACAAAACTTGCACGCAGAACAATTAGTTGCGCGCAAGCTCTCCCTTGCTAACCCTCAACACCATGTTCAAATCGGCGCCTGATCACTTTCTTGTACGAAGGACAACGCTAAGGCCTTCCACGCAGCCGCGTGCTGTCGAAAGAATAGCAACCTTCGCGCCAACTCACGGACGAGACTCACCCCAAAAATCGCTTCCAATCTTGCCAAACTTGTTGCGCTGTAACAAAGAAATGACCTGCTCTTGGCCTGGGGCGCGGGCTGCTCTTCCCGGCGCCGCTTCAGCTTTTGATATTCATCTTTCCTCGTCCCCTTTTTGTGTCTTCCGCCCATGGCAACTGCAGCTTGATTGAAAGCGAAGTGTACTACAACACTTTCTTGTGCATTTTTGGCCTGTGGCAAAACCATGTCTTATTGGACGCGCTGGCTTGGCATTAATGAAAAAATATGCAGAAAGCCTTCCGCCGTGCAAAGAGCGCGCCCCCAACTCAAACTGTTTCTTTGTGCGCGCGCCCCTGTGTTTGATCACCCACAGCCAGCGTTGCAATATCTAGCCTAACGAGAACACCTCGCCCCTGCGTCGCCTGCAAGATTATACACTCGGTGTTGTTCAAGCAGCTCATATGGTACACCCAGTATTGTTCAAGCTGACCTGAAACTGACCTAGACATCAACTTCACGGCGCGCTCACTGAACAGCAAAACAAAGCTAGTCCAGAGCTCGTCTCACAGTCTCACGTTGAAGCTGCAACAAGGTTTTCAACTGCCCTCCCACATCTCTGTCTCTCCCGCCAGGCCAAAGGCACGTTCGCACGGTCGGAGTGCATAGAAAAACCAATGTCTGCACCAGACAACTACACCGCTGCGCACTGGGCCGGAAAAACTTCCAGCGCAAGCACTCAAACGTCTTTCAGCCAAAAGTACAGCCGTGTGCCGTGTAGGCAAGTCATGTATTTGTATACCATCGACGCGACGAGACGCGCGTCGACAGCTCAAAATGGTGTGGCAAGTGAAAGCCTTTGCAAGGTGCCCTTCTTTAACGCTTCAAGCCCCCCCGGGGAACCAAAAAAGGGGCACCTCAAAAAAAGAACGTTTGTTGGGGCTTGATACTGAAACGGTGAGCCAACTCAGAACAAATATGTGTGCGCCTTAAGAGGTCTCTGCGTCTCTGCAAAAGGAAGTCGCCAGGGCCTGGGCCGGAAAAGGGAATTTTGTCCAGCGCAAGCGCTGGAACGTCTTCTTGCACCAAAAAGCTGTGTGGGCAAGTCATGTATGCGTATACAATCTACCCGCTTGAATGAGTAACGCACATCGACTGCTCAAGAAGGTGTGTGGAAGACTGGGCAAGGGAAGCCTTTGTCAAAGGTGCCCTTTTTGAACGCTTCAAGACCCCCTAAACAACCAACAAAAGGGCACCTCCAAAAAGAACCTTTGGGCAACCAGTTTGTCGGGGCTGGATATTGAATAGTGAATCGGTGAGCCAACTCAGAACAAATATACGCGCCGCCGGATCGACGTGGGCCTTAAGAGGTCTCTGCGTCTCTGCAAATGGAAAGTTGAATTCGCCAGGGCCTGAGCAAGAAAAGGAATTTTGCCCAGCGCAAGCACTGAAGCGTCTTCTAGCCAAACCAAGGCCCTGTCGGAGAGCCATGCCTGCATAAACAACCCATACACATATGAGTATAACGCGCGTCGGCTCTCCAAAAGAATAGGGTGCCTCAAAAGAAAACCTAAAAGGGCGCGGCCCTGCGGTTCTGAAGAATCGACGTGCGCCTTAAGAGGTCTCTGCGTCTCAGCGTCTCTGCAAAAGGAAAAGTGAAGTCGCCAGGGCCTGGGCCGGAAGCGCTGGAACGTGTTCTGGCGCAAAAAAGCTGTGTGGGCAAGTCATGTATGCGTATACAATCTACGCGTTTGAATGAGTAACGCACATCGACTGCTCAAGAAGGTGTGTGGAAGACTCGGTAAGGGAAGCCTTTGCAAGGTGCCCTTTTTAAAGGCTTCAAGCCCCCAAAAAAAACAAAAAAAGGGCACCTCCAAAAAGAACCCGTGGGCACTCATTTTGTTGGGGCTTGATACTGAAACGGTAAGCCAACTCAGAACAAATATGTGCGCCGCTGGATCGACGCGCGCCTTAAGAGGTCTGCGCGTCTCTGCAAAAGGAAAGTTGAATTCGCCAGGGCCTGAGCAAGAAAAGGACTTTTACCAGCGCAAGCCAAGGCCCTGTCGGACAGCCATGCCGGCATAAACAACCGATACACATGATGAGTATAAGCGGTGTGTTTTCATAAACTCTGGATCCTGAACTTCCTGAAGCCTTTCTGAGACTCTGTCAACTCAATGGCGATGTGTTGGAGAAGTTCAAAAGCAAACAATCTATAGGGCTCCGCGAGGACAAGGCAGCAGAACATTCCCGCTGTCGACGGGCTGATCGACACGCACCTTCAAAGAGGTCTCTGCAGTCTCTGCAAAAGAAGCTTTGGATTCGCCAGGGCCTGAGCCGGACAAAAGGAACTTTGCCCAGCGCAAGCACTGAAAGGTCTTCTCCCTGCAGCCCTGTCGGACAAACCAAGAAATGAAAAGGGCACCTCAAAACAAAAACCCTTGGACAGGCAGTTTGTTGGGGGTTGATACTGAAAGGGTGGCTATACCTACAGAACAACTATGTTCGCAGTTGCATCGACGCGCGCCTTAAGAGGTCTCTGCGTCTCTCCTCTATCTGCAAACAGAAGATTGCATTCGCCAGGGCCTGGGCCAGAAAAGTTCCCAGTGGAAGCACTCAAAAATGTTTCAGCCAAAAGTACAGCCGTGTAGGCAAGTCATGTATCTGTATACCATCGACGCGACCAATGAGTAACGCATCGACTGCTCAAAAAGGCGTGGAAGACTTGGCAAGTGAAGCCTTTGCAAGGTGCCCTTTTTGAACGCTTCAAGCCCCCCTAAGGAACCAAAAAAAGGGCACCTCCAAAAAAGAACCTTTGGGCAATCAGTTGATACTGAAACGGTGATCCAACTCAGATCAAATTGTGCGCCGCTGGATCGACGTGGGCCTTAAGAGGTCTCTGCGCCTCAGCGTCTCTGCAAAAGGAAAAGTGAAGTCGCCAGGGCCTGGGCCAGAAAAATGAATTTTGCCCAGCGCAAGCGCTGGAACGTCTTCTTGCGCAAAAAAGCTGTGTGGGCAAGTCGGCGTATACAATCTACGCGCTTGAATGAGTAACGCACATCGACTGCTCAAGAAGGTGTGTGGAAGACTCAGCAAGGGAAGCCTTTGTGCAAGGTGCCCTTTTTGAACGCTTCAAGCCCCCCTAAGGAACCCAAAAAAGGGCACCTCCAATAAGAACCTTTGGGCAATCATTTTGTTAGGGCTTGATACTGAAACGGTGAGCCAACTCAGAACAAATATGTGCGCCGCTGGATCGACGTGCGCCTTCAGAGGTCTCTGCGTCTCTGCAGAAGGAAAAGTGAAGCCGCCAAGGGCCTGGGCCGGAAAAATGCATTTTGCCCAGCGCAAGCGCTGGAACGTGGTCTTGCGCAAAAAAAAGCTGTGTGGGTAAGTCATGTATGCGTATACACTCTATGCACTGACGCACGTCGACTGCTCAAAAAGGTGTGGAAGACTCGGCAAGGGAAGCCTTTAAGGTGCCCTTTTTCAACGCGTCAAGCCCCCCCTAAGGAACCAAAAAAGGGCACCTCAAAAGGGAACCTTTGGACAGTCAGTTTGTGGGGCTTGATACAGCGATATAGTGAGCCAACTACAGAACACATATGGGATCTGGTCAAAATGTCTTCTTCCAAAAATGGCCGAAAGTCGTGTTCACATGGGGGCCCGCTACATATTCTTTACTTTTGGCACACACAGCTGGTTAATGAAGGAAACATGGACCAAACAAGTATTGGCGCCAAGTTGTAAGAAGCGTCACTAGCGCTGCACCGTTTTCAGCTGATCTCCGAGCTTCAAGCCATGCTTGAAACAAAAGACATGTTGCAAGTCAGCCTTGGTAGGGTCCACGCTGGAACCTGGCAATGTTTGCTAGCGCGGATCTAGCGTAGTGCTAGTGCGTGGGTAGCACATTTTTCAGCCAGCCAGTTTTCAAAAACCTGACGACTGTCTGAACATGTCCTAAGGCAAACACTAGCGTCACTATCACAAATCTACCGCAAGCCTAGCGCCCAGCTGCAGAATGGGTGTGTTTAGCTGGGGGGCCCGCTACATAATCTAAATGAAAAAACAACATCATAAGCTACTTTCGACCCCTATATCTATTTTTTGATTATAGACTTTTGGCCGGACTCCATATGTTCACAGGAGTAGTTGCCCCCCAAAAGCAGGGCATGTCCTGATAGATTTACAAGTAAGTGCGCCCATCCAAGAAAGACGGAGCTAAGACAAAAACACTTCAAGGAAAAAATGAGAGCTCTATGAAAACAAGGCCGCCGTCACCGAGTTGACACGAGGCATTGAGGTCTCTGCATCGGAAGCAGCCAATCTGCCAAAGGCCTGAGGCGAAAACGGAATGTGGTCAAGCACTTGCATTTCGACGTCTAGCAGCAGCCGGTCTGCCAGTCATGTCGCGCGAGCTCGCGACGACAACTGAAAAGGTCTAGCGTCTAGAACCTGAAAAATCTTTGCGAAGTGCCCTCCTAAAAAATGCGCCACGCAACCTTTAATTAGAGGCTGGTAGTTCCCTTGGCCTGCTGACTGGGGGACCTCTCTTCGCGCATCCTATCTCGCGCATCAAAGGTTCAAATTTTCGCCTTGGTGCTCAGCGGCTATCGACTGTACTGTGCACCCAACTGATGGCACATGGACCTGAAGCGGTCTCTGCAAAAAATGACTTCGGAGGCATCGACATGAGCCCCGCGCAACCTCGAACACAACTCTCAACTTGCCAGCTTGGCCTTCTTTGCAGCTGGCTCACCTGCATCAATCGGCTCTGCCGGCTTACCTGCATCAAGCGGCTCTGCCGGCTTACCTGCATCAAGCATCTTGCCCTTCTTTGCAGCTGGCTCAACTGCGTCAAGCGGCTTTGCTGGCTCATGTGCATCAAGCATCTCTGCCAGCCTGTCGTGCTCAGATTTCAAGGCGTTGAATTCTGCCTCCTTCTCCAGCAGCTTCACTTTCAGAAACTGGAGCTCTTGCAATTCAACATCGCGCCGGCATGCCCGAAACAGCTCATAGGGCGTCAAAGGCTTTGTGGTTGAGATGTCGATCACTGCTTGCACCTTGCTGCGTTGAAAGTCAGGGCCGAGGTCGCCAATTTGGCACCAAAAGTCACCAATGACACTCTTGGAACGGTCGTAGTAGTGAAGATCCGGCATGGTCTCGGACGAGAGCATGTCCAGAACGAACCTAGCATTGCAAAAACATTGTGAGTCGCAACCTGTTTGAATCTGGCTGAACCATCCATTGTCAACTAAATTGTTGCTGTAACACCGCACTAAGTGAAGAGCAACAGAGGCGTAGCAATTCAACTGGCGCAATGTACTTGCATGGGTAGAGAATAAAATGTAAAGCTTTTCTACACATCTTCCAAGCAACTCATTCTGCATTCCGCCCGAGACAATGAAAGCCAGCAGCGCCATCGTGGAGACTTCACTCAGGAAAATTTGCTTCGCATCAGGAAGGCTCACCAAAAGGTTCCTCAAAAGGACATCCTTGCATAGGGCGTGGGTGCCCTGGTCCTCCACCATGAAGAAGCGCCAAGAAGCAGAAGCCACCTCTGTCTGGGGCGCCAGACCCCACTTGACGTTGAGCGTCGCCTCGTATTCTGTGAAGGCAATGTTCTGTGGCTGGCCATGTTTCTTAGCATCAACATATGCACTTCGGGCCACTCGCAAGCCACCCGCGAAGCACTTTGCCAACCCTGACTGGATAGCTGTCTGTGGATTGGCGATGCTGCACTCCAAGACGCCAACAGTGCGCTCCGACACCAAGTCCGCAGCGGGCTTCGCGTGCCGTTTGCGCCACGCGCTACTCTTGACATCGGCGCTGTCACTGAAGCGGAATCCCAACCTTGGCTGAGGAGCCCTGACCACAGGTTGTGACTTAGCGAAGAATTGTTGCCCAAGCCAAATATCAAATAACAAAACCAAACGCACACCAAGCAATTGACCAAGGTTCTGCCGGCCGTCGCCCCTCGTAGCCCCTGCAATCGCCTCACCCAACGTCGGAGCAAAGGTGAGGAAACCATCGGGCCCAGCCTGGATCTGCCTGCAGCTTGTCTTGGTCACCAGAAAGCCCTTCATGCTGCCAATGCCAATGCACAAACTGAAGTCTGCACTCGAGCCAGATGTCTCAAACAATGCAGCGTGGAGCAACTCAAGCCAAGGACTCTTATCCACTACCTCCAAAAGCCTGCTTGAAACATGCACTCGCAATTCAACAGCGTCTGGGCCAGCGACGGTCCAAAAACCATTGTGGTTCAGGAATTGGCAAACGCCTTGCGCAGTCTGGTTTCTGGACTTTTCTTCTTCTTCTTCTTCAACTCACAACCTGTGACTGGAGCCAGTATGAAGCATTGTAAGTCACAACAGCTGCTAAACCTGCATTTCACCACATGAATCACTGAGCCAGTGCCAAGCATCGGCCAGGAAAGGGAGGATTCCACTGAAGCATCTTGCAATATCGCCTATGGCTATCCAACCTGGTTGGGCTGTATAGAAAGCTCCTTGGACTTCTTTCTGAGACTAAGCGCTGAAGATCCGGCCTGGTCTTGCTCGAGACCATGTCCAGAACGAGCCTTCCGTGGCCAAAACACCCTGAGGCGCAACCTGATTGAAGCTTGACCATTGCCAACACTTTCCTGATTCACCACCCCAAAGCCATTCCACTGCTCTCAACATTCCAACAACAATCAATGCCAGCTCGAAATATTTAAAGCGCACACGCTTGAAACTTGCAACATCCCCTGGTCCACAGTCGCAACCCTTGGCGTTCCAAGAACGAACACGCAACGCCTTGCGCTGTCCGGTCACCGCGCCATCTTCCAATGGCCGCGATCAACAATTGCGTGCCAAAAAAAATGCTTTGTTGGCCTAAGCCTAGCTGTCCTTGTGTGTGTGTGCGCGATGGCACCTTGTTGGTTAGCTGAAAGTTCTGTTTTGCTCTGGCCAACTGTCAGCTCTCTATACCAACTTGTCTCACGAACACCTGCGATGAAAACAGAATTTGATCTAAACCCTAGCCAGCCACCAAACCCCACTTCTTCAAGCGTCAACGGAAAGCCCGAACCAAAGGTCCTGTAGCTTGTGTTCGGGATGGGGGCTTGAGACTCAAGAAGGGTTCCTTGCTCAAAAAATTTGACATCTTATAGGACCTATAGGTCGTGAAACTTTCTGGGTGGTCAATTCAATTCTGGCAGGGGGGACAACGGAAGGGTTTGCACCAAGGGCGGAAGCCTCGCCAACCCACAGGCCCCCATCTCTGACCACGCCGAGCAGCTCACGCCAAGCCACAATCGATAGGGCCCACAGAGTCAATCCTGGAGCCTCATCGCAGATGACTGTTTCCGTGGTTTGTTTCCGAAGTTTCTCTAATCTTTTAAACGATTAGTTGAATAGACCTTTCTGACTAATAGTTTAGACACCCATTCTAGTCTAACTAATAGTCAATTGCCAGTTCCAGTTTCTCGTGAAGTAATAAGTAGTCTATACTTTCAACTTGGGTTCCAAATTCTTGTTGTCAAATTACTCTAAGCACTCGTTGCAGCTGCAAGCTTTGCCCTAATTGCTCAATACTTTTACAATGATGATCTCTGTCGAGGCAGGCGCCGCACCTTCGACCGCAAAAAAGAGCAAAAGGCACACATAGGATCCGAGAAGGTGGCTCCGCAGCATGATCCTCAGATGCCACGCTGGTTGCAAAAGTTCCGCCGCACGTCCAAAACGACCTCTTTCTTACCCTGCCCCAAACAGCTGTAGTCTCCTACCTGGGCGTTGATTGAACTATTGGAGCCAGCTTGGAGCATTTAATGCGCACGGGCCAAATTTTGGAAACATCCCATATATAGTCCATAGCCTGCGCTTTGCTTCTCACAAGCCCCTCAACCCGAGCCCGCAATACGGTTACTGCGCAATCTTCCAACTTCTCTCTCCCCCCTAGGCTTTCCTAAAGCATCTCCTCTTTCTGATCAAAAACAGTAAAAGGAGAAATGGAGACCGTATGAATAGAGGAACCGTCGAGGATATCATATAGAAGGCTATACCACGAGAGAAACCAGAGAGTTATAGATACAGGAGGTCTATTCATATACCAATATTATTCATATATACAGAGCGAGAAGAAAAGCGCATCCAGCTTCTGCCACATGTCCTGATCCGTCGAAGAGGTATCATTCTTCCCTTCTCCAGAACAAAAAATTCGAGACCCTGATTTAAGTGAAGGCTAAATGGAGGGTGTGCGGAGAAAGGGGGTCAGCAAAAATCGCTGATACGAAGTTAGTGCATCAAAAATACCTTCCACGAAGTCCTGCAAAGGTTTCTGGGATTTCGTTGCAGTCAGTTCTCCTACTGGCCCACCAGTCCACGAACCGTCCACGA
>CAXAMN010024044.1:0-14578 GCA_963970005.1 Durusdinium trenchii | reverse complement strand
GCCGAAGCAGCCATGCTTATACCAATGGATCCCAGATTGCATCTTCTCCCTCCTCATCTTCCTGCGCTCCGTGCTCCCTCTCCTTCCTCCTCTGGCACAGGCGCTGGCTTTGGTTTTGCTTTGCTCGTACCCTTGCACTTCGGCTCTGCTTTTGCTTTTCCTTTGCCCTTCGGCGTCGATTTTGGCTTGGGCTTGGGCTTAGCCTGTGGCGCAGGCCCAGGCGTTGCTGCTGTCTGGACCCCCGCAGCTTCACTGTAGGCGGCGCTGAAAAAAGGGGAGGTTGAGTCCCGCGATTGTATGCCATGCCGACATACTCGATGCGGTTCCGCAAAGCTGCGTAGGCAAAACGAGCGTCAAGCAGTGTCAGGTCGAACACTATTTTTGCGCAAAAAACAATGGAGCAGCTCTTCGTAAAGCTCCAAGGGTGGGCTGTGGAAGGACACTGGCTCCTTCGCGTTGCTCGCTCGGTCCTTTGGCTTCTCTTCATCCTTATGTTCAGTCTTGCCACCACCAAAATTTGATGCTTTTTACCAACAAGTTCTTTTTTGTTTTCCAGTCAAGCTGCCATTCCTCTGCCCCAGATGGCATCTTCACATTGGTGATCAGATCGCCCGTGGTCGACCCATCGAAGTGCTTCCGGTCCCTGCTGGGAAGGGTCAACTTTTTGGCGCTCACACATGAACAAAGCGGCCGAAGCAGCCCCTGAGTGGCCACAGAGGCCGCTAAATTGATCCAAGACTGCGACTAACACTGCAACCTGCGACGACGACGACGACCAAGACAAGGAAAATTCAGAAGTAGTCTTTGTATGGACAGGACATTCCGTCTGGCCCTTAGGAGGTTCAAGGACGTCCCCGAGGCTCGGTTCGAGAGGACAAACACGGGGCAAAGCCTTGTAGAACAGTTCAGTACCGCTTAAGGGATTGCAGTTTCCACCCCCCCTTCGCCCTCTCCTTAGGAGGTTCAAGGACGTCCCCGAGGCTCGGTTGGACAGGACAATTCGTCCTGTTGATAGGAGACTGTCTTTTTTAGAAAGGTGATTGTTCCCAACTAGAATTCCTGTGGTGGACAATGTTCCAACTAGCCACAAAACCCGATCAAAGTTCTAAACCCTTAATTTTTTCAGCAGATTGTCAGTCAGAAATCTCGTGGCTAAGTATGGCCGCTGCCGCCATGCTTGGCCGCAGCAGCCAGGCAGTAAGAGTTCCTAGAAAGGTCTTTCAGCAGTGGCCGCTTCTGGATGAGGCAGGAAAGGTTTTGAGCGCAAGGCCATTGTTTCCTGAACTAGGTGGTGGACCAGGGCATGTTGTCGCAAGTTCCTCCAGAAACAAAGCCGTCATTGCAAATTCCTTCTCTGTTACTTCATTGACCTGCATCCGTTCTGGGTTCTGCGGAAGACAGTGGAAGAGCAAAGACCAGATGCTCATCTGGCTGTAGATCCCGTGGCAGGATACTGACTTGAACCTCGTCCTTATGCCTTGGCTTCATGTACGGATTCATATTTGTGTAAATCCGAAATATTGAGTTCCGGGCGCACTCGATGATGTTCTCATAGGGCTCAACCAAGTAGTGCTTCGCAGGCTGCTGCGTCAAAACCTCCCTTGTGTTACTTGGGCGCAGGAGCAAAAGTCTGACAAGGAAGTGTGCGCGGCCATGGAAAGGGACGAAGCAGCAGAGGAGAGCTGGCGAGCTGATTGCCACTACACCCAAAGGCGAATAAGCCATATCCTGCCAGAGGCCGACGCAGCCACCTTCCTTCAGCCAAAATTTCACAGCAGCTTTGTGAGCTTTGCTTTCGTGATGTTTCTGCGTATTTATTTTCTGCAGTTGGGCAACATTGGCAATCGAAAATGAAGCCCAAGGACTTGAGATCTTAGCTGCGCAGCACGCTTTGCAACCGATACCCCAAGGTTCATCCAGCCGACCCCAAGTGTGGCTGATCTGCTGAGATCAAAAAGGTTTGGCGCCAATTGAAGCTCAGCGAAGCCCATTTCGACATGGCGCCCATGTCACAAGGCATTGCCGAAGCAGCGATGGCCGAAGCAGCCATATTCTCAGCCACTATCCAGTTAAACCAAAACAGCCGGCGTCAGACACGAAATTTTCAAATACCTTCTTAAGTCCATAGAATAGCAACACTTTATGGCGCGCGAGACATGAGGGCGCCAGCCACTACCACACTGCTCACCTAAACTTTGACTAACAACTCATTATCCCAAGGAGTTTATGAGACACCACCATTTGAACATTTCAAACGTGCTATCCTGGGGAACTTATGTACAAACGTACTATAGTTGAAAGTTGGTCGTCGCCGCATTCACTCCACTTACACGAGCTTTTCAAATATCTTTTTAAAAAGACCTATGACCAAGGAAATATCTCCAAGGCAAAAAAATTCAAAAATATACTACAATACCACTAAGTGAAAGCAAGATGAGCTTCTTGATGATCTCAATGCCCACGAACTCTACTTCGAGATGACCGCCGAGGTCAAAACCTACTTCTCGCTCCACGACCAGGAGGAGACCTTCGCCATTGTCGAGAAACCCTAAGCCTCCGAGAAGACACAAAACCTGGCTGGCAGACAAAATTTTTGATTCTAAGCCCCCAGAAGTCAATTTGGGAAGTCTAGATTTATGTCTGCCAGACAGTTTTTTTGACTGGCAGTCAGGTTTTTTGACTTCTTGCAATGGTGCAAACTTGTCTGCCAGACAGTTTCTTTTATCTTCTGGCTCCAAAAGTGTCTTCTGAGAGATGTCGCATGTAGAAGTCAAAAATTTTGTTTCTACAAAAGTCAATTTGTTACTTCTAGAACTAGGCAAGGTTTTGCACTAGAAGACAAAAAAAAGCATTTCTTTTCACTACTAGCAATTGGTTTTCATATTGCCATGGCCTCCAATATCATCTTGCCTGAAGCAAATGACCAGGCGAAAGCCTTATCCGCTTTGATCAAAGGATCAATACCACATTGCACTGTGGCTGATTTTCCAGCAGATGTATACCAAGCCTGCAAGAGGCTGGTCACTTTCTTGACCCTGTGGTTTGGAGCCAGCAGCAACAAGAAGCCTGAAGAGAGGCTAGCTTTCAAGGATGCTTGTCCAAAGCTGACAGGTTCTAAAGTCAAGCAAATTGTAAACGGTTTGCATGAATACAAAACTTGGCTCAAAAAGAAAACAATATGAAAACTGGTGAGAAAACCGACCCTGTGCTGAAAACACTTTTCCAAGTGATTTTCAAACAAGAAGAGCAAAGCCTGCAAAAGGCTGGGAGTGCTAGCAGCAGCACCAGTAAGCCTGCAACAAAAAGGCTGAGGGGGAAGCAATCACCTGGTCCAAGCAAAGAGGAAAGCCAGCCTGCAAAAGCTTCAGAAAGCAAGCCTGTGAAGGCTGTCAAATTCCTTTGGGACAGTGAGCCTGAGCAAAGCAATGAGTCAGAGATTGTGTCTGTCTGAAGCTCTAGCATTGTTCATGCATCAGAGCTATCGGAAGTTGAAGAATTTGAACAAGAAAAACCTGAAGAAGCCTGCAAAGGCTGGTGCTTCCAAAAAACTTGCTACCAAAAGGCCAGCAGCCAGCAAAGGCAAGGAAACAGCTTGCTAAGGGAAATGAGGAAGAGGCTGGGGGAGAGCCTGCGAAGGCTAAAGGCAGAACTTGGCTTGCTTCCAAAAGCTTTGGGTTTGTAAAGGAAAGCAGGGCTGCCAAGAAAGCTTACATCCAAGCAAAGCCAGAAATGGCTGCAAAACCTAATTGCCTTGTCAATGTGGAGCTTCCCAAAGGGAAGCAGCAAGAAGAAGTCATGGATCAGCTGATAGAAAAAGCCTGCCAAGAAGGCTGGACAAAAGAGACACTTGTGAAACACAAAAATGAGTTGCTTAAAGCCTGAAAAGGCTCTTTTGCAGTTTTTGTAGATGCTTTGATAGGGCCTGCAAAGGCTGTAGGTAGCAGTGTATGTAAGCCTGAGAAGGCTGCTTGACTGTTTGTACTTGGTTGAAAAAAGTCTGCTGGCTAGAGGTTTGGTGGCTGAGTGCGCAAAAGCATGTGGTGGTGACAAAAGCAGTTGTGTTTATGCTTGCACTTTTTGGCTCAGAAGCTAGAGGTAAGACTACTCAAACCTCATGCACACACCCACACTTAGCTAGCTACATCCACATAGGCTACTTTCACAAGAGCTTTCACATAACATAGGACTATACTTTCACAACCTACTCAAACCTCGTGCACACACCCACACTTAGCTAGCTACATCCACATAGGCTACTTTCACAAGAGCTTTCGCATAACATAGGACTACTGTCGCAACCTATTTTCACATTAACAACTTTCACATGCACAGACACATACACCACACAGCCACACATAGCTACTTCCACAACCTATTTTCACATTAACTTTCACATATACACAGAACACAGACACATATGCACCACAAAAAAGGACCATACTCACTCACCCACTCACTCACTCACTGACTCATTCATTCACTCACTCAGTCACTCACTCACTCTTTTCTTTCAAATCACTTGCACTGTCACTCTGACTCTCACTGCCAACTTTCGCATCAACTACTTTCACATTGAGCACTTTCACAGATACAATTTCACCTACACACTTTCACTGGCAGCTTGTTTAAGTTGGCCCACGCGCAAGCTGTGGTGCATGCCTGTGCCAGCCATGGCCTCCTCAAGCCTGGGAAAGGCTTTCCTAAGCCTGAAAAAAGGCTTCACTGCTCTTTTGCCTGTGCCTTTGTCTGATGGTGGTCCCTGCAAAGGGTGGCAACTTTAGATGGTGGATGGTGCGCTTGTTTGACCAAAAGTATTACTTCATCCATGAGAATGGGTATTATGTTGAAATGGACCCAGAGGATGTTGCAAGCCTGCAAGAGGCTTTCACCCACCATCCAGAAATTGCAGTTTACATACATGGCCACAGTCAATTGCGGCAAGATGCGGGCCCATACCCACCAACTTGGGACCACAGAAGCCAGCAATGGCTGATAAGCAGGTATGAGCCCGACTACAATGACCATGTGGCCAGCCCCATCGACCTTGATGACCACATCTCTAGTTGGGCGCCTGCAACAGGCAGGGATGAGTGGGATGATTGGCAAGCCTGGGAAGACAAAGCCTGGGAAGGCTATTTAAAAAATGAAGCCTGCGAAGGCTCTGACCCCAATGCTGCCTCCTCCAGCCCCAGCCCCTCCAGGACCCATCCAAGATGGTCTGAGGAGAGGTATGCAGCCAAAGGCTGGGGGTCAGCAACCAGGAGGTTTCAAAGAAGACAATTGCAAAGAGAAGGCAAACCTGTGCCAGCTCACCTGAAGCCTGTGAAGGCTCAATACTGCAACGAAGTCAAAAGAGAGATGAAAAAACATGTGGATGGCAATGAGGCAAGCTGCAGAAGCTGAGACTGAAGAAGAGATGCCAAAATACAAGCCTCCCAAGCCTGCAAAGGCTGAGAAGGATGATGGGCAGGAGGAGGAGGAGGAGGACAATCACTAGACCCATTGGACGAAGTGGGAGTACCCCAGGAGCCCATCAGAGAGCCCTGAATCCAGCAGGTCAAGAGAAAAAACAAAGCCTGGAAGAGGCTCCACAAGTGACACTCACCCCCCAAGAGAAAAAACAAGGAGCCTCACGCCCATTAGAAGGGTTTGGAAGGGCACCCCTGCCAGAGCGCAACAAGGGGATTTGAGCACTCTTGGAAGGAAAGAGCCTGAGAAGGCTGTGGAGCATGAAGAGGGTGAGCCTGAAAAGGATGAGCCTGCAAAGGCTGACTCCAAAAAAAAAGGAAAAAGAAAAAAGACAAGGGATGACAAGGAAGAAGAGCTTTCACCTCCTGAGGGAGGGGGTGGCAATGAGGGAGGGGGTGGCAAGAAGGATCCCCCTCCTGATGGAGATTCTTGAATGGCCTCTGAAGCCACAGCTGGAGCCCGAGAAAGGTTGTAGTTTACAGCTTAAGCCTGAGCAAGGCTTAAAATTGAACCCAAGCCTGAGAAAGGCTGTCTTTTTCAGCTCAAGCCTGAGAAAGGCTGTAGATTCAAGCTTAAGCCGGGAAAAGGCGGTAGTGTCCAGCTCTTCACTGAAGAAGCAGTGTTTTTTGAAAAAGCGCGCAAATGCTTGGGGGGGGAAGGGTTGGTAACACCATAACTTTTAAGGTTTCCTTTTGTATTAAAAGAAAACCTTAAAAGTTGGAAAGTTAGAGAGTTAGAATTTCTAACTTTTCAGGGTTGGATTTGTCGATTTTTTGGCTCCAGCAAAAAAACTGAGCATTTTGAAGGCAGCAAAAACATCCAGCAACAAAACAGATTTCCAACAAGAAAACTTTCACCAAGGAAACAAACATCTACAAGTTTCACTCTAGAGATCATGGGGGGGCCACAAGAGGCCTGCAGCTATGGGTGTGAAGGCAGAGCCTGCCACACCAAAGAGGAGGAAGCCTGAAAGGGCTGGTGACGCTAAGCCTGAGAAGGCTGAGGAAACTGAGCCTGAGAATGCTTCTGAAGATGAGGCTGAGAAGCCTGATGCCATGTCTTCAAAGCCTGGTAAGGCAGCAACTGCAAAAGCCAAGCCTGAGAAGGCTGATTTGCCACCACCACCCAAAGCTGCTTGGAGTGACATGGCCTACCAGCTCAAGAAACTCAAGACCAGTGGGAAAGGGGGTGAGATGTTGAAAGCCTGGGATGAGGCTCAAGCAAAAGGGCAGCTTGCCAAAAGGCAGTTTTACTACAATGTGTTCCTTCTTGATGCAAATGCATCCAAGAAGGAAATTCACAAGTCAAGCCTGGAAAGGCTGATAGATGAAAGCACCAAGCTCAAAGGCTGGGTCACAAAATGGGAGGTAGGCAAGTTACATGGGGCAGACCCTGCCATGCCAAACTTTGAGGCCTTGTGCGACGCAGCCTGCGAAGGCTTAAAGTCAAGAGACCATGTTGAAGCTTGGGCCAAGCTAGGCATCCAGCAGTACTACCTTGAAAAGAGAATGATGGAAAAAAAGCGCAGCAATGAAAGCCTGACACAGGCTAAGCAGCAAGTTGCAGTGGAGGAACAGGAAGATTTTCAGAGGGTGGAGAGGGCTCTGATGGCTGACCCGACCACAAACCAAGTGGTGATTGGCAAAAAGAATAAGCCTGTAAAGGCTTTGGAATTGAACAAAAAGCCTGAGCCTGAGAAGGCTGATGAAGCTTGGAAGAAATGTGTGGAAGACTTTTCCAAGCCTGTGAAGGCATTGTCAGCTGCCAAGGACAAGTTGGTGCTCTTGAAGAAGTCTTTGGAGAAGGCAGCCCCAAGCAGCCAGTTGACTGCACACTGGAGGAGCTGAACTCCTTGGAGCTGAAAATGGAGGAGAAGAAGCTCCATTGGATGGATGCTAGATCAGCTTTGCCAGCTCAAGCGTCTGATGATTTCAGCCAGCAAATGGCTAAGGTCAAGGCTGACAAGAAAGCATGCGAAGATGATCTGAAGGGCTTGAACAAGGCAATTGGCCCTCACAAAATGTGAGCCAAAAATGCTGGCCTGATCTAGGACCAAAGCCCAGGGGCAAAGCCTGGGTTCACAATTTTGGCAAAGCCTGGGAAGGCTTCTTCTTCATAGGCTAGGATTTTGGCCAAGGAGCCAGCGCACACTTCAGCAATGGCTGGGCAAAAAACAATTTCTGCTGGCAATCTGGTGCCTCACAAGCAGTGCGCCTAAGAGAAAGAAGTCTTGGAAGCCTGAAGAAAGGCTGTGGCATAATCCTCATGAAGCTGAGCAAGATCTAGGTGAAGCTTTGAAAAGCTTGTACAAAAGAAACAAGGTGCCTGCCTCTGGAGGCATTGAGCTTTTGAAAAAAGCAAAAGCATGCGATTTGCAATTCAAAAACCCTGTGGAGAACACACGCCTGAAAAGGCTCAAGGCACCAAGCTTGAACATGGCTTAGAGCAAAGGGACAAAAATGCATCCAGAACTTTGAAAAGGGATTTGCAAAGGAACAAACAGTGGGGTGAGTTTTATTGGGCAACCATCCCTCTTTGGAATCCAAAAAAGAAACAAAGCGTACAGGTCCTGTGCCCTTCTTGCTTCCACGAAACCCTTTCAGATTACATGCACCGACCAGGTGCCAAGGAAGAGGCCATGCCTGAAATAGGCGCCTACAGAAGCCAGAACTTGGCCCGTGGCACCATGGTCCCTATTGGAAACCATGGTGATGGGGTGCCTGTGCCAGGCAGAATGAATCAAAGCACCCTCGACTTTTGGACTCTCAACCTTCCCTGCTCTGAAGCATTTAGAGGAGAAAGAATCCCCATTACTTGTCTGGAGGCAAAGTACAATGCAGGACAGGAGACTGTTGCAGCTATGTGTGCAGTCATGGCCTGGAGCTTGAAAAAGCTAGCAGAAGGTCAGTACCCATGCACAAGACATGATGGTACACCTTTCCACCCCAAAAAAAAGAAAGCCAGAAATGGCTTGGCTGGAAAAAGGATGCCTGCAAAGGCAGCTCTCATCGAATTGAGAGCAGACTGGGACTGGAATTGTAAATGGTTTGGTACACCACAACACAACAGTAAGGCTGGCTGTTGCTGGCTACGCGCAGCCAAGCCAGAAGATTGGAGAGGGCTAAGCATCCAAGACCGAAAAGAAAAAAGCCTGCAACAGGCTGATTGGATTGAAAGCCTTGAAGGCAGGAACTTGCAACCCAATCCTTTGTTCCAATTGCCTGGAGTTAGCAATTGGACGATGTATCCAGACTGGATGCATGTGGCTGATGAAGGATGTGTATCTTTAGCTGCAGGCCAGATCCTGTGGGATTTGTTGGGCCAATACCCTGCCAGCAATCAATCAGGCAGAGCAGCTGAGATGTGGGAACATATACAGCAGTTGTATGAAGCCAGCAACTGGCTTGGTGCCAGCAGGCTGCCAAAGTTGAATTTGAAAGATATCAAAAAGCCCGGGAAGGCTGCAGAACTGGGTGTCAAAGCTGCCCAATGCAGACACTTCATCCCCATCCTGCCACAGCTGACAGAAGCTCATGGCTACCATGTTGGAAGCAACCGCCAAAAGGCAGTGCGCAATGTTGCAAAATATTGCGCCAAAATGTATGCAGCCTTGGAGGTTGGGGACAAGCCAGCAATGGCCAAGAATGGGCACAAATTCATTAACCAATACTTGGTCTTAGAGCAACATGCCACCAAGAAAGACCCTTCAGACATCCACACTTGGAGAGCAAGGCCTAAATTTCACCTTTTGCAACACTTGCTTGACCTAGCCTGCAAAGGCTTGCACCCCAAAGATGTTTGGAATTACACAGAGATGAAACCTTTGGGTATACCATACAGCAGCTGTGGTTCGGAAGGGGTGGCCGAGTTTTCAGCCCAGGTGTGGAATCAGAAAAAGTGCTGCTGAGGTGGTCCAATGTCCAGCAGCCTTGGAGCCTGCAACAGGCTACAGCAGCTTCCTCCAGCAAAGGTTGAAGTTTGAAAGAGGCTGTAGCATCTGTTTTAAGCCAAAGAGCTTATAGCCAGAGAGCTTGAAAAATATGCTTGCTGCTGCTACATGTGCAGATTCTAGAAGTCAAAAAACTGTCTTCTGGAAAGGCTCTGAGAAGTAAAAATTTTTGACTTCTGGAAGTCAAAAACTTTGACTTCTCAGAACAATAGCTTTGACTTCTCAGAAGTCAAGTTTTTTGTCTTCTGATCATTTTTCTGAGAAGGCAAAAAAGCTGGCTGCCAGTCAAAAAAGATGTCTGGCAGATTTGGCCATTTCAAAAGTGGCTTCTCGGAAGCTTAGGGAAGATGATGATGAACAACAGCCTCTTCTACCTGGCGAAGCTCGTAAGACCATCGAGCAACCCCAGAAGATCGAAGCCCAACTCCAAGAGACAGAGAACATGTGCAGCAGGAGATCCTTCACGCTCGCGATCGTGGCCAACATCGCCGTCGCAAGCTGATCTGGGAAGTCTACGCCGGCGAGGGCAGGATCACGAGCCTCCTGCAATTTCATGGCGACGTTGACGTCATGAGGTTTGGTTTGGAAGATGGTTGGGACTTCAGCAAGGCCTCACACAGAAAGCAGTTGCTTCGATTGGCCGACGACTTGGAGCCAGACGAGATCTTCATGTCTCCCAAGTGCACCTTGTGGTCCAGGATGTAACAAATCAACGTCTCCAATGCAGAACAGGCCGCTGACCTGGCTGAACGGCGCGAGATTGACGCTGAGACCCACTTGACAATGTGCAAGAAGCTCTACATGAAGCAGGTCCGAAGAGGAGCACATGCCCATATCGAACATCCTCGCCTGAGCCTGGCCTGGGAGACCAAGCAGTTCAGGAATTTGCCTGGACACAAGGCCATCTTCGACCAGTGTGCCTAGAGCAACGATTCCCGACGACAACGGCGTCGAGCAACCCATTGTGAAGACGACTCGCATCAACACCACCAAATGGGCAATGTTCGAGATCATGTCCAAGAGATGCGATGGCAATGGTTCACACCAACATCAACGACTTGAAGGTCGCAATCGGTGTCATCGAGCTGAGAATCTGGTCAGGGCCCTCTTGTTGGATGAAGGCCTACATGAACAAGTATATGCAGTTTCCGAAGATGCCGCACCTCTCACAGGAGCACTTCGCAAGTTGGCCTCCAACCATGGGCATGAGGCAGCTCGGATCGCACAGCGACTTCATCGCAACCTTGGACACCCACGGAAAGAAGTCTTGCTCCATGCCCTGAGGAGAGATGCAGTCCAAAAGTGTTGGCAGCTGTCCAAGATCTGAAATGTCCTTTTTGCGAGATCCACTCCGTGAAGAAGGGCAACGCACCAGGGCATCTTGATAGACCCACAGAGTTCAACACCCAGCTTCAAGCCGATGTCCTCTGGCTTGATTTAAAGATGAAGTTGGCATGGTGACCGAGCCTGGCCACAAGAAGGGTAAGACCCGCAAGATCGCCATCTTGGTCATGGTCGCTTCATGGCAGCTCGCACCATCGTGGACGAAAGAGCTTGGATCCAACACCATGGGCCGCCAAAGCAGCTCTACGTAGACGAAGGCACTGGTTGGGCCTCCGACTCCACGATGCAGTGGTGCGAGTCCAATGACATCGAGATTCGTATCTCACCTGGTCAAGCTCACACCAGGACTTCAATAGTGGAGAGACGGCGCCAGATTGCGCGCAAGGCAGTGTCAATCTTCATGATGGAGAACAACTTCACAGGTTTGGATGGCGTGCGCAGCGCACTATCTTGGGTCGTGCCAGCTCTCAACAGCAACAGCTTTGTCAATGGCTTCACGCCCACTCAGCTTGCTCTTGGTCGAGAACCTGCCCTTCCTGGACTGTTGACCGACAAGCGAACAAGTCCACTACAGCTACAACTCACCGAGCAAGAGAAGCTGCGTCGCAAGTTGCGCCGCAAGTTCTCTGCGCAAAGCGCTTGTGGCAAGGCAGAGATTGATGTCAAACTTCGACGAGCTCTACTCCGACGCTTCACTGGCAAGGACGAAGAGCTTCTTGCAGGTGAGCGACGCTACTACTGGCGTGACACAGCCGACAAGGCCCACACCATCCGCTGGAACGGACCTGCAGTAGTGGTTGCAGTTGAACGCAATCCTGACTCAGGAACCATCAGTGTCTACTGGCTCGCTCATGGCACAGTTCTCCTTCGCGCTGGAGTTCAACACGTCCACAAGATGGTCAATGACAGCGGACAGATTGGAGCAGTGCAACGAGCCCAACAAGCCTTGGATGGCCTGAGACAGAGAAGAGCAGTTCGCGTTGTAGATCTGCGGAAGGCCAACAAACGATCGATAGATGAAGTTGACCCAAAGGCTAGGTCAGTGACTATTCCTGATCATCCCGCTCCGTTGACTATGTCCTCACCCGCTCTACCAGACGGAGTTCAACAGGCCTTCGATCGCTCGACGCAGGAGGCAATCCAGCCGAGAGCAGAGGCATCACCAGCAGCAGCACCTCCGGAAGCAGAACCTCCAGAAACTCTTACAGAGCCGCCGCCGCTGGAACCTCAGTTGGAGGAACGTCAACCTTATGAGCGACATCCAGAACTTCCTGAACTGGGTGATGATGACTTCGAGGAGCCAATGGGTGAACCATCTCACCTTCAAACTCCGATGGCCATGGCGGATCAACAAGATGCACCTCCCGATCCAGCAGATCACGAAAGGTAGCTTGAGCTACTTGAGTTCTCCTTGCTTTAGCAAAAATGTATTACAATCAGGAGTTGGGATTGTGCATTGAGTTTGGTCCTGTAAGAGTTGATTCTGTTCGTCGGGGGGGAAGGGGGCCGTGGTGGGGAACTTTTAGACCAATGTGCCGCCAGGGCTCCTTAGCATACTTTTCATGCAAAACCATAAGACTCCCACAAACGACCAGCAAAGCAAATCGACCTAACAAAAAAGTAATTTGCACGAAACCATGACACGCACAAAGCAAAACAATGCTTCATACTTTTTTTAACCATGCAGCATCAAAAAGTACATACAGAGGCAAACTTGTGATTTTTTACCTTGAAATGTTAAAGTAAAAAACCACAAGTTTTGTAAAAGAACCTGGATAAAAAGGACAACATAGAACCAGACTCATCCTTACCAGAGCTCTCCCTGAAGGAAAAAAACATAGAAATCCTTTCTGCTAAATGGATACCGCTTCGTTTGATGTCTGTTTTTAAGCTGGTGACCTGGATTACCTGAACTTTGGATTACCTGAAACTTCACAATATGTTACAAACAGGCGATTTGTAAACTATTTTAGTAGCACCACAAACGTTAGACCATTTTCTGGTCTCTTTATTCCAGGTGGTCTGTCCCAAATGCAGTACAGGATCATAGCTACGAAACAGATCAAGTAACAACCTCCTATCTCCTATGTAATGAATTGTGTTTAGTGAGTCTATTGATGAGGCTGCTGTGAGGCATGGCTCCAGAGTGCTGTGGCTCAAACAAATAGACAGCCCTAATAGCTCGCTCCAACATGGCCGAGTCTCATCTCAATTGGAGAAGTGGGCTGCAATTCTAGATTCCCATGCCCATACAGTGAGAATATTACACATAATATAGCCAACATATAATATATCATTTATACAGTATATAATATAATGATATATGATATATGTTATAGTTAGAGTATATCTAAGTACTGTCAACCACAGCCTTAATTCATACACCTGTAATTATAACAAATTAACTAAACCGAGTGACTAAGCCGAATAATGATCGTTCATTCATAATTCAGATTTTAAAAATTTCCATTTCACAAAGATTCTAATGGGTTTTATGACCCTTCTGGTGGTGATGAGTCCAGGCATTAAGAAGTGTGAGTCAACAGCCAATGTGAGGATGGAGATGGAAAGAAGAGGCCCCTGGCTGTCAATGCTGGGAGTTCAGACGAGCTCAGTTCTCCCATGCCACTGGCTTGAGCAGAAGCTCATGAGAGGGGCAGTTGACTCAGGTATCAAACATTGGCAGGCCTGGAAGCAGAGCAGATCGACTTGTTGAACACCGTGGAGTCACTTTGTTGCACATAGTACATAGTCACATAGTTACACAGGGGAGCCATGCACAATCACGAGTCTTCAGTCAATGCATTGAATTGCCACACACCATTGAATTGCCACACACCGCACCTTTGACAAAGTCATGGACCCATGGACTATGGACTATTGATGTTTCCACTTTCACGTTTGTTTGCACTGACACAAACTGTCAACAGTCCACCCTGTAGACCTGTAGAGTATACAGTGACACCCAAGGATCTCCTTGTGGGGCGCGTGTGAAGGGGCAGGCACTTCAGCCTACATTTCGATACTTGGGCTGCAGGGACATTGCGACCACATCATATGATACATAATTACATAATATTAATATTAATAATATTAATATTACATTACACATTACATATGGTGTGATTGGTGTGATGTGTTCCTCAAGGGCTCAAGTCTCAAGAGCAAAGGCCTAAGGCTAAAGACTTAGGTGGTCAGTAATCAGGATCGGAAGTCGTATTAATTGCCTGACATGCAAGGAAGATGCTCCAGCAGAAGATTGGAGTCAAAGTCAATCTGAAGTTCACCAGTGACATTGATGTTCGCTGCAGAAATTGGAACCACAAGCACTTTGATTGCCACTTGCCTACAATAGCCTTCATATGGAAAAGAACCCTCTATATAGAAGAGCCTCCTTGACCCCTGTCCTTTGTCACACGTTGTCCATGTGGACTTGCACGCTTAGGAAAACAAAAACACCTGGAATCAGACTGAGTGACTTAAAAGTTCAAATTCAATTTGTTTCTCCACTTGACATGCACGCCTCAGGGCATCACATTTATGGTGACGTTGAGGGTGATGCCACTGGTGGTCGCTGCGATACATGCGGGCAAGCGCATTCAGTATTGAGTTCAGACGAGCTTCATTTGCAGTCAAGTCATTGTGTTGTTTTGATTTTGTTTGGCCAGACTGTGCAAGTGCCCAACAAGAATGATGGAGGCATTGTCACCATACCAAACTGAACAAACTCCTTAACACCACCGTACTCACAGGAGAAGCTTTGACAATTAGAAGTTGTCAGGACCCACTTGACAATCACCATAGACTATAGACTGT
>CAXAMN010024042.1:0-14581 GCA_963970005.1 Durusdinium trenchii | reverse complement strand
CCAGGCTGCATTTTTCAGCAGCCAATGCGCTTGTCCAGCGCTTCCCACCTTGTCGATGGTTGGTTGGAATCTGTTTTCCCCGCAGCTGACGTGGCCCAGACCGTCACTGAAGTCAAAGAAGTTCCACCTGAACACCTTAATCAGGATGACATACAACAACATTTGTAAAACAACGCGCCTGTCAACTGTGAACAATTCTATTTTGATGTTTTTTTCGACCAACCCATTGGTTCATGGACACTGTTAATGTTTGTTTATTGTTGTTTCCTTCCCCCATCCTACCCACCGACTGCAACTCAAGTGTACTAAGCTCTAATTGTCTGACACTGACCCTACAACGTCTACAAAACTTCAACTTGAAATAATTGATGTTTAAGTTGAAACCCATCCGACCCCACTGAACTGAGTGCTGCGCCTGTTATGGCATTCCGCTGGCTGACAAAGGGGTTGGGGATGGGGAGCAGGAATTAACACCAAGAACAAATTATCAACAAATGCTTGTTCAGCGAATTGCGCTTGTGCGGCGCGTTTCTCAGAAATCTAAGATGAACACTATTAATGAATCAAACCACATGTACCAAACAGCAATTTAAGTGACCTAAGATGGAGACGTCTACCAAAGGACCCTGACCATGAAAGAACCCTGGAGCACTGAAGTAGATTGTTCACAACCTTCAAACACATTACATCTTTACGCATATTGCATTTTCAGGCGAAACCACCCCCGAGGTGGTTCTAGCTCCAGGAATTGCCGTTTGACATACTTAGATGGACAACAAAAATCAAGACCATATCAATTCCTAACAACCAAAATCCATAGTGGAATGATCTCTCTGGTACTTCGCTCCTTTTTTCCAAAGGATTCATTTTCTACACGTCTCCATTCCAATTCCTGGATGTGGCCATGACCATTAAAACCGACGGCCACCCCCGAACGGGAGTCTCCGCGTAGCTGAGTGGCATATGTGGTCCTGCCAATGGCATCGGCCAAGATCGCCTCAGTGAACGAACCGAACCGACGTCGATCGAAATCATCGGTGCCCAGTGGCCCCCGCACGTGAGTGAAAGGAAGAACGATACCCGAAAGAAGTGAACTCGCGCGAACTCCACGAAACCATTGACTCATTCAGGGAGTGTATGTACCCCACCGCAGACTAACATGGACCCTGAAAATGACTAGCTCTGCTTTGTAGAGGAAAACTGTCTTCCAGGCCCTCATGGTACTTTTCAGGAAAGTAGATTTTTCAGCAGCTCTTCCATGTTGCGCAACTGGCTTTTCATGGAAAAAACCATATGTTGGCGGCTGGCGCTGTCAGAACGCTCGTTCCAGCGCTTTAGGGCCAAAATCTCCGAAGGTGAGATGAAGAACCTGAAAGTTCTTCTTCCAGATGAAGCATTCCTATATAGGGCTCCAACTACCCTCTGAGGTGTTTGTTGGTAGGCTTGGGAGGGCTTAGAAGGGTTTACAGGGTCTGAAAAGACCTTCTAACGAAGCGCAGCAAAGCCTCATAACCCTTCCTCAACAATAAACAGCCTCAGCTTCCCCATTGCTCCCCACCTGCCAGGTGAGGGTTGTTGGATTCTATCAGAGTTTGTCTCCTCCTTCCTCCTCCTCCTCCTCCTTCCTCCTCAGCCTCCTCGCCACCACGACTGCAATGGATCGCCTGCAGTGGGCACTGCCGGACCTCAACCGGCAAGCGCCAGATCGCAGTGGGCACTACGGGACCTCAAACGCAAGTGGCAGATCGCTGTGGGCACTACAATCTCAAACACACAATGACAAACCCAACCACAAACACACAACCACAAATCCACGACCATGGCAACATGCTCCTCACCATGGCATCAAAACAAATTGTCCTGGTGGGGATCACTCGAAGTAAAGCAATTTTGCCTATGATCCCTAGGAATGCTAACACTCAAATGAAAAGGGCTTGGTTCTTGAAGGTCTGTCTTCGGTTATACACTTTCACCTCCACATCCATATCACTGCCAAAGCCATGGCAACATCATCCACATCCCACGTCCAGCATTCTCAGAACCCTGGGCTGCCCATCCCCCTCTCCATCCACTCCCACATCCAGGCTGCGGCAATGAGGTGTCCAAACTTGTTGGACCAGTTGTGAGTCACCATGGTCAAGGGACTGACCTTCGCCCCGCACAGCGATCCAAACACCGGTCTGAAAAGACCGCCCACACGGGCATTTCGACCGCCGCGCGTAACTCACCCCATTTGTGGGGTTCGGTGGGGTTCGCCCAAGCAACATCGGAAGACATCGGGAGTTGCGGAGCATTTGATAAAAGCAATGTCATGTGGTGATGCGTTCATGAAATGCTCTCATCCTAGAAATCAGAGTGAAACAGTTGACATCCATTTTCCATGATCCAGGGATGTTTCATAACAAAGGATGTTTGAGGACAAAGGCAGGTGCACACTGCTAGCATGAAACCTTCTACACCAGTCATCATAACCAAACCCCTCTTTGAGCCATTTTGAGCCCAAGTTCTCAGTCCTCAAACATCCTGTGTTATGAAACATCCCTGGAGCATGAACATGGATTTTGAACATTTCGACTATTCTGAGGAACCTGATTCAAATCCGATTCTACTTCTCAATAGTCAAGCAGGTTAAATTAAGGGTTGCCATGACCGACAACCCTACCCCAACAATCCATGTATCCCAGACACTCCATGTATGCTATATATATATATATATGTACGCCGATCAGTTGGGGTGGCTTTGGGCGTCAATATAGGCATATATGGCAGTCCCATGGAGTGTCTGGGTATGGCACATTTACCTACATCGGGGTGGTTTCGCGGGTCACTGTAACCATGCAAATACGTAAACATAGTGTCTGGGATGTGGCCTCAGTATCTAAAATCTCCTACTACAGCATCCCCAAATCCCACCCCCTAAAGGACACACCAAAAAAACCCACACAGCTGTGCTAGAATCGCTTTCAGCACGTTTCCATACCCCGGTCTTTCCATAGCGGTCCTCTTCGTCGTTCCAGTAGGTGGCCATGGACACCCCGGAATGACCTTGACGGGTCATTGGAATGATCGCCTGGTGGCCGGTCGGGTTTCCACGTCGTGTCGTGTCAGATGTGTGGCTTTCGGTGGACCGGAGTGGATCCCGCCCGGAGTGGAACAAAGGATCCCTTCTTCCGCGCGCGGCACAGCGACATGGAACACGTGGGTCGCCGGCCGTCCAGGCCAGGCAGGGTCACATTTCAGGTGGCAACACATCAACACATCAAAGTAAAGAATTTTAGTAGAGTTGCTGACAGACCAAGACCAGGTTAGCCTTTCAAGACCAGATTTTAAATGCTTAAGCTTGGTTTTGTTGTTTTAGTATCAAAACCCTTGGCAAAACATGATTATACCTGCATGGATCTTCAAACGGCACCAATTCTTGAACAGGCATATTTTTCAGTGGAAAAAAAAAACGCCGTAATCAAACACAATTGCCATTTCAGGAGTTGCAAACATGTGCTCGCCCAAAGACGCGGTTTGGATGCCTCACAACGCCGTTTCTTTAGGGGTTCTGCCGGTTTTCTGCTGGTCACAACCCAAAAACTTAAACGCGGTCTTTAGAAAAAGACGCCGTAACGGCAACAGGTTCATTACGCCGGTTTCGAAGATCGTTTCCGGACTCGAACCAGGAATCCTGGGTTTGGGGGCACGTTGAACTCCCACTTGGTGAATCGCTCTTTTTCACCTGGACCTACTCTCTCATCTTGGACCCACAAAGATCCCAGTGGGGTTCAGCGCAGTCCTGTGAACATCGATCAAAATGGACCACCCCAAGATGAATCTAGTTACCAGTGCCCAGTGGATGATCGTTCAGTTGCAGCCCTTTCGCAAAAATAGTGATCACACGATAAAAAACAAAGAAGAAATGTCCGATCTGTTCTCGGCTTGACTGGGACACACCAGACACGTCTGAACTACGCGACACTGACGAAGTCAACCTTAAAACCTGCTAGGAATCCTCTAAGAGAAACCCACGTCCAACTCCTCCGGCGTGCCGCACGCCGCGGTGCGCCGGGCGACGCCGCGCCTGTCGAACCACGTCGTTGGTTTTGGACTGAGCCGGATCGAAGCTGGGCATGATCTCACGCTCCAACCTGGGGGCGAAGCAGAATCCGAATCCGGCGACATGCGGCCCGAGGAGCGGACTGAGCCGGGAGCCGGGAGCAGCGAACGGGTACGAACGGGCGGGAATCGCACGTGCGGGGCCTGCCGTTGCAGGGACATGCAGCAGCTTTTGAGGCGAAGGAGATATAGCACGTGCGGCTGCGGCCTTTGTGATCTTTGAGGCTTTGTGCGTGGTTTTCGTTGGAACCCCACTAACCTGTGGATGAACAGGTTAAAAAACAGCAGAGTCCCCCCCATAAATCTATTCAAATTCAGTTATTTATCTTGTTTTCAGAATTATTTACTTCGCAATCTTTGTCCTATCTGATGTTGGATGTTTCTTCTTCTGATCCGCACGCCCCTTTGTGGGATGTTTCCCTTGCATCTCCAGCTTATCACGGTTGCCCTACTCTGTACAACATAAGGCAGAGGAGTCTTCACTTAGATTTATGAAGTCAACACCTGGCCCCGGCAGCCAGTTGGTGTTGTTTATGGCTGACATGCAAACTGCAAATCTACTTTATAGCGTCTACATTACAAGCCAATTCAGCTGTCTCAACCAGCAAACTGCAACGAACTGCTTCAGATGAAACCAACAGACACTTCAGGATGATCATCGGCAACAAATGTCAAAAGGCTTGGCGCCTTTCGTCTTGCTGGGTGCAGCTGGGCCTTTTCAGTCCTCAAGTTCAGCATCCTCCGTTCTTTTCTCAGCGCACGCCATACCCACGATACGGGAAAATTTCGACGTAGAAGAAGATTCATGTAGCGTAACCATGGATTCTTCCAAGGAGTTATAACGTAGAGTATTATTCTTATACCATGTTACTCTACTTCCAGTAGCGTCACCCTTCACGTAGCATCATTAAACATTCTGCTGGAAGACCGTCCGCCAATCCACTCCAACTTGCAGTACCACTCCCTCACTGAGCCGTCCTCAAAGCACCCGGTCAATGCTCAGTGCGACCAGGTGTGTCGATGGTGTGGACCATCTGCCCAAACCCGGCAGAACTTCCCATGGTTTTCGCTGCCTTGTTTCGGTGCTCTGCTCCATCGTCGATGGTCACTTCTCTGGCAGATCTCCCAGATCTGCCATGGCGATTTTCGCCCTCGTGGGTGTCCCAAGGGCATTCATCCTGCGGAATGCGGGAGTTGCATGCGGTGCGAGATATCAACGGTGGAGTTTCAGTAGGGAAGTCCAAAAGTCTTGAGCCGCATTCAGCCTCCGGCTTGTCCCTTTGCGGAACAGCCACGTGCTTTCCCCGGCGACCGGGCCGTGGACTTTCCCGTCGAAAAGGTTCAACCAGAAGCACGGGTCGCACGAACTTTGCCAAGGAGCAGCTTCTCCCAGAAGTCCAAGATGTTCCTCAGCCTCACTCCCCGTCCCGCGAGTTCCTTCGTCTTCTCCTGGTAGTCGGCCTGGAATTCGTGAACGACCCCAGTTGTCCGTGTTGACGTAAACAACGGGCGAGCGAGTGGTCGGAGGGAGAGGTCTATTTGAAGATCCTGCGATCTAACGAAAGAGGCGGAATGGAAACATGGGACCTCATTATCATGAACAAGGGGAGATCGACCTCATTGAAACCATGCCCAAACGCTCCATGCATGAAATATATGCCTACCTGGTACCCATGAAGACTGATAATTATCACTCCAAATGGAAATAATCAGTAATTCTATGATACCTGTTCAAATAGTCATGTCCGCACGGATGTTTTCACTCTTGAACGGGAATTGTCGCCCCTGCCCGCTCCACCGCCACACCTTTGCCATATATGCGCACTCCATCCAAAGCAGCACAAAACAAGACAACATGCAGAATACGCTTGCGATTCGTGTTTTGTAAAGGGTCCGGTGAATGGGAAGATCACTAACAAAAACAATAAGAACATGCAGAATTAGCTTGCGATTAGAGATTTGCAAAGGATTCTGGAAAGGTGTGGGTATAGGTCAACAAAGCCCAGAAAAGGGCAGTGTTTTGAAACATGTGGAAGCCTGTACCGTTGGAGCACTTGATTTATCAAGTTCCACCACCCAACTCAAAACATTAAGCGTCTGAAGCCCACACCTGGTACAATTGTACCAGGTACCGCTCCAGTGTGCGAATTGGTGTAGATCGAGGGCTTACATGCCTGCATACAAATGCACAGCGTCCAATGAAATCTTCATCGACGCTGCAGCTTTCACAGATAATGTTAAAACACCACTTTGCTTGGCAAGTGCAGACCTGAAATCGCAGGTCCTCAATGATCTCATCTACCATGTGTAATTTCGGCAGAAGTGGAAAACGCCGTTCTGCAACCTCATTGCTGAGATACGCCAAGTACCTGTACGCCCGAACAAAGTGCTCCCCCAAGTTGATCGCTTCTGTCGCCTGAGGCCGTGGGAGCCAAAGGTCTCCATGATAAAAAATATGCATCATTTTGTTGAGCGCGCGCACCGCCGATACCTCACAAAATTTGTATACCAACACGGGCACAATCCTGAACGCGTGTGATAAAAATTGACAAACAAACCTTTTAATGAAAAGAATTGCTGAAGCCCTTGGCGAAAATACGATAAAAGTCACTCGATGATCTCTCAATCCGAGTTCATGCAGCTCATCACCAAAAACCTCGCAGCAGTGCTCCAAGAATAGCCCCAACGTACTTGTGACAGAGGCCTTGTTCCAAGATCCTGCAGGTTCTTCCATAGGTCCAAAGGCATTGAACGTGAACTTGTCCAGCTTTGTAAGAAATGGAGTCAACTTCCTAGCCCTGCAGAAAACCCGATATTCTTCAGAAATGCTCTGAAAGCGGATATCCACATTGCTGCCCGGAATCGCCTGCTGGAGAACAGTAAAGGCAGAGGAAATGAAAGCCTTCCCAACGCCCAAGTGTATGCAATGCCAGATGTCGGGGCGATGAAAGCGCGCCCGTGCGTTCGGGCCGCCATCCAGAGGCAATGCCTTCGTGAAGTTGCTCTCTTTGTTCCATGGTGCAGCAATCTCATGAGCATGGGCTTCGTCAATGCTCCGCTTCGCCATCGTCCTAATAACGGCCATAGGTCGACGCAAACACGTACACACACGCACATGCACAAGAAACAACAAATCATATATATAAATCAAAAACTGCCCAAAGACAAAAAGAACCACCAAGGACCAAGGCTCCAATCTTCCCAATCATGGCCTGGAGTCCCTGCCAAACACAGGTGGCAAAGCCCAGATGGGACTGAGTTCTTGCCAATTCGTTCGGTCTTGGGGGCATGTCGGTACGATCTGGTCAAATTTGCCGCAGTCACCTGAGTGCACAAGGGCTGTGCACATGCACGTGGCACCTTTGCAATTAAACAACCCACAAGAATCGCCCAACAAATTGTCGCCAAAAGCGATTGAGCGACCAAGTATGACCAGTCTCCCTTGTTGCCAAGACATATAGGATACAGGATCTCCCCTCCATCCAAGGCAATGCCAGTGTACTGCACACGCGATAAATCAGCAACGGCCAAGTTGACAACATCTTCCCAAACGCTGCTATCATCTTCGTACAATGCCTGCGTTCAGAACATATGTGCAGGGAGCAACCAAATATAAACGGTTGTAGGAGATTGAGGGAACTTCCTCGTTCTAAAAACATAATTGCTTTGAACAAACACATTTCAAACCTCAATCTTAAAATGATTTGAATACCCGCCCCTGCAGTCCTTGGGTGCTACAGCCGTCAAGAACCTCGACTGGAAGGCTGTCCTCAAAAAGTTTAGAGGAATTCCAGCTTCCTCGATTTCCGGAGGTAGGGCAGCTTCTCGAGAACGGCGCTTGCTACCATAACCAAGAACTGGCTGGAAACTCGTGATCAGAACTGCAGACTTCTTGTAGTGCTGTCCCTCGTCACCGTGCAAGAAGAGCGGTACGCAATTCTGTAGATTCAATCCTTGATTGAAAACATCGTGATGTGGGTGGATTATTCTCCACCGCTCCCAGAACTCTGCGAGAACATTCTTGGCAGCCGCGAGCGTAGGGAAACCAGCCAGCAACCTGTTCAGGTCATTCGTTTTACTCATCATTTCTATGAAGTGTGAGGGCTTGATGTAAGGAAAGTCCTTGATCTTGCCACCAACGCCGACTGTAGCAAAGGAGAACTCCACTGGGTAGCGGAAACCGTGTGCTTCAAAGACTTTCGCGACCAACTCCTCCTATATACGTATATAGATCTGAATTAAGTCTTTTGGAGTTAGATTGAGAAACCTCAATATGTCAGCATACCAAAAAATATCAAAAACATATATATCAAAAGCGCGGAAAAACAGCACCCAAAAGAGACTTTCGAATAAGGGAAGTTTCCGAATGGTTCTCTGATGCTGTTTGCAGGTCTCTGAGAACTCGACATTTCTTACCGCCGGCGTCGAGCATGTCATGCCAGTCAGCTCTTGCAGTTCGAAGGATCTCGGTACAGGCCCCCTCAGTGCCACAGAATATGTAGAGGGGACGGCTTTGTCGAGGTTTGATCACTGACCCCCTCATGCATGCACCTATTTACTCGATCCAATTGAATATAAGAATCCACATCAACAAATAATTTTTGGGGGATGCAGTCCACCAAAAGATCGATAATGCTTGAACTGAAGCATTCCGTGTCCCACGCCCCCCAGCTTTCCGTATGTGCGATGATGCAGCCTTGGCACACCGCGGCTGTACTGCCATGCCAGACGCCGAGCCTTGCGACTCGGACCTGCGAATGGGGCTGGCAAAACCTAAGGTGATCGATGGCCCAGTGGTGAAAAAGGTTCTTTTGAGGGCTGGGATTTTGTGAAAGTCCGGTGCAACGGTTCTTCTTTTTTGAGCACGGATTCACCCCATCATCTTCAAGAGACTCCAAATCGCCTCCTTCAGGCAAATTGGAAAAGCCAAGTCCGGTTTGACAAAACCGGTCTGAATTGGATCCTCATGCGCAGGCATGACAGCTTCCACCCTCACATCAGTGATCAGCACTGGTGTGACCCAAAATAGCTCAAGCGTCGGCGCTTAGGCAGACTTCCTTTTCTTGGTGCTCTTCGGCTTCGCCGTCGAGGCTGAGGCACGCTCCGGTTTGGTTCTACGGCCCTTTTTGGACCTGCCGGTAGTATAAGGCTGAGTTTCATCTTCGGCTTCTTCCGGTTCAGTGGTTTTGCCTTTTCTCTTCTTTGATTTCTCACCCTTGTTATCGTGGACCTTTCTCGAAGCAGCAATGGCTCTCTTCAGCAACCTTGAACAAATGGAGGGAACCAGTTGTACATAGTTCATATATATATGTTCATATTGGGTTCGATAGAAGGCATATTACACAGATTAAGACACAGACTTGTACTGCGATTCCAATGTGATCAGCTCCGCACACCTGAGATGTTCAAGACAGCTATATAGATGTTGCCAATAGCCCCTCATTTGCAGTTCCCTAATTGTTCCCATACAGATTTTTCCTCTGAGACATGTATTGTATAGGCCAAGGATCGGTTCCTTGACCTTCTCCTTCTCTCCTTCAATCGTCTTGGCAATCCTTAGAGGGGTTCTGAATATGGGTTCGTATATAGAAAGCACTGGCATGCATGCGTGCAACAGCTATAAGCATGCGAAAACATGTTTCCCGCAGTAGGCAGTTTGCTCTCCCATCAGCTGCTGTAAATACTCGGCCGGTCAAGCAAATGTGCATTGCTTGGACGTTTAAATGATTTGAAGACAAAGTATACAAAATACGGGCCCTCTTCATCGACATTCGCAGATTCCCCTCCATCGCGAATGTTTTGGCAGCCTTCCTCTCCTCAAACAAATCGAGGCGTGAAGAGGGTATAAAACAAGATGCCGTGCGACGATGACCTGAGAAGTACAACACTCATGTTTTGTTGGTTGGAGTCGAGCCCCGAAGTGCGAACGAGTGGCCCATAAATCGTTGGATAGCTGCTGCTTCCACATAGGACGTAGAGATGCTCTCGTACGAGCAAAAAACAACTTTCATGCCGTCCCACGGTGGTTTCGCGTGGATGTAGCCAAATTTATCGTTCGTGAATCGAAACACAGGGTCATGTGTCAACCCCACTTTAAATATACAGGGGCGCGCTGCCTTTCTGTATTTGTCAATAGCACCAAACACGTGCTTCAAGACTCTCCCTGGAAGGGCACCCTTTTGGCACAAATCATAGGTGATCAGTGGGTGATCATCCATCTTCTGAAAAAGACTGTTGGTCCTGGGTAGGAGAAGGATGTTGTCGTTCAACTTTGACGTGTACCTTTGGCATGGCCTGAGGCTGAACTGTGTGCAGGGAGCCGCCGCATATAACATTACCTCAATCATGCATATAGAAAGACGCAGGGGGATGGCTTGGGCATGTTGTGTCAAACTGTCTGCCATGACTCAAAAGAGGCGAGATGCGCTGGTGGATTGTCTGTGGGTGTCAATGAGTTCCCGGAGCCACTCACTCTCTTCATCCACAGGGTCATCATCCAACGTGCTTGCCATGCGTTTTTAGGCAAGTTCCCGATTCAAGCGGACAGCTTTGATTTGAGCCATCTATGTTGAATCATTTGATGTGCCAATCATCCATGCAAGACTTGCCTTTATATATACACGGGCTCAATACACAACAGGACAACAAATGATTCCAAGAATCGTCTTCAGTTTTGGATGGTTTTTCTCAAGCTTCTCGATCTTGTCCAACTTCAGCTCCGTCAAGAGAGCTGCCATACGCTTGAAGGAGGTCTCAAACTTCGCACAAACCGAATCAACCTCTTTGGCCAACCTGCTCACATCCATATAAACACATACGCGTACATGTAGTCACATGCAACTACATAAACACATTGTGCATGCGAACTGCTCCAAAGCACACATCCTATATACATATATAAATGAGCCAAAAAGCAGTTCATATCTCTCAGTAGGGGGAGGGTTGGTCTTGTCACGCATCGTGGCCACCATGTCGAAGCAGCTCGAAACCTTCGCCTGCACGCTGTCCATCGTTTTCTGCAAGTCCGCGCTCACCTGGTGTGTGCGTGTATACCTCGGATCGATGTTGGATGAATTGACCCATTATTGAAGAGCTGTCCCATATGACACACCCTGCCTGTTCGCCAACAACCTCTACCCCAGTACTGTCTGGGTCATTCAATCCAATGTTCAATTCAGGAACATCCGGGCTCGCGAGATCAAGACGGCCATCTGCATCCTGGCGATACATTGCGCATGTGTGACTGTACGTGTGCAGATTTGGCAAGGTTGCATGAAACCACACCTTTGCATCGATCCTGACCCCCACCCACACACACGCACACGCAGTCCTTCTCTTGCTCTTGCGTCTCGGTGACTCTCTCACTCATTCGCAAAACCGTGGTGGTTTCGTCCTCCAGAAAGTACTCCGTCACCGATGAGTTATACTTCCAAGCCCTGAAGCAGCTGTGGGTCTTTTGAGTTCAATTATATATAGCTGTACCAGGCAATTATAGTGAGTGTTGAATGTTCATTCAGTTTTCCTGTGTGTGCAAACATCCTATACATGCCTTGTAAGGGCTTGTGGAAAGCGCGAGCAATAATCGCAGATGGATTGGATGCTTTGCCTTGAAGACGCAGTTTCAAACAACGAAGCATTCATATATGAAAAACAGCACCTGATAATATATAGAACCAGCAACATGTATAGAGTCGAGTCAAGCTACGGGCTATATTCTCCACTTTTCACCATCTTTTCCTTCGTCCACCATTTACCCTTCACCTCCTTCTCCTTCTGGAGCATTCGTTCCTTTACGATCTTGCAGCGAAGCTTGAAGTCTGCCTGTGTGTGTGTGTCGTTGCGGATATACCCATATAAAAGTTTGCGCATGCATGTTGTTTCATTGAGGGGACCTGGCCTTCATGGGGTTGAAACACTGCCGTGATGTTCCAATTTTTTTTCAATGACTCCAAAAGCGCGATTTCGAGCCATTCTCGAAGCTCCCCTCCAGATTTGTAGTCTGCAACTACCTCTGGAGGTACATGGCACTTGCCGCTGCTCTTGGTTTCTACCAATCTCCGCAGGCGCATTCGCAGGGCATCGTGTGAAAGCACCTGGGTATATTTAACACGTGGTGTTTTTATACCAACGAGGACATGTTACATGTTCCATGTTCCATGTATGTTGAACCAACTGCATCCAAAAAGCTGCTACACCGTCTGGAGTCTTGATGGGATCGTGATCGTCAGCGCAATCTTCTTTATCAGCTTGATTCCCCGACTTACTATTTAAAGCGGGGGTTGGAGGTGGAGGCGGTGCTGAGTTTGGGGATGGCACTGACCGTGCGCTGGATGACCCTGACTCCTTCATAGAGTTCAATTCCCCCTCCAGGAGCTGGATCTTCTGGAGAGCCAAGCGAAGCAAATCCATGTCATTGGTCTTGGCAGCATTGGCCTGCATCGCATGCGCTTTAAAATGTGTGACCCAAAGTTGGAAGGCCAAAGAACAGAACAGAAACCTTTTTGGTATCCGTTCATTCATTTCATTTGTACCTCACAGCTTTTAAAACATATGATATAGAATTCATGCAGAAACCTTGGGCCACCAGCTCCGAAGCAGGCCTGCGCTTCCACGTCGGGCACTGGTGCAGCCGCCTGGCGAAGATCTATTGGGAGATTGGGTTGGGATCGGTCTGGCTTGCATGCTCATGCAACCATTTATATAGGCTCCTGCCTTTGCTGGGGTGGGCACTTGTGCGACTTGCTGCGACATTGGAAGGGTTGCTGCATCCTGCACGAAAGGCCCATTACGTGCAATGTTGCACATGCCCTTTTCAACAAACAAGAAACATATACTAAATATAAACGACCAAAGCGTTGCCTTGGAAGCTCCAGAAGTGGTGCGAGCACATTTGGGGATCTCAGCAAGTTCCTGAGGACACATTTGAAAAGAGACATGGTTCATTGGCCTTCCCTGCAAATACTCTGAAAGGAAGACACCCAAAAAATATATACACCAAGAATCCCCAGGCACAGTTTCAGAATCCCATGTCGAAGATTTGGGAGAGGCAGCGACCGCCTAATTCACCCTCCCCAACGCACATATACGGGCTCTCAAACTCCAAAGGGTTGACTATATATATTCAGAGACAAGTTACAGGTTCACCCGGTTCCCTCTTGACGGGCACCATTGGTGGAGGCGCAAGGCCATTGAGAAATCTCTGTGCTTCCTGGCCAGAGTGAAACCATTAAAAAAAAACTGTTGATGGTTTTGCATCACATGTGGCTTTGACCAAGAGTTTCAGCATGCAAACACCCTATCCTTCCCAATCTTCATCAACTGCTCCGCGTTCATGTTGGCTAGAGAAGACACGTCAAAACCAGCACCTGCTGCTGAGGCCTTTGCACCTGCCTCAACGGAACCACAGCTCCAGGTGCGGCTAGGTAGGGTTTGGGACGACATGTCGGGGATGGCACTGATGTCCTAACAGGACAGGCTTGGGCGCACGAGCTGCCAGTTCAAACCTTGTCTCAATCAATTCCAAAACTTATGTTGCAGTATAGTCGGGCAAATTACCTGTGAGCACATGGATAAACCTGGAGCTTTGTGGCCAGGAAAAAGATGTTGCACAGCTCTTTCACTGTGGATGCGCACAAGTCTTTTTTGCGCCAGCATCTAGCATGCTGTAGCCTGCAGGAATTATTCCAAATTATTTGTTTGTGGTTGGCCTCAAGCTCCCAAACGAGGCAACTATACTCACCACATACCACATCATCCAACACACCATACAGATTCTTTGGAGGAAAACGAGTCCCAGAATGCTCTTGTATGTCTTGGAAAACCTTCCAGTGGAAATCAGGATCGAAAAGCACCAAATCAGAGTCCAAAAGGAGAAAGTTTGTGTCTAGAGTGGGGGTCAAAAAAGTATGTAATTTTTGCGTACTTTTTGCGAAAGTCGAACGCAATCCGAATGCAATTTGAATGCAATCTGAACGCAATCTGAACGCAATCCGAACGCTTACGCATATTTACACTCCTGAACGGATGTTGCATTTTACACTCCAGATCACATATTTACACTCAAATGTTGCTTATTTACACTCCTGAACGATCCCGAAAATTGAATTTCACCGACACCTATGTTTTCTCTAAAATTCTATAATTTCTAGCCAAAATCTTGCAAGATTTGCTGTAGAACCCTTTTAAAAATGCCTTTGAGAGTATATAGACATGGGGACCGGCAGTGAATAGAATTTGAAATGCCCAGGGTTTGGCCTTCCCACCCTCAGCCACCAACCACAAATCATAGGCGGACTGGGAGAACAGCCCTCCAGCTCTCTGGCAAACACAGGGATTGGTTTCCCCGCAGATAGCGGATGACATCCTCCTGGCGAAGATCTATTGGGGAGATTGGGTTGGGATCGGTCTGGCCTGCATGCTCATGCAACCATTTATATAGGCTCCTGCCTTTGCTGGGGTGGGCACTTGTGCGACTTGCTGC
>CAXAMN010024040.1:829567-858464 GCA_963970005.1 Durusdinium trenchii | reverse complement strand
TGCTAGATATGAAGAGAGGTAGAGGCTCCAGCTACGGTTTTTCATTTAAAGCAATACTGTCTAATTGTGTTGTAGATCCTACAATGATGTGTTCAGATTTTTTGGACTGCTGTTGTCGAGGTCATCCGTCCACCCTGGAGTCCACTCCGAAATAGATCGTTCACTATGATATCAATCTATGTTCTTGGGAGAAGACTCTGGTTCTTGTTGGAGGTTCAGACATCCGAAACACTGATGACACCATTGATTCTGGTTCTCTGGAGCCTTTGCTACGAACCACGCTGTGATATGCCAGCATGTACAGTCGCAGCTTGATGGGTCGTTGTTTGGCCAAAAGATCAACCCTACACCAGGGCGAACCATGGGTTTGATGAGGAAGACAAAGACTTCCTCGCAGTTTTTTCCAGTGCTGGGTTGTTCTATGTTGTTCTCTTTTTAACCTTTCGGCCAGGAGGAGAGGCCAAACGACCTCTCCAAAACCAGGCCCAATTTCTTTCAGATATTTTTAGAGTGTTTATCTCCCCTTGGCCAGACTGATTTGTTTAGCTCGCCCGAGGAGGATCTGATCAAATTGTTGTAAACTGTCAAAGGGCCACTTGGGCCACTTTGGCCACTCTGTACAGGTCAACTAAGCAATGCGACTCCCGTTCCGTTCCGGTCCGCCCTTGCGGTGCGGAAGTCGGTCGTCCTGCCTCTGCCGTCCTGCATGGAAAGGTGTTCGACGGCGCTCTGTCCACGCGGCCAGAAAAAAAGACACGGAATCGATCCGGGCTGATCTTCTGCAATCCAGGTCTTGACCAAGAAAAACGCTCAAGACCTCGTTTGTCCAGGTCTTCGTCGCAAAACCCAAAAACCTAAGCTCAAGTCCAGGGAGACCGTCCAATTCAACCTCCTTGGAAGGTTCGAAACAGAGACTCAAACCTGGTTGCGGGGGCCTCCGAATTTAAATACCACACACACAGCGTGTATATGCACATAGTCGTATTGATTCAAGGCTACGTGGGATCCGTGTGTTTTTTTTGGGTTGCTTGCGTCCCGGTGTATAGAGAAAGGTGACTTGTCATCCCGGTGTTGAGTGCTTAAAACTCGATATCCTGTGGCACTTCGTTGGCACGTTTCTCCTTGGTCAGACAGTTTGAGAGGATTTAGAACGAACACATGTCTTAGTCGGGACGGTGCCTGAAAAGCACCATCGCTTCAACTGAGGTCACTGAGATCAGATGCTGAAGAGAGCGTCCCCCCCACCACAGATTCATGTAGACTCTTGATTCAATAAAACGACCAGATACAGAGTTTCGTTTTCTTCGTTATCTTTGGTGCCTCCCTAAGGGAGTTCATTTGGGGTTCGTTGTTTGCTGCTGGGTGGTAGCCCACAGCAGAGTCTCACGTGTAGGGGAACCGACGTGGGCGCGAGAGGAAGAAGATGTTTTACAATCCAAAGAGGGGGATGTGTGGTCGCGTACTTCAGTCCGCAAGTGAGTGCATCCAAAGAGGGGGTATCTATTGATCAGGAGTCTAAATTAACACTTCAAAAACACGCATCATGGCCCCTCATTGGTCTGTATCCACTCCCACTACGGCTGGAGGGATCACCCACAGTCTTCAGTTCTAGCGCTACCCACACGCGAGACCGTTCGGAGACCATGAAGGTGTACTGCAGGAATCTTTGTGTACTGGTACTGATCCTGGTGTGTTTGGTTGACCGGACGCGAGGAAAGCCACCGCAGCTGGGTGTTTTGAGGGTTTGCACCGGGTGGTTTGAGGTTTTTGCTGCTGCTTTATCGCTGTTAGAGGTGGAGACACGACCAGAAAAAGCCCGTTTTGGTCAATCGCGGTCATCTCACTAGTGCTGATTGCAAGTTTGTTGGTTTTTCCTTGGATCCCTTCGATTCGATCAAAAAGCTTTCTTGGATTCCCCCAAAGCTTCGACCCAAAGCCTCTGGGATTCCTTGGATTCGCTTTGCCGAAGAAACTTTTGGACGACTGGAGAAGATCGGTCGGAACCAAGAAGAAGGCTAGATAGGACTCTGATGGGCTCTGTATAGAACACTGGGTGGAAACCACTTGAGAGGATGGAGTCCTTCTGTTTTCTGGACAAGACTTGGAGTATTAAAGGAGCGCACAGTGGAGAAGATTAGCTGAAGAGGGCTGCCCACTTGAACCAATGACTCTCTTAGTTGGACGACTTGCTTCCCTGACCGAACGGAAGCAAGGATTGGAGGAGAACTCTCACATTCAAAACCCTGGAAGCCAAAAAAGACTCCGCCTCTATCCAACAAGTCTGGTGAGCGGTGGGAAAGAAACTTGTTGGTCTTCCTTTGTCACGTCAAAGAAGGGCCGACGCAAACGTTAGGTCTTCACAACTTGCGTCTGAAACGTCACGTCTTCGTTGGACACGTCACGTCACGGCACCGCGTCTTCGGTGACGGTGCAGACGTCCCCACGAGGCTCCAGAGGGAGAGCGCTTGCAATACGAGGCCCGTGCGGAGGGCGACGCGGTGTCTGAAGACGGTGTCTGAAGACGGTCCCGGTGGTTGCGTTCCACCACGCGGCGCGTGGAAGAAACAGGAATAGCCAAGCAAAAGTCCACCCAGGGGAGGCTTTCCGGACTCTACTTACACGATTGGTTTGTTCTATTTAACCGCCGTTGGCGTGTGCCGCCGGCCTCCACGGCTGAATGCTGCCGCATGTGTGCAGAGGAGCAACGTGTCGTGAGCAAAAGAACATGAGAAGGGGAGCTAGACTGAAGGCAGGGGAAGACACAAAGCAAAGAAACGGCAAGGGCTGGCCCTAGGGCAAGGCATAAATTGACTCCTGCCGGTGGAGCGGGTGAAGGGAAAGCAAATGAGCAACATGTAGCCAGCAAAGCATAAGCAAGGAGCTTGGCTCAAGGGTGGGAGACGCAACGCAGAGAAGCGGCCAGGGGAGGGGAAGGGGTGTGTGGAAATGCAGAGGTGGAAAAAGTCGCAAAGAAGGTAACGTAAATCACGAGTGGGCTTAGACCGGTGCTGAAAAAGGTACAAGGTCAGTCTAAAGCCATTCTAAAAGATTTCGAAAAGCCTAGACAGTGACAAAGGTGTTGAGGAAAGGGGTCGGTGGCAAGAGAGTCTGTCGAGGTCTGTATGATAGACAGTGTGCGGGCAGAAGGGGTGAAGTGGGAGAGCTGCGGGAAAAAAGCGCAAGGTCTTGTCCTATAGCACACGGTGATTGGTGAAAACCGTGGCTTGATGTGAACTGTGGTTGGTGTAAAGTGGGGTGTGTTGCAAACTATGGTTGGTGCAAACCGCGGCTGGGTGTAAGCGGTGGCTGGTGCAAACCGTGGTTTGGTGTAAACGGTGGTGGTGCAAACGGTGGTTGGTGTAAACGGTGGTGTGGTGTAAAGGGGGGTTGGTGTAAAGGGTGATTGGTGTAAACGGTGGCTTGGTGTAAACGATGGTTGGTGTAAACCGTGGTTGGATGTACATGGTGGTTGGTGCGAAACGGTGGGCAAAATGCTTATAAAGCCATGGCAGAACGCTCTGAAGTGCAGGCAAAACACAGGCAATGCGCGTGCAGAACGACGACGACGAAGGCGACGGCGACGACGAAGGCAACGACGAAGACAACAACGTGGGCGTGTGGGGGGGAGGGGGGGTCAAGTTAGTCGAGGCAAAAACCCGCGCAGAGGAGCAATCTAAACGATGAACAACTTTAGTATTAGACAAGACAAGTACAAGTACAAGCACATCCACAAGACACGCCGGCAGGCCGGCGGATTTTCTCAGTCGCTTCAGCCCTTTAATGGCAGCTTTTCAAGAAGTCTCCGGATCCGGCCGCGTGAGACATCCATGTGGCTTTGATCAGATTGGCAGCAGATCCGTGGTCCAACTTCGTTTCGGATCACCATGGCACCGCAACGAACCTCGCCGACATGTTGGACACCACGAAGCCGACCGGAACCGAGCGGAGATCCGAGACTGTCCTGCGGAGAAGGGGGCTGGGATGAATGGAGGAGACCTCTCCCTCCACGACCTGGATCTTCCAACTGTGCAAAAGTTATGCCTTTTGATGTGTAAGACCAGCCCAAAGGCAGACATCTTGCATAGTTGGAAGATCCAGGAATCCAGGTGTAGACACACTAGAATCCATTCCCTCAGTCCTTACTAAGCACCAGTCAGCATGGGCACCATGTGGAATCCCGACCCTGGTTTGCCACCGACACGATCGGTTGGTGAACCCCTGTCGGTCTGCTGGTGCCAAGAGCCACGCCATCGTTGCGCAACTAAGACGGAGGTTGATGTTGTAAAGCGTCAATCGTCGCTGGATCTTCCGTTCTTTGCGGCACCCCACCCGGCCGCTCCGATGCGTGCATTTCGGCGTCCCCTCGGACGAGCCGTGAAGCTGCGGTGCGAGGAGCGTTTCAAGCGCATCTCCCGCGCCTACGAGATCCTTTCGGACCCAGAGAAGCGCCGGGGAGCTCGAGATCTTCGAGATCTGCGCCGGGCGGCTGTGGGAAGCCAGATGAGAAGTGGTGAAGTGCCTTGTTTCCTGGAGTTGGTTTGTACTGTGCATGTTGTGTCATACCAAGCTTTTGAGAATTGTTTAAAAACACAGCTTTAATCCAATTGCAATCTAGTTCGGTCTTGAATCTTTGCCAGAAGTGATGATCGACTTGCGACCGAACCGGCCAGTTCGCCTGTTCGGCCCGGCCGCTCGTGACAGCGCCACCCGCAAAAAAGAGCTTCCGGGTTCGGTTGAAAGAGACCAGTCTACCCGCCCAAGGCCGGAGACACACCCATTGAATTGTTTGTGACACGTAGGCCCCCCATGTGCTAGTTGACCATCCAGCTAGGCCTTGTGGCAGATCAAGGATGAAACGACGTTGACCAACGGAGGAAAAGAACGTCTATGAATTAGGGGAACTCAACGCAATACACTGGATATCCACATTTGTTCAAGAATAGCATAATGCAGCATAATGTCGCACGCTCATTGGTCAGAAACTCCGTTTGGCATTGCGATTGGGATTCCCCCCTATTCAAGTTGTCCGTGAAACTCGACAGAATAGCACTAGAGGGACACTCCAAGGAAGATGCGAGACAAATAGGTCATGAAATACCCGCTATATAGATGATTATCAGTCAAACCGGAGTTGTCCTGTACTACCCTTGCTTGGACCATATGAACTAGTCTTGCTTTTTGTCCGAGTGATCAAGTCTTTGCGGACGGACGTGAGGTCGAACCTATGACATGCGAGGTGAGGCAGGACGGGTGTGATGTGGGACGTGGATGATCGCGAGGGTTTAAGGCACGGATTTCTGAGAAACACGCAGTGCACACATTTCACGCAGATTCTCGGAGTATTGTTCAACTGACTATTTGTGGATGGACCGTGTTTCTTCAACATTCCAGTCTTAGGCACGAGACCTCTGCCTATCTTCTGAGCTGCAGACACAAAGACCCTGATTTACTTATTGGGAGGTAACAGGACATGGGGAGTCCAAGCATGGTCACTGGAGTTGGGGGTCAGGATGCATTTTGGTCGATCCGGCATCATTGGAGTCAGGGCTTTTAGACTCAACAGAGCAGGTCAATGAAACACCGGTAGCAAAGGATTCCATCAAGGGTGTGAATGTTTAACTCCTCCTCCCAAACTTTGGGTGATCAAAGGAATGTAAACATGGTTGAGTGCACAGGAGTTGGCGGCGGCATGTCAAGCAGTCGCATGCAAGAGGGGTCATGCATCATGTTCAGGGTTTTGAGCCTTCTGCTCATGTTTGATTGCTCATCTGTGGCTCGACCCCCGTGACCGCCAGCCTGATAAATGACACACAGAGCTCCAGCGGTATATGTGCGGCCGTTTTGCACATGAATGACCACCAGGTTGTCGGTATGTGAGATGTTTTCCCAGCTACTTCCTGAAGAATCATGGTTCCGTGGATGGCAGCCGCGCTTGACAAGGATGAACCCTTTTTATTGAATACCAAACAGGTGGTGCCATCTCCATCGAACAATGACTCGGAGAGTAGGTGCCAAAGAACTTCTGCAAGCTCATCGATTCCTTCACAAGTTTTCCAGTGTGGTCCCATAGCATCTTGCCTCTTGCAAACCCCCACCCTCAACCTTCAAAAACCACAGGACTCAGGACCATTCAAGAACAGTCCACCAAACCCGCCTAAAAGCCATCACCAAAAGCCTCTTCTCACGTGATTTCAGACGTCGCGCACTGCACAGTCGGCCTTCGACGGCCGCGATGCTGCCGGGGCGGGCCCTGGTGGCGGCTTCGGTGGCTTGGTGGAACGGGTCGGCGAGCGCCAAGCGATCAATGTGATCAATGTGATTTGTAAGGGTGATCTTGAGCAACGTCATTCATTTGAAGTGGTGCGGTTGGGAGAACTTGGACGTGTGAGATGTTCAGCTGGTTTGTTGGCTGGCTCGAAAAAAGGCGTAAACCGCTACAACTCGGGAAGGTGGTTGATCCAAAGCGGCGCTTGGATCGGAGAGTTTCACCATATTTTTTCTTTGAGGTATGTTTGTTAAGGCAACGTCCTGTACAAACAAATTTCTGACAGGTCACCTTGTTGGTTCGGGCGGGCGGCCTTGTTATCAGAAGGGGGGGTAGGCATGGCTTGCCATGGTTTCCTGCCACATAGTCTTTCACACTCGCGCAGACATTTCCATCTATATGATGATAACCTTTTGAACACATATGAAAACAGTTGATCGTGACGTCAAGCTTCAGGCTCAGGCTATCCTGACATTTGGCAACTAGGTCAACCAGGTTGTAAGCCTAAAGTGCCAGGCTGGGGACATGCTCTCCGCAAGAACGTCTCTTCTTTTGGTGGATCTTCTCGTGCTCGTGTGCTCCGCTCTGGCCTATGTGGACGGATGCAAGTCGGAGCAGGTCGAGTGCGATAGGGATGCTGCAGACACAGATGCTTCAGCCACACGCGGGTGACGAGCTGTCGGGCACCTCGCTGTCTGTGTCGGCTGAGCACTCCATCCGCCCAAAGAGCGGACGGTCGAAGGAGAAAGGGGGGCGGGGGTGAAAAAGACGAAGAAAGCGGCAAAGCGCCGGCAGGGTGGTGGCTCCGGGAGCGGCTCGGGGAAAGCACAGTTGGGCGGGAGCACATCAGGTACTCTATTCATCTCTGTCGAAAGCAGCGGCTTTGTGGACATGCCGGAGGAGAACGAGATTCCCTCCTTGGAAGGCAAGTTTAGCTGCGCTGCTCTTATCTATCTCACTGTATCCCATGTCGACAAGAAGGAATTCTATGACCAGGCGAGAGAACTTAGTTGGTTCAGAACCTTAAGGTCTCATAGTTCTCATCGTTTTGTCAAACATCAGCGGTCTTGACAATCATTCCCTGCTCTCGTGAGGCGACTGAACGCGTGAGAAAGAGCAACCAGGGGCTTGAGATTGAGTACCGTTCCACAAATACAGAACGGATCAGAATGGGATATTGTGCTTTTGCCAATTGTATTGAAGCTGTTTGGGCTTCGAACTGCAGTAGTTTTGGATACAGTAGGGCAGTAGGGTGTATTGTTCTGTGGCTGAGGTACTGGCTGCAGTTTGACACAGACATGCACGACACCACGCCAAAATCTAACTGTGCACAAGCGAGCGCAGGAACCCGTGCCGAGCACATCATTGGTTACATTAAAGACGCCCAGGAAGAGTTAGGTTTGAAGATCGCAGGCATCCATTTCGACAATGAAGGTGTTGGGGGCAACCTTCAAGCTATCGTCGAGGCGTGGGCAGAGTTCGTAGTGAGCTCGGCGTGAAGATTTCCTTCACCAAAAATATCGGAAATTGTGCCCCAACAAGGGAGCTCAGCAGATACCAAACCAGTAGTCAGGAGAATTGTGAACAGTGAGCCAATCATCTCTGACTTGAGACAAGGAGATGATGAGCTAGAGGATCCAGGGGTGCGAGTAATTCACTTCTATATTGGAGATGATGATGATGATGATGATGATGAGCCAGCGTTCCAGGAAGCTGAGGAGATTGACACATGCCAGATGATGAACACATAGTGAGGAGACTTGGGGAAGAGAATGAGGATGTGGCCATCATTATTGACCGTGGAGCTGATGTAGCATTATTCCCTGTGAGTATGGCAAATCAGGGGCAAGGAGATTTACTATGCAATATAAAGACCAGGCTACAAGATGCTCACAGGAGGTGCGAAAAGTGTTGAAATTTCATTGCGCGACCTTGATGGAAGAGAAGTTCTTCTCAAGGTGAATGTGATCTTCAGTTCCAAGGTGGGTTAGCCCATACTTTGTTATGGAAGGTTGATGGAACATGGTTGGGGAACCAAGAGCAGAGAGCAAACGTTGGAGAATGGTGACTTGAAGGTGCCACTCAACCTACAAAATCGCTCTTTGACTGTTTAAGGCCGCGAACTGCTTGGAGGTGCAAGTACCTGAAGCTTTGGAAAAGGAATCAGGTTGGAGGTTCAATGAGCATGGACTGCTCGTTGGAAGCTTATTGACTTCAAGATTTGTTGCTCCCACAGTCATTCCAGATGGCAAAGAAACACCAGAGCTGATGAGAACTACTTTGGTGAAAAGAGGTCGATGGCTAATGCCTAAGTGTTGTGAAAGTATGATGGAGAAGGAGGAACTTGATGAGCAATTCTTTGATGATGATGCAGTCATTCCTTCAGACGCAATATTTAGCTTTGAGCCAGCGCCACCAGAGAGAGGATATGGGCTTCTTTGCACCAGGATACAAGAAGCTTGAGAACAGAGAACAAAGAAAGAAAGAAGTTCAAGAAGCCTTGGAAGAGATTACCCCTACTCCACAGGAGAAGGAGGTAGAAGGAAAAGAAATATGAAGACCTTGAATGTGAACTACAACTGAGCCCAATGGATGTAGACAAAGTCTTGGTGAATGGAAAAGAGTTGATTCATCTTTTGGCGACTCTGAGGGCAGCCTTTTCATTTCTCGGCATTTCAGGCAGTGGCTTTAAGGTAAAGGTCTACACGAAGATCTTCAATCACAACAAGAAGGTGGAGTTGTTGAACGCCAAAAGTTTGGCGAGTGAAGAAAGCTTAAGAAACAAGAGAGGCATTAGGGCAAAGTGTGGCAAAGATGCCAGATGAAGCAACTCAAGCGAGACATAGGTTGATGCACATGCCATATGCCAAGTGGTGTAAGGAGTGCATTGAACACCGAGCGCCGCATGAAAGAACAGATGGAGCAAAGAGAGGAAGCATTCCTGAGGTAAGCTTTGACTTTTGCTACACAAGAGCAAGGGATCCAGAAACAAAGTCAGCAAGAGCAGTATGTTGGCTAGTTGCAATTGACAGCCAAGCTGGATTCATTCACGTTGTGCCATTAGGAAGTACAGGTCAATCTCCTCTCATTGTGCAAGAGTTGATGAATTTCAGCCAATTGTTTGGGTATTCAGCAATCACCTGCAGGAGTGACAATGAACCCACAACAAGACAATTCTCAAGATACTGATCAATGCTCGCCATAGTCAAGGACTCACTACCAGATTGGTCAACTCAAAGCTTGGAGATCATTCACTTCTGTCAGAGAACACAGTTGATAGAGTGAGAATGCAGAAACATTCATTGGAGGTGTCCAGTCAAGACTTGGTATCAAGATTGGGTTAGATCATGCACTTTGGACTTGGGCAGCAAGACATGCCAGTTGGGTGCTGAATAGATTTCAGCTAGTCAAGGGTGCCACTGTCGGACTCCTAGCAGAGTATGGTGAGCCAGTTCATGGTTACATCAAAAGTCTCAGCAAAGGAGAAGCAAGCTGGCATTTGTGCTTGTTCTTGGGACAAGTTGAAAGGCAAGATACCTATGTACTCACAGATGCAGTGCAAGTAGTTTTTAGCAAGTGCGCCAGAAGAACGGACCAATCTATCAAGATTCGTCCGAGTACTTACCCACATACAAAAGCCTCAATGCATTTTCATGGGAGTATGAAGCCAACTTTGGTGGCAGGATCATTGCCACCAAGAGAGGAGCAGAAGCATTACCAGCAGCGCAGACAGACATTCCTCGAGAACATGTAATGGTTAAGTTCAGAGACGGGGATGCAGAAGCAGTTATGGCCAAGGCGCTGGAAGGAGGATGTGATTAAGAAAAGGAAGAACCACTATTTCCAGAGCTAAAGGAGATTCCAGCGCCGCTGGAAATTCCTGTTGAAGCAATGAAAAGAGATGGAAGTGAAAGAAGGCCAAGTGGAGAAGCGACACCAAGTAAGAAGCAGAAAGTTCTCTCTGCTGATGGGAAGACACTTGAAGAAGTGAAGGCATTTCCCTCTACAGCATTGCCAGCAGGACAGCCAAATCCAATTACACCTATCTTACCTCCAAGCATTGGATTTGCTTGAGGAGGAAAGTCCAATGAAGAAGCTAAGGCCATTAAAAGTTGGAAGCAAGAAGGCAAAGATCAACATGGTGAAAGTTGGAGGAGAAAAGTATGAGTTATCCCCAGTTGCAGAAGAAGTTGGTGAAGAAGAGTGGGAAGATGAAGAAGATGATGAATAAACTTGAAACCAATGGGCCTGAATGCTTGTGGCGTGATGAAGAACATGAACCTGAAGGAGATCCAGAAGAATGGAATGACAGAGTAGCTGGTGAAGTGGAAGAAGAAAGACTCCAGAAGATGCAGGTGCTAGAGAAACCAGAAGGTAGCGCAAAAGGAATCAGTTACCTGACAGCACGTAATGTGTATGACGGGAGGAAGAAACCATATCAACTTGAGATGGCATTTCAGTCAGGAGGTGGAAGAGAAGATCAAGACTAGTTGCAAGAGAATTTGCTTTCGCTGAAGGAAAGAGAGATGACGTTTTCTCACCAGCGACTTCAGGGCATGTACTGGAGCTTCTAGTCAAGAAGATGAGACAAGAGAGGGAGAAGGATCATTCTCACAGGTGCTAGGATGTTTTGATGTGAAAGACGCACTTCTACAAGTCCCACAAGAGAAGCCGTTGAAAGTGATCTTGAGAGGAGAAGAATACCTAGTGAAGAGGAATTTACCGAAACAAAGAGTTGGAGCAAAAGCATGGTTTGACTTTTCCAGAGTACCTCACAGAGGAGCCCATTCAGTGCTGAGTGTCCATGCCTAGGAAGAAATGAGAAAAGTATCGTTTTGATCCATGTGAATGACTTGATTTTCACAGGAGACTCGAAGTACATCAATGGAGTCTTTCTTCCAAAGATCCAAGGCAAATTTGACACCAATGTGAGCAAGGTTGAGAAGATTGGAGATGAGTTCAACTTTCTGAGGAGCCAGTGCAAACTAGAATTTGATCGACTATGGATCCAACCAGGCAATTACATTCAGCAGATGTTGAAAGCCTATGAAGAGCAGGTTGGATCCATCAAACCTCAACAACTACCAGCAGACAACTCGATCCAGATGGAAGACAAGTCAGAAGTCGTGCGTGAACCAGAGAAGATTAGCCTTTTCAGAAGCGTTGTTGGGTCAGGTATCCGTCTATGTCAAGAGAGGTATGATGTAGCATTTACAGCGAAGGAATTGGCTTCAAGAATGTCAAATCCTACAGCGATGTCATTTCATCACTTGAAGAAATTCTTAGAATTCTTGAAGAAGACTATGGACTTTTTGTCTAGTGCTTGAATCTCAACAAGCAGGAGAAGGTTATGTCAAGAAAGGAGAAAGCTATTGGTGCTCAGACATTTTCAGATTCAGACTGGAGTGGAAGCAAAAACCGCACAAAGTTGACATCAGGAGGCCTTCCATGCATTGAATAGTTGTCCATTGTTCACCTGTATCAGAGCAGTTCTGGAATTTGCTCGTCGGACAAAGGTGGACCATTACATCTTCACAGATTCATCAAGTGCGCGCCAACTTGTGACAAAGAGAGGAGTTGGAAAAGTGAGGCATCTAGATGGAAAGTTGCTATGGGTTCAGAACAGAGAAGATTTCAAAATGGTACAAGTGCCAACAGATAGCAACATGGCAGACCTCAACACAAAGCCACGTGGAGGACAGAGAATGAGATACTTGATGAACCCAACTGGTTGCTGGCACAGTGAAGACCAAAAGAGAGTAGGAGAATATGAGAGAAGTGAATTTGAAGAAAGCAATTTTTGCAGGAAAGGTCAGGAAGATTGCAAAAATGCTTGTGAGAATGGTAGCATTCGAGGGCTTGCAGCCAATGGTTACAGAAGCATTCTTGAAAGAAGGAGACAATATCCGGTGTGGATGGGAAGATATGAGGTTGGAAGAGATGAAGGATTCCAATGGCAACTGGAAATTTTGGATAGCTGCGATCATTGCAATCAACATTGTTTTCTTTGCGGTCGTGATCTTCGTGGTCTACAGGATCTTCAAACACCTTGAGTTGAAACTCCAAAGGAATAGCGATGAGCTATGGGGCCATACAGAAAGACGCTATAATGACATTTGGCAGTACACTGATTGGAGATCAAATGACCTAGAGTTCAGGGCCACAGAATGTGAAATTGGTGTCAGAGATTGTGAGATTGATGCAGATGATATAGATCTACTCAAGGACTATGTCGGGAGAATTCACCATGGACCGATTCTGAATGGAGGTTTTGTAGAGAGAGAAACACCGAGTCGACAGGCTATTCTTAGCTATGACCTTTTGAATGAGATAACGCAGGAAACTTCTTAGGAAGAAAGAGTTTGGAAGCTATGCAAGCTACAGACGGATGGTGTGAAGGACACAGAGTGATGCTAGAAGCAGCAAATGAAGGAGCAAATCCATCAGGAGGACCATTGAACAGATCTTTCTCAGTGGGAAATAGAGAGATATCAATGAGATCAGAATACATGAGAATGATGTCAATACAGATGTGTGGTAGACTCAGTGCTAGAATCGAGAAGTTGAGCGCGCAACATTGGAACCGACTAGGGGAAGGAAACCAAAATGCTGCAGATAGGATTGAGGAGGAACTGAAGAAGTACAAGGAATTACTTGAAATAGCAGAATACAGAAGAGACCATCCAGATACCAACCCAGCAGAAGTACACGCTAGGAACCCAGTTCCTGAGAGCACAGATAACTCACAGAGAGAGACATAGGTGACGTGAAAGAAGACGGACTATGGTGGCAAAGTGAGCCAAAGAGGCATTTTAGGGTCTCACATCGCCAAGGAGCGCCAACCATTTTCTAGGTGAATCACAATCTATGTACATTGCATGATTGATATCACAGCATGTCTCCTTGACTTCATCGCAGCCCTTTTGTGAATCAAGAAAAGGTGCGTAATATATTATCCAACTCTCCTCTCGACTCTCGAGCGGCAGTCAGAGCTATTGTTTAGGGCGCAGGATGTAGACGACCAGGAGCTGTAGAGTGGTAGCCGCTGTCCAACACCTTAACAACCGACCAATGACCAATGACCAATGACACCAGCAAAAATCTCACGAAGGCTGCGCGTTGTTCACGAGTTTCCGTTTTGGTGTCTGATTTCGATCGTCGCTAAGCAGAACGAGGCCCTGGAATGGACCCCTTTGACATGTTCAGGACAGGAGACATTGTGTAGGCGAGCCGATGCGGCGTGGACGTCACCCGTTTGTACATCGGCCCCGCGCGTGACGTGGGATTCCATGGACCGCTGAAGAGTCCGGGTCGTGGGTCGTATGGCGTTAGCCCCGCCTGTCGAGGTCGCGTTCCACGATTCTGGCTCAACAAGGGGCCATGATGAAATGGTTCGGAATGTTCTGTATACCTGCTGCTTTCCTAACCCATCATATTCCTATACTAACCTACTAGCACCCTCCTTAAACAAGACAGAACAGGATTTACATACCCACTGGATTGGGGTTTCTAGGCAGGTGGACCCATAGTGCCTTACTTTAACAAGACTCTTCTGCTGACCACACCTGGTTGATCAGGAGCATGTTCGGACAGAACTTCGGCTTTGGCGGCGTGCCGCGCACGCCCGACGTAGGCGTGGTCCGGTTCATGGAGAGGTTCGGCGGGTATGTTTTGTTCGTTTTAGATGGACCCCAAATGATGGTATCCCTCTTTGGTTCTGAACCATGTTCTATATCCGGGGTGACAACTGAGATGATGTTGAAATGACGAGAGTAAACCAGTAAAGCTGATACATCAGGTCCAAACTGGGTTTTGTGATGCTGGAAGATTGAACATTTAGTCTTTGATTTTGGTTAGCATATTTTTGTTAAACCAATAGTAACCGATTTGTATTATAAGTGTAGTGTTTGTTTCTGCTTCAATCATGTTTGCGTTTGTAAATAGAACTGTAAGGGGTAAGCGACACACTGAAGCAGAAGCGGTCATCATGGACATCGAACAGCCCAACATGTAAGGATACTGTGCCTTGTTGACAAGCGGCAAATTGACAAGTACATCGATCACATATTTGGCATTTGGGTGTATGAACATAGGGAGACCTCCCAGGTTCGACCCCCTGAAAGAAGGAAGATAGACTAGCCTACGGTATTGTATAAGTTTGAGTTCCTACTGAGTCGAAGATTGACGAGGTCCAGATCCGCTCGCTGGATGGGATATGACATATATATATATATGTACGCCAACTAACGGGAAAAGGGAAAAGGAAGAACACCCGGCCTTCCGAAAACTCCTCTCGTGTCGACACGACAACGGCTGTCTTCCATCCACCGCCGTCCGGTCGCTGACCCCGCACGGAAGAAAGCCGCGGCAAACGGGCCGTCGGGGCCGTCGTCCGACCTAAGGACCAACTTCCCAAAGGAGAACAGGTGGAAAAAAGGGTTTGCCTTCATGTTTTTCGAGGAAACTGACCAAAATCAGAGTTGGGGTTGGTGGTTCGCTGTCGCTGGGGGCTTCTGTCTAAAGACCATCGGAGAACCAGCGAAGCTTGACGGGACCAAGCCGCTACAGCAGGCTACGAGGTGGAAGTGACCATGGAGGACTGCAGGGACAAAGGCTAGGGGCTAGCGTTTTTTTGGGACATTTATGGACATCTTTTCATGATAACGGAACCAGTGGACACAGATCCCCACTTCTATCATGCTCCAATTAGCTGTCATTTGAAAGCCAGTTACCACAGTAGGCTTTGCTTGATGTGCTCAAACCGCGGACTGTGCGGTTCCAGCAGGAGATGTACAAAGGCTTCAGCAAGACGATCCGCTACGAGCGGGACTTGACTCCGCGCTGCGGGCGGAAAGCGCTACGTTGGGGGTCGATCGAATGTTGGGGCGGGAAAGCGCCTGACATGGCATGACCTGGTGCCACAAAAGGTGGGCACGGAGAAGAATAGAGGGCCCAGTAGGCAAGTGGCCAATTAGCAACTGTGTGGATCACCGCAGAACACTCTAAAAATGGTAAAGTCTAAAGTCATTGGGGCTCCAACCTCCTGAGAAGGTGGTTGGGGAGGCCACTCCTCCAGATCCCACAGATCCTGGAACAAGCATCTAAAGGAACCAGTAGCCCTTAGAAAACCAACCAGCTGCAGCTTATCTCACTCCTTTTAACTCCCCACCTCCGCCACCGGTGTTTCGCGGCGTTTCTTCGCCGGCCCTCGGGAAGGAGCTCGCCCTAAATAGAGCTTCCTGATGTCCTCCAGCCATCCGGCCGTCGCCACCCTACGGCCAGGACGCCGTTTGCAGAAGTTGCCAGGGCCAAGGGGCGACCGAGCTGGAGACGTGTGGCGCGGCTGACGACTGCGGTGGACGCGGGGCGAGAAATCGTGGTCAGATGCTCCGTGGCTCGTGTGGGCGCGGGGCGAGAAGTCTCCAAGTTTTGTGGATAATTTGACCTAAGCAGGTGGCAAGAAGATAACGATGGGAGAAGAGGCCACCCCACCAAGTACCAACAGCTCACAAAAGACATGTAAGGTTTACTTCTTGGTGGCCTCCAACCTACTAGCTTCTTGCTACTAGTAGCGATGACCTCCAACCTAGTAGCGATGGCGGAACCCACCAGTCGCTAGTTCGTACTCCAAAATCGTCTGCATGGACAGATCCTTTTGGGCCATCACCAGATCTTTCCAGGTTACACTGGGACTCAATGTTATGGAAGCGGACGGGACTCTCACTGTTTCTAGAGGAAAGTACTCTTCCTGGTAGGACCATGCCATCCAGCTAACCATGTGACGTGTTCATCCGAGTGTGCGGCCTGCAGCTACCGACGTCGAGTTCCTCGGTCGAGTTCCTTCACGGACGGTCCGAGCGGAGCTCGGACGTCAGGTCCTGCCTGCCGCGGCATGGGTGTCACCGTTGAAGATCGCCAGGCACGGGCGTCACGGTGTACTCACCGGTGTCACCGGTACCAAGGCGTCAGACCTGCAGTTTTCCATGGAGTTGGGTGTTTTTGATGGAGGTTATAGGGGTGCCCCTGTCACATCCACTGACTGGATGGGACTAGTCCCACCACCCCGACGTGTGACTCCTTGTAGAGTAGAAGTGGTATGGCAACTCATGAGCTGTTCAATCGGTTTTGCTCTTCAGGGTCCATAAGGGTCCCAAGTCCCCAATACACCTTTTATACCCTAGTAGCCTAGTAGCAGTCCAAGACAGCACATCACTCGGAACCTTCAAGCGCTGCGAAAAACGATCACAGCACTCGGAAGCCGTCACGATCTTTTCTGCCCCTGGGTGACCCAAGCTATGAAGCGCTCAAGAGGAGATGTCTTGCTTGTTCAGTCTTGGGCAATTCATAGCCTGGAGTTGATGTTGTACCCTATGGATCCCTATAAATCCACATACCTTCTGAGAAGGTGAGCAGGAGACTATTTATATATGTAGGCGCCAGGCGGAGAAACACGGCCCTTAAGACAATGATCTGTCTGCAGTGGGCCAGGGGGGAGCCAAGAAGTCGATCGGAACGGTGCTTTTGCCCGTCCTACCGGGTGAGCCGATGGCCTCGTCTAGGGACGTAAAGTGTATGTGTATGTGCGATGTGGGCAGAAATTCCTGCTGGAACGCGGGAACAGGTTGGTGACTTTTGGAAGGCTAGAGTCGTAACCAGGCTGGATCTTGGAAACTGGAACCAGGGACATGATTCTGATTAAACCAGTTGCCTCCACATGAATGATGTGGTATTCCTCGAACTCGGTCATAGTCTGAAATGATGTTTGAATGACAGAAAACCCTGTCATTGGAAGACCAATGACTCGCGCTGCATGTTCTGCTTCGCACTCGAAGTTAGCTACAGCAACGGATTCTGCACCACGGGGCGAATTCGCCACACGTGACTTTGTACTGCTCCCTTCCGGTCTTTGAACATAGACATGATAGCTGGACCCTTTCAAGACCACGTTCCAGTGAAAAGGGACCATTGTCCAGGTTGTATGCTCATGACCAGAAAGGAACGGTGGCCAACATTTGAAAAACATCAGAAACACAAGCACATTGGCAATTCACCAGTGGTATCTGCTATCTTCTGCTCAATCGAGATCGCAGTTCGGCGGGTGAACACGTGGCAGTTCGGCGGCTACATCCAGCGAGTGCAACGTGCCTGCGGGCGCTGTCGTGGCCAGGGGGTCCAGGCTGGGTGTCGTGAGAGGCCGTTGTCACAAAGCATCCGTTTCGGAGGCTGCGCCAAAGGGGATCACTCGGCCCCTCAAGGTCTTAGGACTAAATCTAGGATCACCCGATGTAATTATATTGTAAAGATATCACTCACCATGGGGTTGCTTGGAATCTTAACTACTTCGCCGTATTTTGACCTTTCTCCGTGATTTTCTTAGCTGTGAATTGCTGGGGTGCTGGCCTTTGAAGGCTACTCCTACATGGTCAGTTTTTCTTGGAGGATGGTCGTGCATGTGTTGGCATGGTGTAGAACCAGCAGGGCTTGTGATTCGGTTTCTTCGCTTTCTCTACTCTACAATGCTTGGAATCATCATGGTGGAAGTGGATTGCAAAATTGCCACCCAAATCGGAGAACCAACATCAGAATACAATAATTTCAGAACGTTTGTTGACATCAATGAGCGATTGGATCCATTTCCACTGTGGGCGGTCTCCGTTTTGTGCGTTCGCTGGTTTGGGAACGCGGGGCCTGCGAGGCCTGCGGGGCCTGGGATCGTGAAGGTGTTGAGCGGTGTGGGTCATTGACGGTGTTGGGTGGACTCCGTGGAGCTTCTTCTTGCATCGAGCCTCTGGATTCGTACCTGGGATGGTGTAGGATCAACTGCCCCGTGTGTCTGAACGTGTTGAGTATTCATGTTTAGGCCGGTCAGACGTGACATAAACGCACCAAGGCTATTATAGGATGTCAGTCAAATCCGATTTGTGATTCTTTTTTAATGCAAAAACAAGACCGCACTCATAAGAACATCGAGGCTCGGGTGTTTTCCTCTGTCTTTCACGCCAAAAAAGAGATGCAGAAGCGAACGGGACCCTCCGGTTCTGGCGCAACGACGTTCCACAGGCCAAGAACCGCTGCGGCAGCTGCAAAGGCCATGGCTTCGTCAAGGAGCAGGTGGCTCACATCTGATTTCCAAGAGGGGAGAAATGGCACGAGACGAGACCCAAGAGGTCTTAGACAGATGGGGGTCCATACCAATCACCAAACTTGGGGAGTGTGCCATCTACTCTGAAACCACTGAAACCACTATAAACTGTAAACCCTTTGGCGATTGTGCCATCGACTCTGAAACCACTCTATCAACGTGGGGGGGCTGGGCTGCTGGGCTGCTCGGATTGGGGGGCTTTTGGGAAGTGAACCTCAATTGACCAACAGCTTGACTTGGTAAATCACAATCAGTTCCACTATGGAACACATGTCCATCCAGTTCCCTTCAAAAAGCCTTTCTGAATGACTTGTCAGGACAGAAAAACCCAAGCCTCAATGGAAAACCCTCCCACTCCTCCAGCCAGAACCAGTTCGTGCCGTTTGAACCGTGACACGGCCGTTCGTTCCGTTTTGACACGTTCGTTCGAAAAAGCAGGTGGAGCTTCCGATCACCGTGCCGCCCGGCTGTCCGGACAGGCGATGGAACGTTCGTTCGGAACCGGAACGTCGTTCAGCGATTGGATCGGAGAAGTTCCATTTGATCGGATGCCTTTGTTGCATACAATATGATGTATTTGTATTACATATATGAGTGACCTGAATAAAGACATATTATGACCTGCCTTAGCTTTCTTTAGGACTGCGGTCTCTGTGAAGCCAGATCTGTTTCTATCTCTGAAACAGAACTATATTTGTAAATCCTGGCAGGACTATCTACATGGAATCGCCTCTTTTGGAAGCGAAACTATGCAGTGCAAGTTCAAGAAGGAATGACATGTTCTATCCACAAATCACTTCACAGTTGTTTCTCCATGAGGTGGAGACTTGTATATCTTCTTTCTGGCCACTTGGCAAACTTCCACGTCTCAATCCTTCACTTGGCGAACGGCCTCACAGGAAGCGCTTCATTTTTCGTGGCAAAGCCGACGAGGACGTCCGCGTTTCGTGTGGTGTGACGGCGCGGTCGGAGCGGAGTGGGGCGTGTGGTGACGGCCACTGAGTTGGACTTCGGAGCAAGAAGTGTTTCGGCGCTGAGAATTGCGGAAGATCTTTTAATCTTTTTCAGACTTAATACACTTTTAATCTCCACAGATTTGTTATTTTTTTTCTTCAAATCTTAAATTCACAAACTCTCATTTCTCCAGGACCACGACTCTTGGGTCCTGAAACGTGCCGGTGGAGATAGGATAGATACGTTCCTCATCAAGAATCGCCTTGTCCTGAAAGCAGATCCTGAAATGTGCATAAGGCCACCATCCAAGCTGTCTGATGCCCCATGTCATTCGTTTGCACTCCAATCGGTCCAGTCCGCCGCGTCCACGCGTCCTTGGCGTGGTGTAGGACGGGTGGGGGTGAACACGTCACACGGTGGACGTCTTCAGAAGTTTAGAAGATGACATCTTGAACAGGTCTAAGGCTATATGCAGAATCTGCTTGCTTTCGACATCAGTCTAACAAGACTTACTTCAACCTAAGAGATTTATCAAATACATAAAATGACGTCAGTCCTTCGGGACATGTTACGTACTCTCTTCTTCCTCAGAGCTCTCGCCTGATGCTCACCGCGCTCGCCTTATTCGCGCTCACCTCTCGCCTCCGTATGCACGAAGATGCTGCTCCGTATGCCGCAGGAGGCGGGGGAGAGATGCATCGAAACCATGGGTGGGAAGGGCACAAACACAGGTGAGCGTTGTTGTTATCTATTTTCAAGTGAAACAAATCATGCCTAAAGGTGAAACTAATCAGTGTGCTGCAGTACTGAGCATTTCGGCAGAGCATTGCAGTAGATCCTGTGAAAGCTCGCAACAGGCACCTTGGTTTTTGCTGCGCGCCGGCGTTCATCACATTCCAACTAATTGATTGCGCCACGCAAAAGCTGACCCATTTCACTGCAACAGCATTCGTGTATAGGTGCCACTCAAGAATCCAAGTCTCGGCACCCATCCTTCCGAAAAAGTTCCGTGTGGCCCCAAACAATCAACACACCCATTCCAGCTCTCCCAAACCCACAAACCCAAAGACGGCGGCCGCGAGACGCTCGACCTCTAGAGAGCTGGAGACGCTGGCGCGCTCGGCGTGCGCCAGGCCTTGCTGCACGTCCTGCGGCACCTCGCCGTGGCAGAGCTGGCGCGGTCGGCGGCCGGCGCCAAAGGGCTCCGCCAGGCGGACGGGGTGAGAACGGCCAGAGATGGGTCAGGGTGGGCGAGCCGGACGGGGTTCAGCATGTTTTCCCATCTCTTTGTGGTTAGAGCTTTCGAGTCAATCTCCGCAGGTTTTCTAGATTCATGGGGGATGTGAAAGGTGCAGCGCCGTGCAGGGCACGTGTGAAGTGTAAACCTTCATGTCACATCATTTTACCATTCTTGTTTGTGTAGGCTTAGAGTGTGTTTTTGTTTGTATGATGCAACGGTGCAACATCAGCACATGCGGCGTGTTGCGTGTTTGTGTCAGAACACTTCTTCTCTGATCCACTGTTCTGTTAGGTGAATCGAACAATCTACTACTAGAGGCGATTAGAGGCGGCAGTTGAGAGCTCTTGTTACTACTAGTAAGGCACTTGTTACTAGTAGCGATGCACTTGTTACTACTAGCTTCTTCCAACTCCCTAATGTGTCTTTTCCTGTCCGGGTTTGGGAGCTCGGCACCTCCGCCCGGTGAGGCCTCATGGACCCCTGAGCAGCTGGGCAGAGCTGGGCAGAGCTGGGCAGAGCTCGGCGCGGAGTGGAGCGGTTTTGAAACCGGGTGCATTGTTTTTTGCAACCCTTTACAGCGTTCGGGTCCAGCTATAAGACATTTCTTTTTTGGAGTTTTATGAGTTTTAGAAAGGTCATGAGGTCAACATCAAACCTGATGTGGGTTCCTTCGTTGCGGGTACTTAATGGAAGACGCGAACAAAAACTCTGTTGGCGAGAAGTTGATTGCCTCCAAGATCCCAGCTGTCGGCTGTATGCTCTCCACGTGTCTTGGGTCTCGCAAGAAAGCTGTGAAGGCTGAGATCTCTCAACATTTGGAAACACTTCGCCTCAACATCCCGTACTTTGCCAAAGTCGACCTTTTTCAAAAAGCCTCCCTAAAAACACATTTGGCCAATTGGGGTCCCACATCTCTTTTCTTCTTCCATCCCTTCAAACAGCGCCGTTCGCCGATCGCCTTCGGAACTCGAGACTCTGGCGCTTGGAGCTGGGACGCCGCTACGGGAAGACGGTGAAGAGCAGCTCCTGGCGCTTGGAGCTGGACGGGGGCCGGGAGTGCTGTGGGGAGGGGAAGAACGGTGAGTCAGGACACCAAACGCGGGTTGGTTGGCGGGTTGACTCAGGCGGGATGCGTCTCGTGGCGGAAAGAGCTCGGTGATTTTTTCGTGTTTTCATGAGGAAAGATGCTGACTCATGCACCGGACGGGCTAAGCAAATGTCATGTGGGCTTTTGGAGCTGGGTCGAAGAACTTTGGTTGTGAACGTAGCAAGTGGAGTGTTGGTGTTTCGATCAAAACCTGGTGCCTTCCCTTTTTCGATAGTAGAGGTGGTGGGATGTAGACTTGTTGGAAGACTTCCCCCACATGTAGAAATGCCGTAGTAGTTGGCCCACGGCTGATAGACGGCCGTGGTGTTTTCTTGCATTTTTCCATCATTTTTCGTTTTCTACGCTGTCGTTTTTGCATGTTTGCTTGAGGGGGATGTGGATGCTACGTGTGGGAATGGGGTGGGGGGTGGGGTGGGGCATGTTAACGTTCGGTTGCACTTGCTGCATGAAGTTGATGCTACGTGTGGGAATAGGGTGGGGGGTGGGGTGGGGTGGGGGGGCATGTTAACGTTCGGTTGGCACCAAAGCTTGACCTATGCCACACCGGCTCAGTTCTTGCGCCGCTTGGAGGAGCTCTTGTGAAGACCGAAAAAGTCGCAACTTTTTCCGACGGCCCAATTAGTTACGTAGTTTCGAAAATGCTTCGAAGTCAGCATTTCGCCTCAGCGAAACTCTCATTTCAGGCAAATCTGCTTGGAATTGACCATGATTCCACTGATGAAACGTTGGGCACATCATTCCTATAATGGAATTATGCACATTTCGACATGATTAGCCCACGACCATCATTGACTTACACCACGGCCGTCTATCAGCCATGGACCTAGTTACAGCATGTGACAGGCCTTTCAGTGTTTTGTCAATGTTATCCCATCCCATATTCATTGTCATGATATTTCAAAACCCAATTGGCACACTTCAAAGCACCGGCTTCAAAGCCACACACAATGTTGGAGGCCGCTTCAATCCGGGATGAGTTGGAGCAGGAGCCAATGTCAGAGAGTTGGAGCTATGCGAAGTCGGTTTTCTATCAAGAAATCACTTGCCATTTGAACTCCCTATATACTCATGAACTACGAGGTGTGCATTGCCTGGTTTGGTAAAGGCTTGTCAAACAGCTGCTTCAGCATGTTTGGGCCACAGCCAAAGTAGACCCACTTTGAACTCTTATCTATTTATCTATCTATCTATCTATCTATCTATCTATATAATGATACATCTGTAACTGTTTGTAACTAGTTTTTTTCTCATCCAAAAAACTGCAAAACTTCAATTTCGTGTTCTTGAAATCCTTTGTCGTCTTAGTTTTGGATGTCAATGACCCGCCCTCCACCTTTTTTTCCCACGGGGCACGCGACCGGAGGAGCAGCGGCGGCTTCAGCACGAGCGACGTGGCTTGCTGCAGCTGCAGCAACGGCGCGCGGAGCGTGCCGCGGTGCCGAAGGATGTGCGTGGGTCGCGGGTCGCGGGTCGTGCGTCTGGGACCTGGAAAACACCTGGAAAATCTGTGGTTCCTCCAGGTTTTGGAGTAGCAGGGGTGGTCGGTGGCTTGGGGAGTTCAAAAGGTTCGTGAAGGAAATTTTGGCATCTGTTTGAGATGTTTTGTAGAGGTGTAACATAGCTTTTGGTTTTGGTTGTTGGGCTTTCTTACTTGCGGAGTCTTGGAGTCCATGTCAGCCACAAAGGACTCGAAATCGACTCATCACGCGGTTTCTCAAGTTCTGCAAAAACCATGTCTCACGTTTTCCTGAGGCGATCTCTGGGAGGCTCAAGAGAGGCAGGAGTCTGGACGGTTGCAGGGACTGTTGCAGGTAGGGACCTTTTTTTCAAGGGGAAACACGTGAGCAGCGTTCGACATTCCTTTTTCGTGTTTTTGTTTTCAGGGGTCGGCGACCATCACCATTTTGGAACACCGCTCACGTGTCATGAAGTCGTCATGAAGTGTCTTGACGCGGTTTTTGAGCGAAGAACACCCACGAACCCTGCCTGGCATGGTTGCCGCGGAGGTTCGGAGCCCACCCTGTCTCCTTGAGCTCCTCGGGGATTTGTCCGGTTTCGGACATCAGCAACTCCGTTGCGTGTTTGACCACCTGGTTCCTCTCAGGGCTCGCATCCATGAGCGGCAGCAGCTGGTGTCGCAGCGCCTGGGCGACCTCGCCGCTCATGGCCACTTTTCGCTCACTCAAAACCAGCCATCGGCTGGGCTGACTGGCGGGTTCGGTTTTTCTATCAGGTTGGCAAGACAGAGCCGATATTTTGGGTCTGTCCCAGTAAACCTCTAGAGCTGTCAGGTTTCACGAGAACGTCAACTATTTTTGAGATTTTTTGAGATGTCGGCCTGCAACGAACTATCATCCACCGGGCCCTAGTAATGGGTGAAGTATGCCCAATATTAAGGGCCCACACGGTCTTCAGAACAGGTCCTAAGTCTAATCTATATGATCGCATGTGTCAGGTGTTCTAGGCAGCCAGAAATACCATGACAGAACTGGTAGAGGAAGAACATCGACGCCCGCAAGGTAACCAATTGGCGAGCGCAAATGTGTTAATCGACATTTGGGTGCCTTCAGACCGATTTTCCAAGTTTTGCTTTATGTTCATTTCAATCATAATAGCCAAACGCAAGACAGATGGGGGCAAACACCAATTCCAGCATCATCCACATGCTGACCACTGTTTTTTTTCACCCGAGAGCCCAGTGACAAGGAGCAGCCGGAACTAAGTTCAAGCCCACGCCCATACACAATATACGTTTGAAGACAAGGGCTACAGCATGCTACAGCATTGGGGAACGCATACAATACCACGAACTAACCACCTCGCACAAAAAAGCGACCCAAGCATTGCTCGGTTTGCTTTCCGGATAGGTGTGTTGCTCTATGGCTATCAGAATGTTTGAAAACAGGGTATCATCACATGCCATCAAGCTTGGTCCATGTAGGCTCTTGATTCATAAACCCTCCCCCAGACATCGCTTGGACAACCTCTCCATGTAGGGTGTTTTATTCATCAAGAATCAAGAGTCTACATAAAAAATAATCTTTGAAGCTCAGGCAGCGAAGCAGGGCCCTTGCGCCCGCGCCTGGCGCGGCGCGCCGGGCGCGGAGCAGCGAGCTCCGTGGAGGAGGAAGCGGAGCTCCGGGAAGCGTCTCAGAGGTGCGGTCTGCGGGCAGAGCAGCACAGCCAGTGGAGCCATGGATGCGGTTGTGGTATGTTGTGGTTGTATGCCCTGAAGATCCAGGTTTGACTATTTTAAAGATGGTTTGGCTAGGTGACCCGAGTTTAGGAAGTGCCTTGAGGGTACGACTTGTCTAAAGTTTTGTTCTTATGAAGAATCAACCACTTCCCCGCCCTCTCGTCACCTCAACAGCGGTATTTTCAGGAGTTGCAGGAAGATCGATTATACTACCAGGACCATGCAAAAAGGGGTCACCAATACTACCCTATATTACTTAAGGATCTCCGGCCAGGTTGGTGGAAATGCTGAGTCATTGATCAACCGACGCAGCACGTTGCATGCACGTTGCGATGCAGCTTGCAACCCGCGCGAGCCCGTGCCTCCCAACCTTCCAAAGCACCCGCCCTAAGCAGCGTGACCATCAGGCGCATACCAATATGTTTTGGAGAGATTTTTGCACTTCCTGTTTCTGATTGTTCCCTCTTGGCTTGGATGTATTCTTTTTGCATCCCTTGCCCCATTTTAGGGCAGTCTGTTGGCTACAGGCATCAGGCGCAGACCAACATGTTTTGGAGAGATTGTGCATTCCATGTTTCTCTCTCGTGTCTCTACCCCTTTGAGACCTTACATAACATCTCAAGAAAGCTCACTGTAACGACTCACTGTAGATAGAGTCATTTGAGCACATGAGACGGAGGATGCGCGTGCGACTTTGTGGCGCTGCCATGTAGATAGAGTATTTTCAGCGCATGAGACCTTTGTGACACACATAGCACTATAGCACTTTGGAATACGCTTTGTGAAGTACTCCACTTTTTGGAATGCAAGGTGGACACCCACATGTCGCCATAGCACTTTAAAGCTTTGCAATACTCTAATACTTGTTGAGAAGTATTCCACCTTTTGGAATGCAATGTGGAAAGCCACACGTCACCATAGGAATAGCGCTTTCACTCTTTGTCAAGTACTCCACTTTTTTGGAACACAACGTTTGAAAGCAGTGTTGCTGAGAGCATGGACAGAAACAAGAAACAATTGAAAACTGCGTTTGGCTGAGAGCATGGATGAACAAATGTTTCTTGTTTGTATGCTCTCAGCGACGCACCCAGAACAGTAATATCCTTTATGACAGGAAAATCAGCCAGTTTGACTGAAGAAGGGCGTTCTTTGGAGGTTTGGGTGCAAACCTGGAAAAACAGAACGTTCTCATGCACGAACAAGTGGTAGCAAACTTTTCTGGGTAATCCACATGGCCCCAGATTCATGTTCCCTTTTGCACCGCGGAACCTTTTGTAGCAAGTTCTTCGTAACCAAGGGATAAAACCATGATAAACTATGATAAAGCCAGGCTGGACACCAACGGGTAAAACTATGATATGCATACGCCTAGAGTCTGTCACATTCTGCCACTATAAAACGGTAATCCTTAGTTTCCAATGACCTTTTTATAAAGCACAAAGTGGGTATGTCAAAAGTCCAGGGTTGGAAGCACATGTTGTAAAGATATGCGAGGTTTGTGCCTGGCGACGTGGAACATGTCACTTAGCTAAGATTGGAACCCGGGACAATCAGTTTATAAACGGAGCGGCCGTAACAAAGGAGACCGTCAACAAACAACAGGAACACTTGTATAACATGCTTGTTTGCTTGGGCCTTTGCCAGTTTCAGCCATGGATCCAGCAAAAAACATTCTATAGATACTATAGAGGCAACCCCTAACTAGCCCAGCAGATTCAGCTATTTGAATCTCAATTTCGCTGGGGCTGCCAAACAACAGACCTCTGGGGTGCGGCGATCTTGGAAGTGAAGCGAACCCAGAATTCTTGCCCGAGGCCAATCTTGGAAGGGCAATTAAGTACCAGGTGGCACCTGAAACATGAACAGAAATGCCTACCATTTCACTCGAGATTTCAACCCCGGCTCAGACTTTTCTTGCTTCTCCGGTGCTTTGACCTGGGCACACCTAACCCAGGCCACCCCCCGAAACGACGCGCGCGCGCGCAAACGCCCGCCCACGCTCCCTGCGGAGCGGAGGCTGAAGGCGGAGCTGGCAAGGCTGGATGCGAAGGAGAGGCGTAGCTGTGGGCTGCGCCGTCGTGGTGGGCGCTGTTGAGTGGTCGTGTGATCGGTCGTGTGTGTGATCAGGTGGTAGTCTTGGTATAGATCAAAGGGACAACCATTTGTTTGAAATGAAGACCAGAAGACGCACACAACCACTTGCCGGTTTCCCATTGTTGGCAATTCTTCAGTTGCACAATTCTCTCTCCACCTTGAGGACCCTCCTCCATCCACTGAGCCTGCCTTGGAACAGCTGGTCGGGTGGCCGTGATCGCTTTCGAATCGTCGGCAGTTCGGCCGGGCCCTTTGGGTGATGTTGATGTTCTCAACCTGTTTCTTTTATTTTCATCCCTTCGGACTATGTTTTGATCCTTTTCCGCTTCCTTAAGCCCTAAGCAAATTCAAGACTGGAAGTTCACGAAAGGCGGGCACCACAAAAGAGCCACCCCCTTGTGAGTGGTCTGAAAGGCGAGTACCACACCTTAGGGCCTATAGGGCAACAAGAACGGAACACCCTGAGGGTCCATGTGCTAAAACGACTCAACAGAAGCGGCCGAAACTCACACAGACATGGGTCAAACATCCGTAAGAATGTCTGTAGAGCTTTAAGCCAAATCATATGGAATCGCGAGGGTCGTCCTTTTGCTTGTGAGAGAACACCTAGACAGAGGCATAATCAAGGAGAATGGACCAAAAGTCAGGTGGATGCGTGCTAGTGGAATCTGTGGCACTGCGAAGGGATCACTTTTCTGATTTGTTCTGTATAGGTTTGGATGTTTTGTTGTGATTCATGTGAATGTTCACTGAAACCAAGTCACAATTCATATGAAATCACTGCAACAGAGGCGAAAGAGGGCCTAGCGGTTTCCATTTCTTTCCAGTGCTCTCACTCTGCCACCCCAACCTTGTGATTCGTGATGTTTCTATTTTCATGGTTTCCAAATAGATCCCCAAATGCCACAACGCAAAGCTTCTTGCACCAATTCTTAGAACATGAATGACAATGATATCACCTTTAGCTCAAGTTTCGCTTCTCCATCTTTGGGGTTGACCGACTTCATCACTGACCCGCCCATCCCCCCGCCGGATCTGCCCCAGCGTGACGTTTGGCCCAGACCTCGCGCCTGGCGGAGCTGCAGTGGCGGCTGCAGCGCCTGCCCAGGCCGGGTGTTCGCACCGGGTGACGGCGGATTCCGGTGGATTCCCTGCGGAGTTCGTTGGACCTTTGGGGGTCCGAACCCAGTTTTGGTTTGGTCTTCGTTGTCTTGGAGTCCGGTCTTCACATTTGGGTCACAAAGCGAGCAAGTGAAAGAACAAAGGGAGTAAACACATAGCTTCGGATCCTGACTGGCGAACCTGTATACTATGTAACGTCTTGGTTCCTTTTTTTGAGATGTTGAACTGTAACGCGCTCCTTGTTGGAGCTTGAAGGTGTCGACTGTCGAGCGTTGCCAGAGCGTCCAAGTTCGATTTGCTGTTGCTGCCTGCTATAGAAGAGGATGAGGAGGGTCTACTATGGGCGGCGCAGTCTTTGGGTAGGGACTGCTGGAATCCAAAGCTCAAGACAAAGACTGCACCAAAGTCTTTGGGGGACACATGTATACAGGACTCAAGTCTTTCAGTGGTGCAGTCTATGAGTATGCCTTTGTGGGACTGCTGGAAGTTCATGAAAGCTCAAGACGCATCAAGAATCCAAAGCAAATGACCAGAACTGCGGGCGTGTCTGGCATGATGTGTTGGTAAAGCTTTTTGAAGAATTGCGGTGCCCCGTCAAGAAGCAGATACAAACTTTTATCCACATTGTAAACACATATGAAACAACGGACTTGGGTCCTTTTTGGCACCTTTCCAAACAACGGACTGCTGCGAGGCCTCCCGCGCCGCCGCCGGGCCGCGCGCGCCAGGCAGCCGCTGCCGCCGGGGCAGCCGCGGCGGCGCGGGCGACGCGGGCG
>CAXAMN010024040.1:791086-829167 GCA_963970005.1 Durusdinium trenchii | reverse complement strand
CGGGCGACGCGGGCGGCGGGGAGGCGGGGAGGCGAAGCTCCGGGAGAGTTCAGGTGCGGTTTTGAGTGTGGGTTCCAAAACTAGACCCAAGTGGTTTCTGTTTGTTGGTTTCTGCTCTTTGGTTGTATTATCATATATGGATATTTGCATGGTTCAATGGTGGCAAAACAGATTATTAATGTAAAACACATTGGCAGTTCCAGTAGGGCAATAGCTCAATGCCTGACATGACGTGAGGCTGCACAGTGCAGCATCCAAGGGCAACACGTCAGATGGTTTAATCAAAGTATTGACACTCGCAGGTCCTGACAAACCATCATCCTTTAAAGGTGTTTGAAATTAGAGGTCTTTGGCCCGCGAAAGTGCAGTTGAGAGACAAACCTGGTGGAATGGAGCCTCAGTGCCGCTGAAGCGATCTCCCGTTGTCTCGCTGTCGCAAGGCCCTTTGCCGCGAGGGCCAAGGCTGTGGCCGTCGAGCCATCGCCCGAAACGGCTGGCCTCAGAAGAAAAGACACGTGGGGCGCAGGGCGGAAGCTGGCTCGGCGCCGCATGGCTGGCGTTCTGCTGTTGCTCAGTGGGGGGATCAAGCCCTTTGCCCTTGACGGACTCATGTCATGAGAGTATCAGGCACCACAGTTACTATCACCCAGTAGGGCCCAACCCTTCCTGCGAACAGCAAGGGGATTGAGAAGTTCAGTGGGTTGAGGTGGCCTTGTTCTGTGGAGATGATGGGATTGAGCATTTGGAACAGTGAAGGAGCTACAGACAGGGAGTTTCCTCAACCACCGGTGACACAACGGCACACAACGTGACCACCGGTGACAGCAAGAGGCACAAAAGGACAAAAGGCCCAAGAACCCATCCGTTTCCCCCGCAGTCGCCGGGCATGGAGACGGGCGACATTCAGATTGAAGTCAAGGAAAGGAGGCCGGTCGAATCCCTCGGTGTTGAGGGGGGTGGAGTGGAGTGGAGTGGTGGCGAGTTCTTTTTGTGAATTGGGAGGTGGAGCAGGCAGTGTGGGTGGAGGTTTCATGGAAGCTTTTTAATCTTTGCATTTCAGTCCATGTAGAGTGGTCATAGTGAGATGTGTGTCAGCTGGCGTTCTTTGAGCCTTCGCCATCTTTTTTTTGCTTAGAGAAAGGCTTACTATATGACTGTAGAGATTAGCATGGGGATATTCGTTAAGGGAAGAATGGTTGACAATGTTCAGTGCATTTCCTATCAGAGGTTCTTCTATTTTCTCTTCTCAATTTGTCTCGGGACCACTAAACTAGATATCCTGTCATCGCTGTACAACCCAAAACGCGATGACGTCATCGGTGGTCTTGAAAGGCTGGATCGCCGTTTGGATCGCCGAATCGTTTTTGCCAGAGAAATCCATGGGGCCCCCAACGCCACCGCTACTAGTAACAAGTGCATCGCTACTAGTAACAAGTGCCTTACTAGTAGTAACAAGGACGCTAGTAGGAACAAGTGCATCACTATGACTGGGTTCTAGAGGAAAATGGTCGAAGCCGCCGAATGCATTCGGACCGGCGAACGCTCGAATGCGTTCGCCCGGTTCCAACCACCCCCACACCATTCAGACGACTGCGGAACATGCCTGGACCGAGAAACATTGCGTGAGGCATCCACACTTCACGCGGCTGAATGATGAGGAGAACCTATTTCGAAGCCCACTTGACCTCCTTTTTCGAAGGAAAAGGCTATTTAGTGGCCTATTACTCTATGTATCTAGGTAAGTAGTAAGATAATTACTCTATAGAGAGATGAACTTCTGACCTCTACATCCATGTTTCTGAGAGATTGCTTGTGCCCTGGCAATGTATGACAACCTGTGCGGGTATGGTGGACATAGGTCGGGTATGGTCTGAGCCCAATGAGTCATGTAGACTCTTGATTAGTAAAACACACATTCTGGAAGGATGGGTTATTCATGAACCGTCTACATATACTCTCCCTGGAATCATCATGGTTCATGGTGGTTTTCCGAAGACCAAACAGGTCGTGGTGTTCCACAAATCCCACGCGGTCCACGTGAGGAAGTACTAACACCCACCCGGCAACTCAATAGGTCAATAGGTTCCTAGAACCTCAGTGACCCCTGCTTTGGAGAATCATTTTGAGAACATCCCCTCTTTCAGAAGGAAACACCTCTCAAGGTTTTGTGGCCAAAGAAACGGTGACCAACCTGTAGATACCTGGGGAAAGAGGTGGGCGTGTATCTTCATGTCCAGTTTCATTCCTGCATGACCTCCGCCGCGGGTCTTGGGAAGGCTTCACCCCTCCGGCACGTAGGACCTCTTGTTGCAGCAGAAGGTCTCGCAGTGGGCCTCAGACGAAGGAGAGAAAACTCACATGGTCACGACGTTGTGACGGGAGTTTGGGTGGTAGAAAGAACAATTAATATTAATATATGTATTATATAAGTATATATATATATCCTTAGGGCTCCTGGCCCATATCCTCAGGTGGGCACAGACCCCCTGGCACACAACCTAACCACCTTCGAAACGGGGGTAGTTGGACCCTTAGGGTATAGACAGAGAGCATCGAGGAGAACCACCTTGGCTACCCTGCAGTTCCCTTCAGTCGGTCTCCAGGTTGCTGGGTGTAGTTGCCGATAGAGGGAACTGAAGAGATAGAGGTAGTGTGCGTCCCACTACCAGCAACAGTCGATGATCATCAAATCAACTATTTTGGTGGAAAGGCTTACTGCTCATTACCCTCCGCCCTCCCTGCTACTGGTTGAACATAATGGTTTTGTGGATATGATATGATATGATATGATATACCCAAGATAGAGGTAGAGGTATGTTTGGGTGTGTTAGGTCTGGACACAAAGTGAAACCTGCTGAGTTTTGACAGTTTTCCTGGTGATACCCTTAGTTTCCCTTTTGGTGGTGTAGGTGATTGTGGTTTCACCAGGAATACTTCTTCCACCCGAATCCAGGAAGCATCAATACCTGACGGGAGTCTAGGGTCCACGGGGCCCGTGCTTGATTTCTAAGCAGTATACCAGTCATCCACCTTGGGATATATATATATATATGCTAGCCCCTCCCCCCAAAACCTATGTTTCTGAGTGCTGGTGTGCAGTTGGTAAGCATATTTGTTTATTTAACTATGTACTACAAAAATGTCCAAATCCATAAGGTTATGTGTTTACTAAACAGTTCTTGGATGGAGTAATCTAATTCATTGCAACTCCATGCAAAACCATATGTCTTGTTTTTAGGGTGTGAATTGTACTCCTCTTATTGAATGCAGTTGAGCAAGTACATCATAATCAGAAGGCAAAGAATTGCAAACCCTAAATAAGTAAATTCCAGTCTAATTCTAATGAAACTTAAATTCCAATCTATTCAACTCTACTCTACTTTGTATATTCAAATTCAATTTTTGATTCAAAGGTCTATCACTATAGATTCTAATTTACTTGGGATTCAATGCACGCCTAATTTTAATTTGATTTCAAGCAAATTCTAACTTCATTGCTACACAAGTCAGATTCAATTCTAATAGTGTATTATTTGTCAATTTAGTTTTAAGTTGAGTGAAATTATCACTTACTTCTAGAGAAGTGGTGTTACTTTGAACATGAGAGATTTTATGTAGTTTTTCCAATATAGAAGAATGTGCTTTCTTAAATGAATTAAATTCACCACCAGCAACACCCACTCTCTAGAATGACACCAAAACTGAATTTGAAGTCCATGTGCATTGAACTAGAATCAAAAAAAAGGATGAAATTTAGACATATAGAAACCAAACCTAACTTGCAATGACAATAGTGTAAAATTAGATGTGTAAAACAATTAAATCTGAACCGTATAAAGGCATTAACATTAGAAATTAATTAGTAGTAAATTGGAAGAGTCAAAGTTACAATTGAACCCAAAATAGAATGAAATAGAACTAAATTAGAAGTAGACCGGAATTAAATTAGAGTTGAAAGAAACACATTGAATAATAATCCATTACTTAAATTGAAATTGGCTTAGAACTAAGGTAGAATTGAATTAGAGTTGTTTTACCTAGAGCTTGGTTAGTAGAACAGTATTGACTTAGAACTAAATTGGAATCTAAGTTCAATTAGAATTGAACTAGATCTAATTTGCAATCTCAATTTGGTTTCATTTATATAAAGTTCAATTAGGATCATTTTCTATTTAAATTAGAAGCACGTTGCAGATTCAAATTTAGATTCAAGTTTGAATTCCATTAGATTATAATAGAAATGAGTAAATTAGAATAAAAACTGAATTAGAATTTGTCTATACAATGAAGTTAAGCTAAATAGACTTAAATTAGAATTCAATTAGGCTCAACTTAGGCTTAAAGTAGAACTATGTTACATACTCAAATTAGAATCCATTTGAAGTTCAATTAGACTTCAATTAGACTCAACTTAGAAATTTAAATAGAAATACAAGTGATTTTAAATTGGAATAAGAATTGACTTAGAATTTAGTTAAATTGTATGTGCACTAAAGTTGAATTAGTTGTTAATTAGAATTGAATGAGGAACAAATGTCGGTAATCAGTAATATTCCAGGATCAAAATGTACTTAGTGCAATTTTGTCACTACCAGAGAATGCCAGAGAATGCATTCCTGCCCAATACCAAGACCAAGATCCAAGATTTGCACAGAAGTCTTGTGGAAAATCTTGGAAATACCAAGATCCAAGATCCAAGATTCCCACAAGACTCTTGGATCTTGGATCTTGGTATTTCCAAGATTTTAGCCAGGAGTCTTGTGGGAATCTTGGATCTTGGATCTTGGTATTTCCAAGATTTTTCACAAGACTTCTGTGCAAATCTTGGATCTTGGTCTTGGTATTGGGCAGGAATGCATTCTGAATGCATTGAACGCATTCTGACTGCATTCCTTCCAAAGTGGACAAACAAGTCATGCAACCTACGTGCACAAAAAAGGAAAAAAATATATGGTACACCAAAAAAAACTAAGGACCAAAAGGCAACCAAAAATAGACACAAAATATTGCAAATACCAGCAAAAGTGATGTGAACATAGTTCTTTTTTTTTTTTTGGGGGGGGGGGGATATATATATATATATATATATCTTGTACGGCAACGGAGAAAAAGGACATTTACTCAGTGCCTGGTGCAGCGCACACGTCAGCACCGAGACTCGAACCGAACACCTCGTGGAAGTGGATGGGACACCGAACACGCCACGGTTCCGTCATGGTTTTATACGAAGCACTTCCCTAAACCGAAGACATGCCCTGGAATCATCCATGGTGGAAGTGGAAGGGAGAGTGGCCCCTCTGAAAATCTTGGATGACCAGTTTTGTTTTCCGAAGACCAAACAGATGGTGGTTTTCCACGTTCATGATGATTCCCGCAGCAACCACCCCCCCCTAAGCCACTGAGATGATACAAGATGATACAAGCATGCAAAGAGCAGGTCTACGGAGCGTTTCTTTTCCCGATCTTCATCCCGTTCAAGGCTCTTGGATGCCTTGTGTGGCGTCCGGTTCCGTGTCAGGCGCGGTGAGACCGAGACCTGACAGGGCAGCTTTGGGCGGCTAAGCCAGGCTGAGCCACTCACCAGTTTGAGCAACTGTTGCTCTCCATAGCTCATGGTGATCAAGTCCTCATCCATGTTCAGTTCCTTCAGATTGGAGCCTAGCACGCCCTTCAGGGCAGCCTGGGGCCTAGGCGGCCTTGGGCGTTGTTTCACAGGGACGTCCATTCTCTCCCACTGCACCCAGCGGGAACCAACATGAAAGACGGGTGTGGAGGCCCGCGTCGACGCCTGGGCTTCGATCGGCTTCCCACCGAGTTCGGTTCGTTTCGGGCTTTTCGGTGTGGGGAACACGAACAATTGTGGACAGTTTGAAGGCGACCAAGGCCCACACTGCCCACACCGTTCACGTTTTCAGCGGGTTGTTTGGGTTGTGAAAGAACAATAAGGGTGATACAACCGCACGAACTGCGCGGGTTTTGGGATGAACTTCTTCGATTTTGCGCATCAATGCATGGTGGGGATTAGCTTGGCTGGACAACTGCTATTCTCTTCCTGTGAAAGGTCTGCAGCTCCTGTGTCACTGGTCACTGGTCAGTAAACCTATGATTGGGAAGCTGTCAGTAAAGATCTATGCAGATGAATCGGCTGACCCTATAGGATCATCTAATTGCAGTCTTAAGAAGTTTCAAAGCAGCATTCACTCTCTTTAAGCAAATTTGAGAAGTTTAAGGACATTCTCCACATCAAATGCCATGAATCTATGGGACATGTGATACGGATACCTTGGATGCCCTCTTTTCCGCCTGTGCCAGGCACTTGGATGGTCAAACGCTCGACATCGAGGGAGAGAAGAAGGTCCTTCGCCCGGGCGAGGCCCAGCTGGCGACAGCCGTGATGATCGGGTGCTGCTGACAGGAACCGACGGAGCTGCCGCCCCAGGCATTTGGTCCAGATGAAAAACGGTGAAAACCCTAATTAGTCCGAAAGCAATGACTGTCCCTTTGTTGCCCATGGCTAGCAGCGAAATAAACGAATGTCCCTTGACCGGTTCGGGTCATATGAATCCCATGTGAAGGCAGATTGTAAACTCTTAGACTTCGTTGAGATCCTGGTGTTCTGAAACAACAACAACAACAGCAGCAGTAACAACAACAACAACAGCAACAACAACAACAACAACAACAACAACAACAACAAGAACAAGTACAAGTACAAGTTGACCTCATACCAGGCTGCACTCTCCCAAACCCAAGGCTTGGGACCCTTTGGGACCCTCTTCCGCCGTTCCCGCCGCGCCCTCGGGCGCAGGTCTTGGTGGTGCCGGGCTATGGGATGCCGAAGAGGGCCGACCCGCGTCGCTGCGGCGCGGACACCCGGTGGAGGGATTGGCCCCCAGTCAGACGATTGGATGATCAGTCAGCATCCGCTCCTGGTAACCTTGCAACTTTCCAGGATGTCACGCCGGAGCGGCAGATCGACCTTCAGGTAGGCCAACCAAACACATCAAGGCAACACATTTTTCCCCTACCCAGAGGGCGAATGGGCTCTGCGAGAACGAATGGGCTGTGCGAGAAGGGACTGGAGATCACCGGGAGAAGCTTCTTGCTCCGTTCGAGTCGCGATGCCCTTTGTTGTTACGTTCGTAGCGAACCTTGTTCCTAGTGGTCATGCCAGGAGCGCCCCCGCCCCGTTCGTAGGTCTTTTTTGCTCGTGCGACCCACCCGGAGATTTTGAGGCGATTTGCTGGTCCGCTTCGAGGTGGAGTTCCCAGAGGCTTTTCGCGCACATTCACGACCGTCGCAGTCGGGCGGTGGGTGCGGCGTTTGTGAAGCGGTTTATTCGGCGTGTGGAGGAGTTTGTTGCGATGAGAGAAGCGGTGTTTGGCGGTGTTTGGCGAAGCGGTGGAATCAAGACCCTCAGGTCCCTGATTCCTGACAGTTTTTTTTCGTGTGGGTCAAAACATGCTCAAAAGGCCGGGCATCTAAGCCTGGTATAGCTTGACTTCCATCAGGAAATGCCAGGCCCCAGGGCTCCTGGCCCATATCCTCAGTTCGGGCAGGAACGACCCCCGGTGGCATCCACCCACCCCAGTCCCAACCAAACGGAGGAATCTGGTGCTGGTTCGTTTGTTCATCCACCAGGACTCGGGGAGCGTTTCAGGAGCTTCGGACACCAGACCTCTTTCAGCTCAACCTCCCATTCCGTGCTGACCACATCCACGGCCCTATTGACCTTCCAGGTGGCTCAGGGCCCAGGGCTAGGTGTTTTTGGATGTTTTTTGGTTTCGACCCACAGCCAAATGGTACCTGGTGTTTTTCAACCTCCTTGGTTCCCTCTTCCCGAACCTCGGCGGCAACATCACTGCGTCTCGCGGATCACGCAGGAGCTGCCGACGGGGACGCAGCGGGAGACGGTGAGGCTGCGGGGGGGCGGGGTACGGTGAGGCTTGGCGAATGAACATTGAGGCGGCAAGACCGTCATAGTAGCTTCTTGTTACTAGCAGTAATGCCCTTGTTACTAGTAGCGATGCACTTGCTCCTAGGGGGTCTCATCTCAGGCAGCCACTATAAGGAACCAGGATATTTAGGACGATCTATGGTCGTCTTTGGAACCACTGGTTGCCAGCTATAACCAGTGGTACCTGGATCCACTGGGTGTGGTGTTATACTCTAAGATTCGTCCGCTATCAATTAAGACTCTTGGTATCGTCCGATCTATCGATTCGGGGCACCATGGATAGGACTTTTTGTTGCGGCATCTGCGCATTCGACTTACTTGGGGATAGCTGGCCAAAATCCTGGACTAAGCCTGGCGGACATTCTTCCTCGTTTCGCCTGTTTCGGGTTGCTCTGAACACGGGAACGGGTCAACTCGACCTACCTGGACCATCCTGCCTGGGTGTCCTGGCTGGAGATCCTTAGCTAGTGTAGGGTAGTCCAGCCAGGACACCCAGACTGGATGGTCCTGGTACGGAACAGCATGTTTGGAACGCTTGTGCCCATTTTTGTGAAGCTCGAACTTGAAGTTCAACTAGATAGATGAAACTTCCACCTCGCCCCGTTTGGGTTTGTGTTCCAAGCATTTGTGCCCTGCACTCTCTTCCCAGAAGTGGTTGGAACTGGCTAGGCAAAAGAAACTGTGACCCCCTCCCCATGACAGGTTCACTTGTGGAAGTTTCTTGTGTTTTTCCTCGTACCCACAATATGATATGAATGGATGGTTGTTAGCATCTTCCAAGACTGACTGCTGCTTAGTAGACAATGACTCGGAATGCCCCGCTTCGGATTCACTTCCTTATTTCATTGGATTGGTTTAAGGGAACTTTTTTTCTTCTACAGGAAACCATGGTTTTCACTACTCTTCACCGCCCAGGAAACCGATGGGTTTCCTGCAGAAGTTCTCCCTGAAAAGCCAAAGGGTTCTGATGATTCCTTGCTGACCATCAGTCAGAAGAGCTCAAACAGTCTTGATCAAGTGCCCGCATCCACACGTCTCGGCTTCCGTCGAGACCGGGTGCGAGCGGTGGCTTGGTCGACCGGTTTTCTGGTGCTCGGTGGAATCCGACACCTCACCCACTAAGACATGGGACTGGAACACATGTGTGCCTACATTGATCGCCCCATAGAAAAGAAGAAAGCACACACACACACCAATCTGCGGTAAATATACCAGTCCCATGGAGTATTTGAGCCAAGCCACCCACGCTGAGCCTAAACCTCTTCCAAAGTTTCTGAGGCGCAGCGCCTGGGTTTGAAGAACAACAACTGAAGCATGACATGAAACACAAAGCTTCAAAACGGAGGACCGGTTTTGTTGTACACATTCCCCACACCAAACAGTTTGCCGAAGAGATAGTCTTCCTCTACGTAAGGGGCGATGTTGGGGTTCCTGAGTTACTAGTAGCTTCTTGCTACTAGTAGTAAGGCCAGGAGCCCCTAGTAGCGTCCTTGCTCCTAGTAGCGATGCACTTGTTCCTAGTAGCGATGCCCTTGTTACTAGCAGCCCAAAAAAGCCGATGCAGGTTGAACCCCGGTCTTTGCAGAACGATCACATGGTATTGACCGAACAAGCATGGTTTTTTACGATACATTCCGACGAACACATCACATGGTTACAGTGGATGGCATGGGTCCCTATGAAGAAAGACGACAACATCTTCCTCTACAAACCGATTTCATGCCATTCACGTAGCCAATGTGATGTGTTCGTCAGAGTGTACTCTGTCCCTCTCTGTCCCTCTCTGTCCCAGACCATCCCTCTGTCCCTCTCGTCGGATGATGAGAACGTGCCGTGTGAGGCAGTTGATCGACCCCAAGGCCAGTGAACGAGTGGTGGTGCTGCACCGGCTTTTGGAAGATGTCCCAGGTGGTGGGTCGTGGTGAACCAGAAATAGCTAAGGTGATTCCTTTTTTAGCATGTGTTTTTTTGGGTCAGATTGGGCTTTCATGCACTGAATAGGGTTCTCCAAGCTTGTGAAGCCCAAGAGGTCCATCGAGACGGTGAGACAAGTACATGTTCCTTAACTCGGTTCCTTTTGGCTTGTTGACCTGAAGGTAAGTTGCTGACATCAACTACCTGATCCGCAAAGACCACCTGGCCCAATCAACAGGTTGTGGCTTGTAGGTGGAAAGATATTTCCCATGGCAGTCTTAAACTATATTTATATATTGTTTCGACTAGCTTCTTGTTCCTATTAGTAAGGCCCTTGTTCCTAGTAGCGATGCCAGGAGCCCCTAGTAGCATCCTTGCTCCTACCCCCTCATATCGATTGTTGCTCCAGTCCACAGCCGCAACACGCTCTGTCGAAAAATAGGTTCAATCTTTGGAGTCGGTGTGTGAATTCCCGGTACTTCGGTTGTTTGGCCATATTCATTGATCTATATACCTGGACCATCTTGGGTTGCCCAGCTAGGACACCCAGATTGGATGGTCCTGGTATAAACTGCATATAGAACCAGCCATGGCAGCCATGAACCCTCCTGATCGACCACCGCCTGTCGAGGCCCCCGACGGCTCGCGTTGGTGCGGAACTTGGACGCAGCACTGACAGGTACACCCGGGAAGATGAACATGGAACTTGATGGAACCTGATGGCATGGACCTATGGAAGACTAGCTGCCTCCACACAAAACTCTTGTTTTCAGGTTCCATGTGATGGTCCATGTGGGCCTCTGGAAGAGGGTGTATACCGTATACCTGTTCGCCCCAGGTTCTGACGGGTTCTGTTGAGGCAGAGGCGGGAGGATGGGTCGAACAAACATCCCGGGGGAGGATTGTTGTGCTGAAGAAGTTTTTCATTCCTTTTCTATTTTTCTGGAATCATTTGTAGGACTTGTCGCACAGAACGTTATTTTCTTTGGGGCACAGCGTTCGTGGATTTGCCGAACACCGAACACCTGCTCTAGAGCCGTGAAGAAATAGGTTCACCGTGCACCACTTAAAGACCAGCTGGGTGTTAGCTGTTAGCCTCTACTTTTGTTCGTGAGCAATGTTGTACCCGAGGCACTGGCTATACCTGGATTCTGGATCTTCGGAACGGCACAAATCATTGCCTTTTCAAGGTAAAAAATGCCGTTACGGCGTCTTTTTCCAAAGACATTCTTTTTGTTTTGCCCAGCGGCAACCGACAGAAGCGAGGCTTCCAAACGGCGTTTTTAGGCTTCCAAACGGCGTCTAAGAGTCTTTACGTGTCCACATTGCGTCTCTAGGCGTCCAGTTTGGCGTGTTTCCCCGGATTTTGAGCAGATGTTCCCTACACCGGCAACTTCTTTTTGATTACGGTGTCTTTTCATGGAAGAATGCCTCCGGCCAAAATGAGTGCTGTTTGAAGATCCAGGTGTTTTTGCCAGCTGAGGTCCTTCTTCAGTGGTGCGGCTCCTCAGCTAGCCGTCGAGTTGAAAGCACAGACGGTGCAGTTGAATCCCAGTAATTAGTGGCTCAAGTTGCAGTCAGACCGGTACGGTCGGGATATGTTGGGATGGTCTTTCTTGAAACCTCACGGGCAACCAGGAAAAGGAGTTGGATACCGCTATTCTTAACATCACATCAGTTCAGATCTAGGCTTTGATGTGTATGGTATAGGTCATGGCTCCCCCCAAACCCACGGGAAGCATCCTCGTTTTCCTTGGTATTGGGTGCTCCTGGCCATCCACGTGTCCGGCTGTGCATGTCCCAGGTCGAGGACGTGAAGCCAAAGCAGAGAAGCTGAGACCGCAGCGGCAGAAGGAGGTGGGGCCGTCGGCGATCCTGAAATCAGGTTGGCTCCCATGCCTGGGCCGCCTGGGCGTGAACATGGAGTTCTTCTTTTCGTTGACAAAAAAACACCACATGGAGACTCACTCGACAGCTCCAGCTCTGTCTACAGGTGGAGACCATTCTGGAGCGCCAGCGATGGGAGGAGCAGAGCCGGCAAAGTCAGGCCGCGTGTTTTCCATGGCGCGTGGAGAGTGCGCGTGGAGCGTGTGTGCGTGTCCTTTCGGTGGATGACGGAGGGTGCACAATGGTCCAGGGAGGAGGTCTCAAGGGAGTCCCAAGCCACCGACATGTTTTTTTTTCTTGCCTGGAAGGCTCATCTTAGCTGGAAGGCTCATTGGCTCATTGTAGAGTTGGACCTTACTTACTAATAAACAGTGAAGAGTGGCGAGGCTTCTGTGCGGAATAGCTTCTATAGAAATCTGAACCCTATCAGCAACAGTTGATCAAATAAGACCTTATTAGACGGCACCCAGACATGACCTTTGTTTTGACATACATAGAACAAGAAAAGTAAAACAATGTTTTGGTCCCCAAACAGGGGTCACACAGGTTCTAGATATGTATATATCGGTTCTTTTCTTTGCTGCAATTTTCGTTTGTCTTCTTGAGATCTCTCTCTCTCTCTCTCTGCACCACTCAATCAGGCCAATGGCTGGACGGACTTAGGACGTCCAGTTACCCGGCAAAACGTCCAATGAGAGTGTCCGATTGTCCCATTTTCAGAGACACCCAAACCAAGAGAGGTTGAGAGACCATATAGGACCCTGTAGTGGCTATAGGGCTGTTCAACCTCTCTTGGAAGGCATTAATATTGAGGACTTCCTAATGTCGAGACTGCGCCTATACCCCTTGGTTTTTCATATTCAGCAGAGAAGATAGATAATGATGACATGGAATATAAAGGCCATTATGAACATGGTAATGTCATGTTAAGACCTTTTACATCCAACCCTGGCCAAAAAGGTTGCTATAAGAGGATGACTATATCATCTACTACAGAAGGAAAGAGCACAACAAAAAACAGGACCTCTAATGGTCGGCCTCTGCTGCCCAGGGCTCTAACGTTCGGCAAGAGTGCGGCAGCATGGACTGGCTGGGACGGAAGGAGGGTATGGCTGGCGCACGGAGGGATTCAGAAGGCGTTGCAGTCCCAACCGGTTCGTCTTTAATCAACGGGGACCGCCCCCTTCAAGGTCAACATGGTCAACAAGGTTTGAGATTGGAGGTATTGGAGGACCACATCCCCTTAATAACGATGATGACCTGATGATGGATGATGGTTGATATGATTTTGTGTGAACACTGAGGCCATGTGAGAGGGGTACCCTTTGTCAGCTAGAAAACATTAAGATTTTGATAGAGTTTTAATAAGGGAAAATGAACGAATTTTGCTAGAGAGGTCTTTAGGGACCAGAAGATATTGGATACTAGCCAAAAAGAACATAGATAAGACAGAATTATAGATAACGTTTGTTTATTTTTTACTTTTTCTGCGGCAGCTGGAATTGATTTATAGGGGGAGGTTTCTGCTCAAGAAACAATTATTAGGGTGATACCAAGGTAGAAATCTAGGTTTTAAATTAGTTAGTATTGGGGGTGTCGAGCTGGGATTGATGAATAGGGGGTTGGTTACTTAATACTGTGTGTGCATTGGGGAATTTTTTGTGGAAGCTCTTGGTGGTCCAAGAGTTTGATGACAAGAGGAAGACATATAATATATATGTGAAAAACCCACACACGAGCACCTTGACCACCATCATCGGAAGGGTGGCAGTCGTGCGAATCTCAGGGACTCTTTCGGCACAAGCCGAGTGGATGGAGAAAAGACGCCCGCATGTTTGCTGATAGGAGTCAGCTGCCTCTGTTTTTACATTGGTAGCGGAGCCACGGTTTTCCGTGGCTCCCGCAGGATAGGACTCCTGCGTGACACACGAGCGCCATGGCTGCAGCCTCAGAAGGCCAAGGAGGCCTACGATACTTCTCCGGTGAAGCCGAAGATGCGAAGGAGTACAGACGATGGAAAGTCTGGGTGCAAAACAAGCTCCTGACTTTGGAAGACAAAGTGCAACCAAAGGCTCGTGGGGCCTTTATCTATACTTTGTTGTCGGGCAAAGCGCTGGAGACGGTGGAACACTTGGATCCCAGTACATACCAAAAAGAAGGAGGAGAGAAGATCTTGCTGGACAGACTGGACAAGCGTTTTCCTCAAAAAGATGCTAGCGATGAAATGAGTGAATCCCTCACAGAGATTTTCAATCTTCGCGCTGCCGAAGGTGAGAGTCTGAAGACTTGGATTTCTCGTGCCACTGAACTGTTCGATAAGGTGGAACGCAAGGTCAACGTGGCCTTTCCGGAAGAGGCCAGAGGATGGTTGATCCTACATCGTTCTGGGCTGTCGGATGAGCAGAAAGCAGTGGTCTTAGCCAGATCTCTGGGCGTGCTGAAGCGTGACGAAGTTGGTCGAGCAATGCGTTCATGCTACCCGGAGTTTGTCGTACAGAGGAAAAGGCATGTTGCCGCTGGCATTGTTGAAGGGGACTTCGGTCACACTGCACCCGAAGAGCCTGATGAAGACGATACCGACTTGGCCAAGGAGGTCGAATCCTTCTTAGCAGAACACGACTTGTCGGCAGGAGATTCTTTGGAAGACAGTGAACTGTTCACCGAACAAGAAGTTGCTGAGGCCCTCGCTGTCTCTTGGAAGGAAAGGAGGAAAGAGTTGGGGAAGCTCCAACGATCGAGGAAGTTTTCAGCGGCCTCAGACCTCAAGAGAAGCTACAGAGTCGAGATTGCCGAGCTCAAACGAAAGACAAAGTGTCATCGCTGTGGTGCTGTCGGACATTGGTCGAGGGAGTGCACTATGCCTAGGACTTCGACATCTTCGTCTGTCAAGCCAGCGTCGTCCAGCGGCTACAAGAAAGAATCTGGTGCTGCTCTGGTGACAGAACATGTGTACGGGAAGTCCGATCCGGACGGCCCCCTGGAAGGTGACGAGTTCGTGGCTATGGCTGCTATTTGTCCAGAGCAGTACTCGGTATTGTCCATCCTCCGACACCGTCGGGACATGATGGAGCTCTCTCATGTGAACTCGGGTCCATCACCCGAAGTGTTGTTGGTGAGCTCTCCTGGCTTTGGTGTGCTGGACTCCGGTTGTGGTCGATCCATAATTGGCCGTGAAACTTTGAGTGAATTCCGCAAACTCTGGAAGTCAGCAGGCATCCAGGCTCCCGAAGAGCTGTCAGAGATCAATCACTTCAGGTTTGGCAATGGAGAACGGGAGACGACCACGGCAGTGATCCGTCTTCCAGTGCTGCTGGGTGGGAAGAAGGGAACCATCCGCACTGCCATTGTGAAGGGCCAGGCTCCATTTTTGATCTCCCGCAATGCCATGCAAACCCTCAAGGCAGTCATTGATTTCGGCACACAAACTCTGACCCTTTTTGAAGATCGCACAGTGGTGCCCCTGGTCACAAACGAGGCCGGACAGTTCGCCGTCAATGTGATTGGCAAATCTGACAAGGCTGACTTCGAAGAAGAGGTCATGTGCAGCCAAGATGCCGCCAAGGCATCACCCGTGCCTGATCACTTGCAAGATCACTCAGGACTGACGTCTCCGACCATTCCTGAAGACTTTGGTACGTCCGATCGACTTCAATTTTGGTCTCGTAGTGATTCCTTTTTGGATAAAATCCCAGGCCTAGGCAAGCAAGGACCTCTGTGGAGTTCGGTCGTTCGACGTCGTGTCATCAATAGGGACAATGAAGAGGTTGTTTTTGATGAGTCCATTGTGCCTCAAAAAGGAAAAGCATGGTATTGTCATGCCATCCCACCGGGTATCATGCACACTCGTACGGAGTTTTACTTCCGACCGCAGGAGATCACTTCCAAGCTTGAACACCTCCCTGTGCACTATGTGAGACAATTGCGGTCACAGGTGAACAAGTTGAGACAGGTTGACCATAGTACACCCCAGAAGCTGAGTGAGAAGTCACCGTTGTCTGTTGCCGAGGTTTTTTGCCCTCCTCGCTTTGCACCATTAGTTCAGGGTGTGGGTGGAATCTGCAAATCATATGACCTGTTGACAGGCTACGATCTGTCCAAAGCTGAAGTTCGGGCGTTGGTTTCCAGGGAACTCCGCAACAGTCCACCAGATTTGTTGGTTCTTTCACCCCCCTGCACAGACGAGGGTGGATGGTTCAACCTCAATGCTCTCAACATGACGACAGAAGAAGTGGCCCGTCGTGTCAGACAGAGCCGCATTTTCGTTCGGTTCTGCTGCGACCTGTTTAGACAACAAGTGGAGGCCGGAGGACAAGCGCTGTTTGAACATCCACGGGGATCGCGCATTTGGCACTATCCTGAGATGAAGAAACTGCTGGAACAATTTTTTCCGTTGGAATGTGATTTTTGTCGATTTCGGTCTCCGACTTCCAGGATCTGAAACCTTGATCCAGAAACCCACACGTCTTTTGACCAGTCATGAGAACATGGCTAGCTTGGAGAGACGATGCCCGGGTGCTCACCACCCTAAACATGCTTGTCACCAGCAAGTAGCCGGGTCTCATCCATCTGTGGGTTCAATCAGTAGCTTTACGGGAAAATACACGCCAGCTTTTGTTCAAGCAGTCATGAATTCAGTCCCCAAATATGCACAGTTGTCCAAGTGTGAGATGCCGGAGTGTGTGCCTTGGTCTTTTCACCATGAGCATCAGGTCATGATGGTGAAAGATGATTTGGACCAAGGAAATGAGGAAACGGTCAAGAAGGCCTTGGTCCGTCTACATAAGAATCTCGGGCATCCGTCGTCCAGCGACCTAGTGCGTTTGTTAAAACATGCGCAGGCCTCAGACCAGGCCATTGCGCTGGCCAGGACACTGAGTTGCGAGTTTTGCCAAGCTCAGGGTAAACCACACACCCCCCTGCCTGCGCAGATCGACCGTCCTCAAGAATTCAATCAGGTCGTAGGAATAGATGTGAAGAATCTCACCGGATGGCGTCCTAATCAAACCATCAAAGCACTGAACATGGTTGATCACGCTAGCAATTATCAGTTGATGCTTCCCTTTCATGAGCAAGAAACTTCGATAGTCTTGCAAAAGCTGTTTTCCCAATGGGTGAAAGTGTTTGGACCTCCTAAGGTGGTGATGCTAGACCCAGCTCGTACAAACTTGGGAGAACCCATGCAACAATACTTGGACCAGTTGGGTATTCAGTGCAAGCCGATCGCCGCAGAAGCACACTGGCAGTTGGGACGCACAGAGCGGCACGGAGGATGGTTTGGCAACGTGTTAACCAAGCTGGTACAAGAATACACTCCCGAGAACAAGGACGACTGGGATTTGTTGGTAACACAAGCTCATGTCAAGAACGCAATGATTCAGAATCATGGCTTCACTCCTCACCAGTTTGTTTTCGGACGAAATCCCTCGGTTCCAACAGAACTTCTGGATGAACCTCTACGAGTTGTGCCAGCAACACTGGGCTTGACAGATGCCGCCATCCAAAAGGCCCAGGAAATTCGTGCAACGGCTCGCAAGGCGATCATTGATCTACAATGTGATCAATCCCTGCGTCGAGCTCTAGCGGCAAGACCCCGGGTGACGCCGGACTTCCAAGCTGGAGACCTTGTGGCATACTGGCGAGAACAAAAATACCAAGGAGGTTCCAAGTCCCAAAAAGGGCACGTTCTTCAAGGGGACATTGGTTTGGTACAGCGGTGGTTATGTGCAAAATTGGACGCAACTATGTTGTAGCTCATCGCAAGCAAATTTTTAGGGTGGCTCCAGAACAACTTCGTGCAGCAACGTCAGAAGAAAGAACCTTGTTGGAGTCTCCTCAAGCCGAATTGTTGGGGATCAAGGATTTGTTGGAAGGTGGAACTTTCCGCAGTCACCAGTATGTAGATCTGGTTCCTGGACACTACCCCACTTCGCAGTCAGAACCACCTATACCTCCAGGGAAAGTCCAAGAACACGTCACTGCATCTGATCTCAACTCGGGCACGCCAGAAACAGCTGATGTGCCTATGGAAGTGGTGCCACCGGATCAAGAACCAGAACTTCAGCAAGAAAGCAACAGCAATCAGCATGAGACCGAGGAAGAATTTCCTTCTCTGTCGATCGGTGGATCCAGTTCCAGCAATCCAGCAAGAGACGAGTCCTCATATGGACCTGTTCGCCGACGAATCCCCCAGAAAGCCGGCGAAGCAGCTCTTTTTCGACCAGCAGCAATGCGCGAGCAAGATTTTACTGATCTGATGCGAGAAACGGTTCCTCGCATTTTGGTGGAGTCATTGAACCCAAGTGATTCTCAACTGATATCGGAAACTTCAGGACTGAAGAGATCTTCTGAAGAACTGGAAAACACAGCTGAGGAACCACCCACAACTCGCGTTCGGATGGCAGAAAGTGTCCACGATGAGGAACAATTGCTCGTGGAGGAATGCTCTGAAGTTTGGGACTCTTGGCATCCAGACCGCCCGATCGAGGTCCTGATGGCCGCATATCTGCAAAAGAAGCTTAGCAAGGAAATTCCACACACCAACGAGGATCCCAAGCTGCAACGGTTAGTGGATGAATCCAAAGTTCAGGAATGGAACACCATTACCGAGAAATCTGATGTTCGAATCCATTATGGAAAGAAGGCTGCAAAATTAAAAGCCCTGTATCCTCATAGGTTCATCGGCAGTCGGTTCGTCATCATCCGTAAACCAGCCGAAGAAAATCAAAAGATTGTGCCTGAGGATTCAAACACATTTCGCATCAAGAGCCGGTGGTGTCTTCAGGGGCATTTGGACCCGGATCTCGAACAAAAGGCCCAAGAAGGTTTGCTTAAGTCACCTACTCTCAATCAAATCTCCCGTATGATTCTCATGCAACTGATTTGTTCCTTTGGATGGGACCTTCAGTTAGGAGACATAAAAGGAGCGTTCATGGAGGCAGGGCCACTGGATGACAAGTTCCGTCCGCTTTTCGCCTCTCACCCTCCTGGAGGCATCCCAGGAGTGCCGAGCGACGCTGTGATTGAGGTGATCGGAAATGTCTACGGACAGAATGACGCGCCGGCTAGCTGGTTCAAGACTTTTCATCTAGAGGCCGTGACGGCCGGGTGGTGTCGTTCGGTTTTTGATTCGTGCCTGTACTTTCTCAGAGACCCAAACACCAACCAGCTCATCGGTATTATGGGAGTTCACGTGGACGATACCGCAGTAGGAGGATCCGGACCAGTTTTTGAGAAAGCCATTGCATCCCTTAAAGCTCGCTTCCCGTATCGGAAGTGGCGGGTAGGTGAGGGAGAGTTTTGTGGCAGTTACTATAAACAGGACAAAAGCACCAAAGAGATCCACATGTCTCAAAGACTTTTCGCAGAATCCATGCGGCCCGCCAACATCCCAAAGGGTAGTGCAAACGAAACCAAACTCCATGAGGGCCAAATCAAAGTACTTCGAGCTATCAATGGAAGTCTCAACTGGATTGCCTCTCAAAGTAGGCCTGATCTGGCGGTGCAAACCAGTATGTGTCAACAATCCTTTCCTCATCCCACCGTGCGAACACTCAGGGATGCAAATAACGCAATTCGCAGAGCAAAGATGAACAAGGACTTGGAGATCACCTTCATGAGTATTGCTCCCGAGAAGCTAAGGATCTGTTGTCACAGTGACGCAGCCTTCGCCAACCTAGGTACACACACTCAAGCAGGGTTCATTTTGGCTTTCACTAGCATGGACTTAGATAAAGGGTTAGTGGCTCCTTGGACACCTTGTTTGTGGCGCAGTTACAAACTGCCTCGAGCAGTGAGCTCGACACTCGGGGCTGAGAGCCAATCCATGGCATGCGCCTCCGGATCTGTGGAGTGGGTCAATCTTCTCTTGTGCGAGGCTTTGGACGGCCCTTTCAATCCAAGAGAGAGTAGGTCTAGGCTTTCTAGAAGACCTCCTGTTCTGGCCACCGACTGTAAATCTCTGTTTGATCATCTCACATCTCCCTCGGCCCCCACAGCAGTGGAGGATCGTAGGACGAGTATTGACATAGTGATCATCAGAGAGTCATTGGCTATTACTCAGGGAATCGTTCGATGGCTTCCAACCGATCGCATGCTAGCAGATGGTCTCACTAAGGACAAGCAGGACCCGATCGACTTACTTAGGTCATGCATTAGGACAGCGTCTTACCAGATCTCGCCAGAGAATTTTGTTTTGGCCCAGCAAGCAGCTGAACGAAACAGGCGTCAGAAAAACCGCCAGCTTGAGAAGACACCTCCTTCCGAGAGTTCCCCTCAGGGAACGAGTCAATGAGGATTGAGTAGGATCAAACGGGGAGTCAGGAATGAGGACTCGTGAGGGTGAGTCGAACATTCGTGCTTAGGTTTGATGTCAGTCTTCATTGCAGCCAGTGCATGTTTTGAGGAATTTGAAATGAATGCCTTTAGCCAAGACATAACTTTTGTGTAGACTCCGCTTTGGTGAGAGAATGTTTTTCATTGATCAATGTACATTTTGCTCAAGCATTTTTGCCTCGTGAGTCTTGTTGACCTCGAATCTTTTTCGGAGAGCAGAGCCTTTTCTTGTCATGTCTCTCACACCGGAGGAACAACGCCAGCTTGTGTCCTTGCTCCAGAAGGCTCAACCAGATGAGAAGATCAGTGAAGCTGTGCTCCAAGCGGCAGCTCACGGTATGCCTCCTCAGAGTCCTTGCCGTTCAGACGGCGAGTTCTCGTTGGTCACAAGCTCAGGTGCCATGACCGACGCATGCAAGCGCCGGGATCCAGTGTCAGAACAGTTCAAGAACACCAAACGTAGTGCGGTATCAGTGCCCATGCCTTCATCAGCAGCCCCCGATGGCTATTCAATTCAGTATGAGAGCGACATTCCTGGATATGAGGGTGGACCATGGACGGCTCCTGATGTGAAGCCAACCTATCTTCCCAGCCAGGAGGAAGATGCTGTTTCCTTCCCAGAGGGCATTTCCAGTTTGGCTCAGTGGGGCCAAACGTTGCTGAGTTTCGGACAATTCAACAATCAGGGCCTTTCATACCTCGATGTGGTGAGCAGCTCAGATCAGAAGAAGACCAACTACGTCCGTTGGTGCAAAGCTCGGTCCAAGACCGCCGGTGGACATTTGAAAGATTTTTGCGATTTCATTGTTTTGTATGAGCAGCAAACTGGCCTGAAGCAGGGCCCTGTTATTCCAGGGACGAGCCAAGTTCGCCAGTATAAAGCATAGAAGAGATTAGTACCAGTGTGAAAAACCCACACACGAGCACCTTGACCACCATCATCGGAAGGGTGGCAGTCGTGCGAATCTCAGGGACTCTTTCGGCACAAGCCGAGTGGATGGAGAAAAGACGCCCGCATGTTTGCTGATAGGAGTCAGCTGCCTCTGTTTTTACATATATATATATATTTCTGGATGAACGATTTCCGACCTGGAAACCAAGTGGCAGGTCCCTGCTTCCACCCAACCTGTCAGAAACGCTTCGACCTTTGGGGCTCTGTTCTGGCGCATTGATCAACGAGATGGGTAAGCCATCAGGACAAATTCTACACTATGACAACCATCAGGAAGTCTGGGACCTCAGCACCCTTGACCTCCCCTCTGGAACAGACCGGGCGAATCCCGGGGCGGCCTCAGGTGCCACATGCAGTGAGCAGTCCTAGCGGTCTCGCAAGCGCGTAGCAGCTGCTCGCTTGCGTAGCGCCGAGGATGTGAGGTAAGTGGCAGTGACTGCTTTTTCATGGTTATCTGACGTGACTAAGGTGGATAGGTGTCAAATGCGGACGAAAAGCCTAGTTCCAGCAAACCAAACTATTGAACCTTTTCGTGAGGCAACTGGGGATGATTCCGACTCAATCGCAGGCTGAAAGAAGCCTCTGACTTCTCCAGACTGGTCCAGACTTGGTCACTACAATCCAGACGCCAGAAGCAGTGAGTACATGATGGTACTTCATTGGAATTCATGTTTTTTAATCAAAGAAGCACTCAGGATGTTTTGGTAAGTAAAGGCCTTTACCAGCCATCAACCACTACTAGTGACGATGGGACATTGACAATGACGTTCCACTATATCTAATTACAATGACTGTGAAAGGGCAGGGTTTCAGTGACCTAGAGAAGAAACTCACGCCACTTTCCATGCCAACATTGACTTCGTAGAACAGAGATCCAGATGATCTAGTTGTTTCGCGGCTTCCGCAGGGTCCGCCTGTGTGCACCGGTGGCAGAAAAGAGAGCGTCAGCTGTTCTTTGGACTTCGCGCTCAAAAAGATTTTGCATTTGGAGAGCATCTTCACTTGGGCGATGTAGGTCAAACCCCTCGCGGCCGCGCGTTTCGCGCGGACACTAGGACACGAAACCCTCCTTTCACCGGGCTTCCAGTCCCTGGCCCTTCGATCGGATGGTACTGGATGGGCTAGTATTGTGGCTGTTTCTTCTTGAGTACTCAACGTCACTACCCAGATACTTTGGGTCTTCGAGGTCGAACCAATATGATCCTTCCTCCTTCCCCCTTCCCCAAGGCTTTTACCCAATTGAGTGGGGCATCCTCTCTTACATCGGATCCTTTGACATCAGATCCTGTCGGTCACCCTCACCTCCCTCATGCATGCGAAGCACCGTGGAACATCTTCGGCTTTGCAGTCGACCGGGTCGGCTCGAGCAGAGCAGCGGCGCCATGCAACTCTTCGTCCGCGATGTGGCTGGGCAGACGCTCGCGCTGCGGGCGGAGGCTCAGGCGGGTCGGCACGTGGGTCGGCATGTCCCCGTCGGTCGGTGAAAAGCACAGTCGGTCGGGATGTTGCGGTGTGGGGTATGAGGAAACGAATGTGAAGGCTGTAGCGTTTGGAGCGTGTTTGTAGCGTTGTTCCGCAATGTACCATGTAGACTCTTGATGATGTTTCACCCCCGCCAGGCCTGAAGAGGATTTTTCAATCCATGGACATGGGGTGGTTTGATGTTTTATTCATAAAGATGCTACATGACAGTGGAGAAGCTTCGGAGGTTTGGGACAGTCATTTCTTCATTGAACTCCATCGATGTGAGTTCGCGCAATGAAACCTGTGACTCAGCATACCACTATAGCAGAAGAGGTGAGTCTGATCATGTCTTCATGTTGTCTCCTTGCAAAAGTCTTGTTTTTTGCAAAAGAACTCACCTCTGGCATCCTCTGGCATAAATTACAAACCTCAGAAGCCAAACCGCACCGAACTAGCTGTGTACGCGCCAAAGGGACCAGGTCCAGGACCAGGTCCGAAGACCGTCGGGTGCTTCACTTGCTTCATGTCAGTGACCCGACCTGTCCGCGGGTCTCCGCTCCGCGACGAAGAACGACGCGGGGTGTGCCCTGGGGCCGTGGCGGGTCCAAAGCAGCCCGGAACTCACGGTAGGTGGACCTCACCAGGTTGATTCGGTTCCTTCTCGGTGGGAAAACACCGGGCTGGCCGAATGGTCTTGACCCATTGACCCGCGCATCAGGCCAGTGTGGAAAGCTTGAAGACACAGATCGCCGAGATCCAGGCGGATTGGCTCGCTGGTACTTTGGGAGAAATGGGCATGAAAGGGGTATATGTTGAGTGGTCCTGTTGAAGGAAGAAATCCTAACAAAACCTGGAACCACAGTAAACACTGTAAATCTTATTTGTGGCGTTCCTCATCATTCTCTCAGGAAATGCAGACATTTACAACCCTACTTGCTGTACGTGTGGGATCAATGGCGTCAACAAAACAGCAGGCCACGGTGGTCCAGGAAACCCTTCCAAATCCGTTCGTTTTTTTTGGGTCCCGTTTTGGACCTTCCGTGAACCCTGGACGAGACCGACTGCTTCGGCCAGGACCTTGGCCCGGCCGGGATCGAATGGCACCCGGTTTCGGTCCAGAGTCATGCCACGTTTGGTGCGGGACGATGCCCTTTCCTTTACGAACAGGAACCTTAAACTCCACGAAGCCATGGAAGGTGAGTGAAAAGTGTAGAATCACTCTCTATGATCACTCTCGTGCCAACTGGCCATGGCACCACCTCCTGATCGGTGGTTTTAGTTATTTGCAAATTGCTTTGAATCTTCACCTCCAACCTGTACCTGACATGAGTCCCAAGCAACTTATCAAGCCATTTCCGGAGTTGAAACCGCCACCCCTTCATGCCCGTAGCCGGCACATGCCAACCCCCAGCCAGGGCCTGCCATGCGACGAGCAGCGCCTGATCTTCGCCGGGCGATCCTTGACCAACACCGAGAGGCTGGTGAGAGCGGCGGTTGGGGTGATCTGACGGTTCGAGTTTATCCTGGTGTTTTGAAGGTTTCCAATAAGAGGTGAACGAAGACGACTGACTGCGTGGCCACTGGAGGGAGAAGCTGGTGGGTCCCAAGAAAAGCACTGGCTTGGCTCGATTTGAGAAAGACCTGGTTGGAGAAGCTTCAGTTGGGTCGGATTCAATGATGGAGTCCCAGGGTCCAGGGGGAACTCTGCTCTCGCCTCTTGCGACTCATCGCACACGGCAATGGCACGCGTCTTTCTTCCGTCGCCCCGGGAACGGAGGGCATGGCACGGAAAAGGTGCAGAAGCAAAGGCATCAGATTCCGTTGAGCAAGTGGTTTTGGGCGGCTAAATGGTAATTAACCCATGCAACTGATGGGGTGTGACGAAGGCAACGCCCATAACATCATACTGAAGCTCCAAGTTCCGGTTCGGACTGGCGACCGAGACTGGACCGAGTTGGGTCCGACAAGGGTCCCAGAGTTGCAAAGAACCCAACTGTTGAGTCCCTTCCTGCACCTGGGATGAAAAGTAAGATATGATGTGATGTTTGCAGATCCCAGATGCAGGAAGTTCTGCAACAAATTGTCATTCCTCTAGAGTCTACAAGATTAATGCTAGAAGAAACAATAGGTTCATCCTCCAAATGCCATGGGAAGTTGCAACAATGGTATCACCTGCGCAACAGTGAAATCCGGGGTATTCATCATGGTTTGTATCTCCCAGGTTTTGTTTAGTAGCGTCCTTGCTCCTAGTAACTTCAAAGACCCCCTAGTAGCGTCCTTGCTCCTAGTAGTAAGGCCAGGAGCCCCTAGTAGCGTCCGAACGCTCCTAGTGGCGATGCCAGGAGCCCCTAGTAGCATCCTTGTTTGGATGTCTTCCTCCAGTCTTTTTGGACACCTGACGCACCGCCCAGCTTGCTGGATGCCGGCATTGAGGATGAGCCCCCCTGGCGATGGAGATCGCGAGACGTGGGTTTGGTTGAAGTGGAACCCAGCAGTTTTGGTTGTTACCGGAGCATTATATACGCTCCCTGAAATCAAATCATTGAAGTGCAAAATGGATCAAAATGGACCATGGAAAGGCAATTTTCCTCTACAAACAGGTGGTTGGAGTGTACCTGGACCCTTGTTCAACTGGTTTCCTGAAGACAGGAGGTGCACATGCTCCACCTGTTAGGGTTATGACTACTGTAAAGTGTACGCCGACCCATGAAACATGCAGAAGGTATGTATGAAGACCTGCGAAGAAGATATGCTTTCAGCAAGGGATAACACGTGTCAAACAACTGTGATTTCAACGTGCGATCGACGAAGGCAAGTGTACAAAAGGCACGAGCAACATGTTATGTCAATCCATGAACCAAAAGGGTGTGAACAAGACACGTGATTTGCCAGCCTTTCACACTGATCCCGATCCCATATTCCTCGTCTTTGGATCTGTTTCTGTTTTCGCACTTGTGGAATTATGTTTGACATTGCTTGACGTGTTGATGCCTACCATCAACACCTTTGAGATACTTTGCAATTCTTTGGTTCCCACACCTTTCGCCCGAGTGCTAGCCCTAGCTTTAGGGATTCAACACCACCTGTTTCAGGGTCCTGGTGTTGGATTGATGTAGATTTACCAACGTAGTTTTGGGGTATGCAAGGAACTTTACAAGTCCGCCCCACCTCACCGTGGTAGGGTGGTAGTTTGGATGACGCAAGTGTGCAAGGTGAACTCATAACATACATCCTGGGGATCTGGAGACCAGACGGAGATCAAATACTGGTAAACCCGGGTGTCATAGGTGTTGGCTATACAGATGAGCAGGAGCAAGATCCTGATCTTGAATATGCTTGAATCCAGTTTTTGCCTATCTAATCCAACCAAAGGACATTATTCTGATCGTTCCAATCACCAGATTTCGTTCATCGTTCATTATCTCATTTCTGACGTCTCTTTCTCTGTCGTGACTCTCCGTCCACTAAAAGCGCGTGGGGTGAAACCCCGTTCGCCGCGAAGGTCGACGCTCTTTCTCTCCTTGGACTTGGAAGGCAGTCGTTTCGTTTCCACCGCGGTTTTGGTTTCTTTCTGTGAAACCACTCTCCGGTGGGTGAGAGTGAGTTCAGGTGAGAGTGAGTTCCGGTTCCGGTGCAATGGCTGGGATGAATCCAATCTCTGGAGAATCCGATTGGACAATGGCTTATTTTCGAAGCAATTGGATTCGCGATCACTCGGGATTAAGAATTGGCACTGTACGTACTAATTGCTGGTGTCCATATACCGTTGGGTGCTTTCAACGACTGGGACAACTTAACTTGCTCCAGCTACCCCGGATATTTGGGCAACCTCGCTCAGCCAAGATCTCCCCTCTCAACATGACATGGTCGGTTCCGACTCCTTTGACTCACGCAGCGGCCAAGTGGGGTGGGGACGTTCCACCAGCCCGGGTCCATGAGAGTTACTTGGGAGTGTATATGGTCGGTCCATCCTACGAAGTCTTTGGATCGAGAATTTCGTGAAGGTGAGATCCTGCGGGGGTAGCAATCAGTTCACGTTTGGACTTTTTGAAGAGAAGATATACGAGTTGTATGACATACCACCTGAGGGGACTGTTTGGAGAAACAGTCCAGTTGTTGCAACTGTTCAAGGAAGTCCACCGGGACATTCCTCTCCGGGTCCGGTTTTGTGACGCCGCCTCCGCCTCCGCCTCTGACCGCTCGGCCCTGAGATCGATCGATCGACCTTTCGCGGGTGACGCGGGTGACGATCGGAGGAGGCGGCAAGAAGCGAAAGAAGAAGACGTGATCCGAGACGCGAGCGCACGCGAGCGCCGGGAGAGGGTGGTTTTCTCCCCACTTCTGTGTGGACACACGGACAGGGGTTCTTACGGTAGTAGTTAAGCACCGGTGTTTGGGGTCTCTTGCCGGGAGAATTTTTGTTTAAACTGCGCACATGTTTACAAAAAGGCTGATTCATGGGCCGACCCCCATAACACAATTCAAAGAGAAGGTGGTTCATAGGCTGGTTCGAAGCACACGAGGCATCTTGCTTCGGTTCAAGGACTCTTCACGGTTCATACACTTGCTGCAACCTCCCTGGCATGGAGCTTTACGGATACCCCCTCCTCCGGAGGCCGTGCTTGACAGGGAGAGGGGTGTTTTTATTGATCAAAGAGCCTACACTATAATCCTAGTCTTTTTGTCCCTCAACAAGATTGTGGGTCACTGATGCAAGCCTTCCAGCTGAGGAAGAGAATCCTTTTTCCCAGGGTTGGATGGAAACTGTGACCTGCTCGATATGGGCAATCACCTGTTGCTCACCAAATAGAATCAATTTGTCACTGGATATAAGCAGCAGAAAACGAATATGTAGCACCCATGTTTGTATTGAAACTCCAGACCCATGTTTCTATCCTGCAACCAATTTCAATGTGTTCCTTTTTCAGCCGGAGCCTTGTGCATGGGGGTTTTGTCTGAGCGCGCGAGTGCTCAGCAGGGGCTGGCCCCTTAACTGTTACGGAAGGCGCCATGTTTCAGAGGAAAAGACAAGACATCGTGGGCAAGACTGCTCCTGTCCAGCAGGCATCGACAAACAAGATTGAACCCACACTGTAGGGAACAATGCGGATGAATTTGAGAAATAACCACAAAGCTTTGGAAGTTGTTCACCCTGTTCCCATTTCCTCTTCAAACCATGGGTGACAGTGCATGTTTGGTTGTACATGGGGTTTCAATGTTTGGTTGTGCAGAGGCCTTTTCCTCCTCACCTCTTGGGCCATCAACAGTGGTAGCCAAGTTTGTTCTTCCCAGGTACACCAAGCCCAAGAAGATCAAGCACAAGCGCAAGAAGGCGTCAGCCTTTCGGGGCCCGGGCAGATGGGGAGGCTCAACAGGTCGGACATCGTCGAAGAGACAAGAACCATCGATAGCATGTTTTATACATGGGAACCTTGGGGGTTGTGATCGATCTTCTCAGGGACCGGGACAGAACTACTGTGGCATGGGGCTGGCCGGCTCTCCAATTGCCCAACATAATCAGAACATACCATTTTTGTTCCTCAACTGCAGCTCCTCACTCGATGCTGAACAGTCTTCAGTTCCGGAATGCCACTACCAAGAAATGCTGCCAAAAACAATCCACCACGGACTAAGCTCCCACTGATAGAACCCAGAAGTATCCTCATGCATTCTTCTGATTTTTCTGGGCCCTGTCAAGCATTGTCAAGCCATCTGCGGAGAGGTCAAGCTCGCAGTCCTGAAGTTCTACAAGGTGGACTCCAACGACAAGGCAGTCCAGTCCGATCTCCCACTGCGCTCCCATCGCCCTACCGATTCTCCGGGCGCTCTACCGCCCGGCGGACCTGGTTTGACCATGGTGCGAACAGGTCTGCCCTTCTCTGAAGGCAGATCAACCTCTGCCGTTTTTGTGACAAACATACGGAACATGACATGATGCAGTGTATTCCAATGACTTTATTGACCGTCATTCGAAGTGAATTCAGTGCCCCCCCCTGAAACTCCCGGACTTGGAACCGACCTCCCCATAGCGTCAAGCTCGAGACCATGGTGTCAGGTCAAAACCTCACCCCTCACCCCTCGAGACCATGGTCGTCTCATCTCACTCCTCTCCGGTGGGATTCTCCCCGTGGCCGTCTGGACTCCCCGTGGCCAACGGAGGTGACACGCTTGCGTCGTGAATGCCCGGACGAGCGCTGCGGGCTGCGTGCTCAGATGGAGAGTGTGTAGCGTGGCCGAACGACTCTGAACGATCCAAAACGGCCGTGGCGTTCCGACCCCCTGGGTTCGGTGAAGGGAGACTTCGACCAGTCTACCGGATTTAGAAAACGCACCGAATTCATGGTGTGAGATGCCGCGGAACAAAAATCAGATCCCTCTCACAAAGTAATATAGAATATTACTGGGTCGACCCTTTTTGGAGCTTGACTTCAAGCCACATCCGGGTTTGGAAGATCTTTTGAGATGTTTGTTAGGCAATGTGGCCATGAACAATGGCCCTGTCAATCTCATTTGAAGCTGTTCCCTTTAGCGTTTTTGCTTCGGCCATGTTCCGCTTCCTGTTCGCTATCCTCCATGATCCCTGTTTGGCCCACCCAATAGGATTAATACATCACAAGGCATCCATTCTCACACGATCCTTCAGACTCCTTCACTCCTTTACTCCACGCTGCGCTGCACATCGCGGTGTTTTTTCCGAAGCCACAGCGGTGGACGTGTCCAGACTCTCCCTCCTCCGCCCGGACTCACCCGCAGACCCAGAAAAAAACCGACACAGAAGGAGGTCCGGTGGAGCACCGAGGCCCGGTGTGTTCATGGCCATGCACTTCAACCGCTACTACTGCGGCCGCCTGGACCAAGACAGTCCGAGTCGGTCGACGATGGAGGCGTTCGCGTCGACCATGGACCGGTTGGGAGTGGTTGGGGGGCGGTGGTCGGGAGATGAACTCAAAGAGCCATGGATGAGCGAGACACACACACACATAATATATATATATATTATATATATATATATTATATATATATATTACACTGTATGTATATAAGTATTCGCAGAGGTGTGCTGTTCTTTGGGATGGAACGTTGTAGTGTTTTATTACTTATCTTTTTTCGGCCTGCAGTCAACAGGACTAAGCCCAAACAACCACTTATTCATTGAATTGAGTCAATCATTTGGATAAGGTCATCCAAATGATTGCTACTCAGCTACGAGAGAACCCTTCAACAAGACTGTGTTCGTCTGCTGCGTGAGGTACAAGTTCCGCCGGTTTTCCTTGAATCTTTGCAATCACAGGATCTGCGGGTTGAGTCATGGGCAGAATTTGTTTTTGAGCCAGGCGATGGGATCGGTTTAACATTTCAAAGGACTGTTTTCCTCTCTATGCAGTTTTCGTTTGTCGTACTTTGTATGTCAAAGTGAGCAACATATAAAATTATATAAACATAGATAAATATAGAGGGTTCACTTGGACCCAGCAGGACGTTCTTTGTCGTTCTTGGATCCTTGGCCTTGTTCTTACGATAGTTTATGCGAACAGTGGGGGGTAAAGTGGACTCTGGTCCTGCCTTTTCCCAAAGAGGTGGATTGGTGATGCAGAAGATGCAATGCGACTCAGATACTGCATCACTAGCATCGTCACCACACTAGAGTAGACAAAATGCACCCTTTAGGTGAGACATGTGTATTGAATGTTAGGGCGCTTTCTGGAAAAATCACGTGCTCATCAGGTTTCATTGGACATAGCGTCCTCTTCCAGATATAGCGTCCTACCCAGGAAGTATGTGGATAACCTTTAAAACGAATTCGCGAATTCCCTTCGAAGAGGTTCGGTTGGGTCCATCGATTGTCTGGGTCATCAGATATGGAGTAACAAGAATCTACTAGGAACAAGAAACTACTACTAGTAGCAAGAAGCTACTAGTAGCAAGGGCATCGCTACTAGTAACAAGGCCAGAAAACCACCAGCAGGGATCTCCGTCCACGCCCGGGGATCCATTTCTTTCCCACACGCCCAGCCGATCTGCTCCCATCGTCCATGCGGTTATGGTCCATCAACCGTGTGGGTCGAACTGAACGTGTTGCCAAGGAAGATGCCACCTCACCTACTTGATCAAGAAAGACGGCTAGGTTTTGGCACCGAGTGTGGGGTTCAACCAGGCATTTCATTGTGACATGTTGGAAACCAAGCAGCCGCACTCGGTCGATGGATGATCACAAGTGTTTCGACGGATTTGGCTCTTGGCAGTGATTAAGTTTGGAGCGAAATACATTCCCATGTGGGACAGTATTAATTACATCCTTGACGGTCTCAGTTTGGCTTGAACGCTTCTGATGTTTTGACTCCGACAAATCTCGGTTGCACGACAAGCCAGGGTGTATGTTCCTCTTTAACAGCAAGCAATAGTTACCCGTCCCACCCTACTTTGCAGTATGCAAGCTCCAATGCAAAATGCTATACTGTAAAATAAATCTATGCGATTGTATGAGAGCCTTTTACAACAAGAGTGTACGGGTCTACGAGAGTTACGACAAGTATTGTGTAGTCCCGGATCCCATTTCAAGAGCCTGTGTTTTGACGTTATGCTACACATTTGCATATGATTTTCTTTTGCTCTCAAAACACAGCAACTCCCTCCGCCGCGAGTTCCGCCGCGGACCAACAGAGGCGGCGGGCGGAACTCGCCATCCGACGGTGCCCCCGACCTGGACCCAACTGTCTCGCTATGGTCGTCTCGCTGGCAGTCGCGCAGTCGCGCAGTCTCGCACGCCTGCCAAGAATGCAAGACCATTGATCCATAAATTGGTCCACAGGTATTTTGGAGATCTCCCATCCGACGCCACGGGCCCGTCCCAGTCGAATCCAATCCATCTTGGCCGCTCAGGTCCTCCGCGTGGCCGCCGAGCGAACTCCATGGCACGGTGTGTTCGCCCAAAACAGCTGCGCGTCGAGAGACCGCCCGCCCCGCACCGCGCATCGGCCCGCGCTGTGCCACGTGTCGGTGCACCGCAGCGCGTGGTTGTTTCGATTTTAGTTTATGTAAACTGTTAACTCATGTAAAACAAATCCATGTGAATCTCTGAAGCCAGATCAACACTGACGAGTTTGAGGGTTCATTCAGCGTACACGAGCTCTCCGCGCACGGCACGACCTATGGCAGCTCCCACGTCTTGGGCTCCGTCTTAGCTCCGAAATAAAGGTGTGACTGGACCCTCCAAATCCAGCCCTCACCACTCTCACCGAACCGAACTGGAGCCCTATAGGCAAAGGAGAAAGGGAATTTTCATTCAAGAGCTTTGCTCTGGGCAAGACAAGCTAGCTAGAAAAGCGTGCCGTGGTTGTGCCACCTTCACCTTGACATGCCAAACACGCTGGATCAAAAGGCAAGCATCGTTCTGTCAGAAGTATTTTGATCATGGAGACACTCCAAGTATCCGAGACACTCCAGCTGACCTGGCATATTTGACCGATCAGCCGACCTGGTCCAGGACCATAGGATTGTATAGGCATAATGGATCCCTGTACATGTCCAAAATGCGATGTTGAACATAGTATTTGGCCAATACGAAGTTAAACTTCAGCTTTGAAGCTTAGGGAGATCATATTATGTTATGTGTATAATATATATATATCCCTAGCCTACGCGTGCCTGCGACCAACACCATCCGACAAAAAAGATTGTCTTGTCCCACCATGAAGCCTTCTGAAGCCTTATACCTTGAAAATACCATCAACATCCATCCACTAAATACCATTTGTGTCAATCGTTTCGGACAGCCTTTCCATGGCTTGGTGGCCAAGTCCTGAACTCTCCGGCCGCGGCGACTCTCTCCGGATCAAGTCCACAGCAACTTCGGGCGTTCACATCGGCGGAACGACTTCACCATGATGCGGTCAGACGGTCAGACTCCTTGGATCTTGCTTTTGCCTACGAGAATCGCGAGCCGGCCGGTAGAGGTTTCACCAAACTTCAGGTCCAAAGCGAACTCCAGTCGATCAACGTCTCGCCATGGCGCGGCTGCGGTGCGAATGGCCCCGGTACCATCACTGCAGGCGGGCCACGGAATCCACGAAGCTGAACGCGATCTTTTTATGCCACACACACGGGAATGCGGTAAACCTTTTGTCCACCTGTTCTTGTTCTCCAAACAAAGACTAAAAAGTACACTCTTTAGGAGGAACAGATCAGGTGAAAACAAGAGGGGATCCTGGCATCGCTACGAACGGAGCGTTCGGACGCCACTAGGAGCTTTTTCGCATTTTCCAGCAACACTGAGGGAGTCCGGTGGCCACCACCAGGGGGACATGTACCATGTTCCAATTTTGAATCATTGTGGTTTGACCTCGGGGTCGTTGAGTAGAGGCCGCAGATTCCCCACTTCGACACGCAAAAAAAGGGCTTGGAAGATGCTGTCTTCCGCTGTGACACTTGGCGAGTCAGATCTCTTCAGACTATTTCTACTCCGGGATTTTTCAGCAAGGAAAACATGTTTGCATGTCGGCTTTTCTTTATAGTTAAACATGCTTGGAAGATCTTGGTCTACCAACTGGCCAACGAGAAAACACGCATGGCAGGTTTTTTGCTTCAGCTGGGCCTGGTCGGCCTGGTCTTGGCCGATTGTCAGAAGTTGCCATGGCTGGTCTCGGCGAAACGAGTTGCTGTGGCTGTCTCTGGCTCGGATAAGCTGTTTCACGGAGATCTGATCTGGGCTGGTTCAGTGGCATTTGGCCAAGCCAAGACAAGGAGAAAACAGCCCAGATCGTAAATACCCTCCCACCCTCCTCAGTACTCTTGGCACAGAATCCCTTAGGACAGACAGACTTAAGCAGATAAGGGACATCTGTGCCAAGAAACCTCAGGGGGTGTCAAGTTTTGAAGGGCTGTGGGTCAAAGCTCGCTCGCAGCTGGCAGGATATTCCCAATAGCTATAAATATAGTGAGTGTCCCTACTCAATGCTCCAGGCGAGTTCTCACATGCTCTCATGCTTTTTTGAAAAGCAACATCTTGGAAAGTGACCCACAGCCATCTATGGAGCTTAGATGCCATGCCTAGTGAGCATGATCGCGAAGCTGTGGATGAAGCATCGTCGCCCTCGAGCGCGGGGCAATTTGTTGCGCGCCTCGGCGGGAGTGGGGCGACGAACGGCTGCGGTCGTTGGATCGAGGCGGAGCTGCTGCTGTGAGCGCCCTTTGAGGGAAGAGACGCAGCTAGCTTGGGTCTGTCCCAGCAAACCTGTAGAGCTGTCGGGTTTCACAAGAACATCACTGTTTTAGAGAGACGTCGGCCTGCAACTGAACCATCATCATCCACAATGACTGGCAATGGTTTCAAATGCTGTGAAGAAGACAAGAATCCCAGACCATCCATGTATGGAATAGTCAGTTTGAGGGTTGTTGCCCCATTCTGTTTCAAACTTTTCTTTTTGTCATGCGGCCAGGTCGCAATTTCAGTGTGCAGCTGGGTATGATATCTTTCTCATCTGCCATCTCAATTTGGATCTGTGGCTCATAGAATTTTCTTACAAGGCTTGATAAACCTGGATAGTGCTGCTCCTTGGCATTGGGCATTTTTGTATAGTGTCTCTTTGCGATATTCCTGGCTTTCAAACTCTTTTTTGAATGAAATCCAGGGTCGTATCAGCCCAAAGATTGCGCCGGTTGCGCAACAAGTGCTGATACCTGATGAGTATGATTTTTATTTTACTTGCGCCCGGGGATAGCTATGCGCCTGGGGATAGCTTTGACGAAGCCCTGCCAATACTTTCAAAGTCTTTGCACAAGCGTCTTTGTGCTTGCGTAGCCCTGATGTCGAGGGCTTTTCGCTTTCTTTGGCCTGCGTAGCACCAATGCCTTTGTGCTCCCGCGGTCACTGTTTGGTTTATGTTCACCATGATTTTGTCGCTTGTGCCTGAAATTGTTGTTTTTGCGTTTCAGGACCCCAGGAATGGTCCTGGTCAAGGCATTCTTTACGTCAAAGTTTTTTGCCGCAACTTCTCATAAATGTTGGTCATGGATTGACCATAAATATTTAAACTGTGAGCATGTGCGTGTCACTGCCTGAACGGCTAGCGACCACGAGTTTCAAATTTTGTATATACTTTCGGTTTAGAGTTGGAGCACTCTAAATCGTTTGCTATTCCTTTTCTTTCTGGAGTACATTTTCTGGAAGGTGCGCTCGCCATGTTTAGCAGGTTGGACTTTGTGGGCGTATTACCCTACTAGGTCTGCAACTGACTCTCCCTTTTCAATGCTTGGCTGTTTTGCTCTTTTGGAGTGTTTTGTGATGTTGATGTTTCATTTGCCTTGACCATCCATAGAATTTTTGACCCAGACCTGTTTGCTCACCTAGATTTTTTGTGGTGCCACGCACAGCGGACATCACTCGGCTTTGCCTCCTCCGCCATCCTGTGGCACCCTCTCATGGCTTTCCTGCCCAGCATGGTTTTGGTGGTTACTTTGACCTGACTCCACCTGGCGTATGGTCAACCGGCTACCACACACATTATCCTCACCATGAGTTTGCCAGATCTCGTTCCCACGTCGGACATCCTTGGAAGACATCGGCTCTGGTCTCTCTGCCTTGAGGCCTTCTGAGTTTTGGCAGATTTTCAACAAGCTACGTCCTGCTTTGCGTGCGGTAGCTTTTGAGGCACCGGATGATGTGATCACTGACATCAAGTCCATTGTGGACAAAGATGAACGGCCATGGCCAAGCGAATCAATGAGCTGCCGAGTGCTTTGTCTCGTGGTCTGCCTCGCCTGCACTGGCGGACATTTGGTCCGATACGTCTGTTTTGCACACTGCGTTGGCAGGGGGAACACACCAAATGCAGGCAACTCCTACTTGTTGAGCCTAGTTGGCCTGCTGTAACTTTTGAAGGTCAACCGCAAGGATGTGCCTTGGCCTGAACACTTGCAGCGTCTGGCGCGATGGCCTGCAACTCTTTGCCTGCCTCCAAGATATGAAGATCTTGTCTGTGCAGTTCGTCATGGTTTCCGGCGCTTGCGTGACAGGTGTCGCGTGCACGCCCAAGATGTGTGTGCTGACAATGCAATTCATTCTGCGTGTCACAGCTTGGGTCTCTTTTGCGTCATGATTTAAAGGTGCCCATCACTTGGGAGCCATGGATTTCATCTTGGTATTTACGTGGTTTGGGCCACGGAGAGGGGGTCCGGGGCGGAAAAAAATCGAATAACATAAATGGTGCAAAATACCACCAACATAGCTCCAACATTGGCCCAACATAGCCCCAAGATGGGCCAACATAGCCCCAAGATTGGCCAACATAGGCCCATGACGGGCTCAGCATGGGTCCAAGATAGGCCGACGTAGGCCCAAGATGGCCCAACATAGGCCCTAGCGCCCAAGGTGGCCAACATAGGCCCTAGATGGCCCAACATAAACCGCAAATGAGCTCAACGTCGCCCCAAGACCGCCCCGCATAGCCCAAAGATGGGTTCGACCTGGCCCCAAAACCACAAGCATAACCACCGCAACAACAAGAACCGCAACGGCAACAACAACAAGGAAAAGATAATAACAATATTAATAACAATAATCAATTCTAGATATTTATATATATATATATGTGTGTCTATATGTGTATGTGTGTCAACACCTGTTTCTAAGGAATTTGACCACATCAAGGAACCTTTAATGCGATTCCTCGACATGTATGCATGCACCAGCAGGAGGTGGTAGCAACGGAGAGTCTACCACCAACGAAGACGCTCTCTAAGCCTTGGTGATACTGGGACTGATCATCCCAGCGTACCTGCGAATTTTTATTGATTCTTCATGTTTCACCTATGTTCAAGCATTCTGTTGATCTGACCCAGCACTTCATGCCGTTCTGCAAGTCAAGGTCTAACTTTCAGTAACGTAAAGTTCTAGCATCAAAGGGAGATCATCACTGATATTGCTCTTGCGAGCCTTTGTCTAAGAGTGTCTCGCCACAGAGTCCCACTGCGGGCTGTGGTGTGATCCCCAGCGAGGGGCGCCGCATATGCACATACCCTCACGGGTGAACTTTCCACGATCCCCTGACTTGCGCTGGAATTTCGTCGACTTTGCGTTTTGCTCGAGATTGCTGATCATATGCCGCAGGGCTTGCTGGCTATCTTTCCACAGAACGACATTCCACGCAGCTAGGTAGTCATAGGATGCAGACGGGACTGCTAAGTAATCAATGTTTGGTTCTTTCTTTCGCGTTGTTGCTCTTCGTTTTCTAGGTTTTCCTTCGTTGCTAGAGGCGTTTTGGGTCTTAGGTTACTTTTTTGTCATGTGCTAAGTAGTCATTCGTAAGTTTCACCCTGAGTAATTCATGCACGGTCTTGCTTTCCTTCTTTCCGGGGTTCTTTCCTCTTCTTCAGGTTTTCGTTCGTTGCTAGAGGCTTTTCAGGTCTCAGGTAAACTTTTAGTCAAGTGTGCGCCGATTACGGCTTTCTGACCAAATGCCTTCGGGCCTGAGCCAACCACACCCCCTGCACCTTTTCTTTCCTTTCCTTGCCTTTTCTCGTTTGTCAAACTCCTTAGAAACAGGTGTTGACACGTGTTTCGGTGCAGGGGTGGGGGGGGAGCAGGGGTGCGGGGTCCGGGCGTGCGTTGACTAAACGAGCCTGGAAGTAGCCTGAAAGAAAGAACAAGACAAACGAAAAAGGCAAGGAAAGAAAAGGAAAGGGCCGGGTGTGCATTGACTGAAACGAGCCTGAAAGCCGACCAAACAAGCCTGAAGGCACACCAAGGAACCTTTAGTTCAGTTCCTCGACATGTATGCACCAGCAGGGGGCGGTAGCAAGGCAGAGCGTCTACCACCAACGAAGGCGCCCTCTAAGCCTCGGTGATACTGGGACTGATCATCCCAGCGTGCCTGCAAATTTAATTGATTCTTCAACCCAGCACTTCATGCCGTTCTGCAGGTCAAGGTCTAACTTTCAGCAACGTAAAGTGCTGAGCATCACAGGGAGATCATCACTGATATTGCTCTTGCGAGCCTTTATCTAAGCGTGTGTGTTTTGATATCCGTCCCCCTACTCCCCCCATTTCCTTCCTCCCTCTCCTGTGTCGGCCGGCGCCCAGCTGTCAGGCGTAAGCCTTGAAATCCGGCCACGGGGCCACCTGGCCGTGGCATCCTGCAGGGTTCTCTCCTCAACCTACGACCCCTGTTTTACAGCGATTTTTGCGTGCGAGGTTCAAAAACATCACGTTTTACAGTGTTTCGCGCGCTTGGCTTGGATAGGGCCGGATTCGATCTTGGGCATGTCCCAAAACTATTTTTTTTACGTCCTTTCGGCCTCGGAGAGGGGGTTCCGGGACGCAAAAATCGCATTTGAAGAGTATGTCAACATAAATGATGCAACATACCACCAACATAGCTCCAAACATATGCCCAACACGGGCGCAAAATGCTAGAAATGCGTACCTCACCGGCGTGCGTAGCCTGCATCGTGTGGCCCTCAACCACGACCGCAACCACAACAACCACAACCATCTGCAACAACAACAGCAGCAGCAGCAGCAGCAGCAGCAGCAACAGCAACAGCAACAGCAACAGCAACAGCAACAGCAACAGCAACAGC
>CAXAMN010024040.1:748889-791076 GCA_963970005.1 Durusdinium trenchii | reverse complement strand
ACAGCAACAGCAACAGCAACAGCAACAGCAACAGCAACAGCAACAGCCACCATCTGCAACCACCCACCAGTGCATGCCGGCCCCGCTCCGCTCACGCTCACGTTCATCGGCCTAAACCGGGGTCAGCGGATTTTCATCATCACTTTCATCATAGTTACAGCATGGATGGTCTGGGAATCTTTGACTCTGATTTTCGACTTTGACACTTCTTATTCTAAATCCACGACACAAAAGAAAGCCAAGTGTGGAGGAGTCACCGAAGGTCGCACCATGTCGCGCAACACTACAAAGGGTCACCCTTGGACGAACACATCCCATGGAAGTGGGGCCCCCTGTTCATAAAAGGACAGTAGTCTTCCGCAGGACCATCTTCTATTTCCATGTTAGTGAGTCAGAGTGCAGTCTTTGGGACGGATTCTTCCCCATTTGAGGGAGTTGTGGCCAGCGAGTTTCGGATTTTTTGGAATCCAAGGACCCTAAGGGCAGGAGACGATCGGGGGGCCCGGGAGAGGGGAAAAAAGATGAAAAGGATTGAATAAGGTAACATATCAAAGAAGGCATATGATTTGCGATGTCCTGGCCACCTGGTGAAGAACTGGAAGGGCAAGATGTTCTGTTCACTTCAATCCGTACCATTTGAGGTGGCCGATATGTTGTGGGCCTTGGTAAGCTGCACCAGTCCACTGCCTGCTTCGCCCACTCCGCCCACTCCGCCTAGGAAGGTGAATCGCTTGAGTTTGGGCTCCTCGAGCGACAGCGAAGGTGAGAGACCAGCACGGAACGGCTGCCCCAGGGCCGACGCATCTCAGGAGCGGTTTTACCGCGCTCGGCTCGGCTGAACGAGGGGTGGGCACCCGTCGTGCGTCGGAAGGAGGGCCAACGCGACTCGTCATCGTTGTGTCGCGGAACGCCTCAGGCTGCTGAAGCGTCACCTAATGTTTTCAGCACATTCCCGATCTCAGGGGTCCCCAACAGTGCGAAGGTCCCAGGTCCCATGGCCCATGTCCAAGACCAGACACATCCAAACAGTGTTCAGGGTTTCATAACCTGCAAGAATTTATACAAATCCCGGGTACTTCGCCTAAGATAGAACAATTTGCGTAATTATATACAGGCCGTATCCATCCCTATCCAAGGAAACTCCTATTTGGCCCTAAAAAGGTATCCTTCTTCAGAAATTATCCAACGCCGGGCAGAGCACGTCCCTCTCCAGGAGGCCCCTTCCTTCCGCACACTCACTGCAGCGACGAACGCCGACGATCTGGCACCGTCAGCCTTCAGCGGTGCTGAAGCGCATGTGAGTGGCACATGTCGACCATGTGCCCTGGATTGGGTTATCCTCCGAACAGAAAAGCTTGGGATTTTTGAGATTCGGTGACAGCACCCGACTCTACAGGTCACCATTCTGCCACTTTTAAGTCTCCAAAAGCCACCAGATCAGACCTTTTGGAGGATACTGGTAGTTGAAAGTTGAAAGTCCAATTTTTGAGTCCGACCAGATTTGATTCCCAATGTGACATGGTTAGTCCTTCATACCAGCTCCCCATGAACATGGACTAACCGCAGATCGAAAGGTTGTTCTACCTGGTTCTAATAATATGTAGATGCAACATCGACGGCTTGGGTGACCTGCAGATTTATACAGAAAGGATAATGCTTGGGACCCAGAAAGAGCCCCTATAATAGTCTTTGTGTCACTAGATTCCTGAAGGGTAAATGCACAAGAACCTGTGCGGCGCCAGAACCTGTTCGCGGCTTGCTGTTCGCCTCAGGACGGGCTCCGAACCGCTCCTCCGGAAAAGGGCCCGAACTGCTGGCCGAAAGGAAGGTCTTCTTTTGCAGACTCATTGGTTCTTCAAGCACATCGGATGTCGAAATCGAACGGTCCCCCAGGTTCGAGTTCGGTTCCCCTTCGTGTTCGGTTACCTCGGCGGGGCCCTCGTTGCATGGGTCCAGGTGTCTTTCACCCCTCTGCCGTCGGCTGCAGCCTGGCGGACCGCTGTTGCTACTGCCACGAGAGTCACGTGACGCGTCGCTCCTCCGTCCGGGGCATCCGCAAGCACACGCGCGAGCGGATTAAGGAACGGGCAGCTCGGTAGAGAGGAGGATGAGGATGAGAGGAGGAGGGTGTAGGGTGTAATTAGGTTTCTTTTTGAAGATAAGGAGACTCCCCTCACCCAGTGGGTTCTAAATGATTTGGGTCCATTTTCCGAACCTTGTAAAGCGGTCGAACTGCCTGGGAGGTCTCTTTGAAATACGCATCCATCCGCCATCCATGAGCTGAAACGGGAGTTGGTGGACTAGTTCATTTTGAGGAACATGTCAAGTATCAATTTGTATCTTCAAACTGCTTTCTGACCCCAGCAGATTGGTCTCAACAATCCCATCATGGAAAGCGTTTTGAGAGTTTCGGGATGATGTTGTCGGGATGGGTCATTCAACTTGGAGCCCTGGTCCACCATGTACCGAACAAAAGAAACAGGCTAGGTCGTGCCCGGTTGGTATCCTGCTATGACCCACCTGCCATGTGTCCACCGTTTTGGAGCTGTAGGTTCGAGGTCATCGCTACTAGGGTGGAGGTCATCGCTAGTAGGTTGGAGGCCATCACCAGTAGGTTGGAGGCCATCGCTACCTTTTTGAGTTTCGCCACGTGGGTAGGTCCTACCTTTACTTGCGCCTCCTCGAGAACTGGATGCCGTGCGGGAGCAGCTGCAGCTGGAAGCCTTGCGACATCCCTGGGCACGGCGACTAATTCACAAGTGCTTAGAGAAGCCTCCGGACCAGTTGCAATGAGGCAAACTCAGCGAACTGAGCGGCTGCGAGATATTTCACCGGCCTTTGTGACTTTTCATCATGTGACTCGAGATCAAAAACGAGTCAGAGGCCCAAGAGGCTCCAGAAGCTCAAGAGGCTTGTAGTATAGATCTTCCTTTGTTGCCATAAGCCATTGAGTTTGATTCCTGTCAGGTTTGCTCTGAAACCAGATTCTGTCACATTTCGGACAGCTAATCCTACACCATCTCACCTCGAGGATATCATGATCATTTCCATCATCATCACCAACAAGTGCATCCTAGGTGGTAGAGGAGGGATTGTCGATCAACAGTATCACCCAGCTGAATTTATTAATTCATATTCACGATATTTCATCATCTATCACGACAGTATTATGATCATAGACCATCCTACACGGCAGACCGCACCACTTTTACTAAGCTACCCGAAGTGGACATGATCTACATGTCTCTTGGCCATCCACTCAGCGGTGTCATTTCTGCGAGAATCCGCGGACGGAGAATGACCGGATGAGCACCAGAGAACGACCCCAAAATAGGGTCGAAGCACACAAAAAGGTCTAAGCTTCGTGTCAACCTGGTCTCAGCTCAAACGGAGCTCAGCTCTTTCCTTTTTGTGTGCGATGAGGGCCCCGAATCTTTTCGGCACGACGTGCCGCAGAGGCCCATCCTGAAGTTGGCACTGGCACGACGTGCTTGGCACGGGCATATATACGGAGAGGCCTGCCGGTTTCTTCCTTAACGCCAACATGAGCCAACCCAAAAGGACCTTGTTCAGATTCCAAACTCTGTCAAGGACCTTGTTTTGTTTTCGCAATCCTTTTGTTGATTGGCACTCTATGTTCTTCACCACTCCATGTTCGTTCCTACTTGGCATGAGCTTGTACTTCAGTCCCGCGACTTCAGTTCACCCTTTTGCACTAAGGGTTCCTTAGTCATGAGTGTGCATGGTAGGCCACAGGAAAACCAAGGAACTGTTGAATTGTTCAATGGGATGGATTGAACTAACAAGGGAGTGTTCTGCATCGTTATATCGTTTTGTTGGCCATCACCAGATGAAATCAATCAAGTCTGGAAACAATAGGACATCCAATTAAATGTCATGTTCCAAAAAAATATTGACCGGACTCCGCAGTTAAACACTACCCTCGATTGTTTTAAGGGCAGTATAGATTTACAACTCAAGATGTGCAATTACCATGCTCCACATCTTTCTTTTAGGCGGACACTGAAGATGCTTTCAATCGGCTTCAGGATGTGGCTTCGGGTGTTCACTTAGACTTAGACAAAGGTTGCGCCAGGGGCAAGCTCTGCGCCATGGGTGGAAAACCCGGGCGAATGCTGAATGCATCACTGTCCGCCACAGAAGGTCAGTGCCGACCGCTCTTCAGGGCGACCCAAAGCATTTGGCACTCAAAGGACAGTGATTCTGATGGTGGGAGTGGGTTTTCAAAAGATGCAACATATGGGGGGGGGGTCCTTGACATTTCTTGAGCCCCCCAAAAAGGCACCTATGACCTATGATAGATTGGGAACTTGGGCCACTGCTTGGTAGTGCTTTCACCTGGCCTTCGATGGCGAATGGCTTTGGTCCATGGACAGAAGATGCGAACTTCGCAACCCATGATTGACTTCGTCAAAGTTGAAACACACACACACACATATATATATAATAATATATAGAACATTTTTTTTTATTAACGAAAGCACACCCGGAAAAGGAAGGAAGGAAGGAAGGAAGGAAGGAAGGAAGAGACATAAATGAAAAGAAAAGACAAAACTAGCTAAAAAAAGAACGACCACAGAAAGAAAGACCACAGAAAGAGAGATACGTTGGTTCACGATGACTTTTCTGCTGGTGCTCAATTGTCTTGGCCTAAAAGTCGGCAAAAGAACATGAACAAGAAAGGCACTTGTTACTAGTAGCGATGCACCTGTTCCTAGTAGCGATGCACCTGTTACTACTAGTAAGGCACTTGTTACTAGTAACAAGAATCACTAAAAATTTTTGTTGAGATGGAAATTCCTGCAACCTAAGCATGATCATCGTTCATCATCCACTGGGCCCTGTTCATGGGATCTCCCCAATTCTGGCGACGACTCAAGTGTTTCGACCCAGGTTGAAGGGGGATAGCAGCAACAGAAGACTCTTGATTCATGAAACCTTTGCAGAGACGGATCATTCTGCATGTTCGCTCTTCGACGGGATGTCTTTTAAGCTCCAGAGTCGGAACGTGATTTCAGCACGTTTCATGCATAGATGGCCTTTTACTATTGGTTGGTTGATCCATAGACGGGACGCCTTCTCCTTCGTGTACAAGCAATAGGCAAATGGTACCCAACCGACCCCTCATGACCCCTCATGACCTTCCCAAAAGGACATCACTCCAATGGGACTGCCATAGGACTGCCGCCCCATTGACCTCCAAAACCACCTCAACTGATCGTCCCATTAGTCGTGTCTAGGACTGGTTTCATGGGGAACTCTTCTTGACATCGGTGACCCACGTGCCCAACACAGCACTCGCCCGGCGAAGCCTCTCGGGTCCCGGCGCCCGCGACGGTTGGGTTTTTTCCGTCGGTTGACCACAAAGGTTCGGTTGACCGGTCGATTCACCAGTTCAAGACCTAAGGATTTCATTTGACTGGAGTTGATCAATGTTGATACTACTCAACGAGCTCAATGAGCTACAGGATGAGACTGGACCTGCATCAGACTGAACCGGGCCGGACCGTTTCAAGCGCTGGACATGGTGGAGAGGTTGAGGTTCGGCGTGATCTGACGGCTCCTTGGCCCAACACCTGCGGGGTGCAAAGGTCCTGCGCTGCGCAACAGCTGGTCGGCCAGAGCTGGTGCCGACTTCCAATCGATCCAGTGGTGACTTCCGAGCATCATGCAACGTCGATGTGGTAGCTTATGTTTCCGGGATACCGGTGGCCCCGGTGGCTGTTGTTTGATGTTGTTTGTAATAAGCTTCGATGATTCTCTGCCACCCTTTGGTAGCCACACTTTCGGGAACTTGAAGTACTTTGTAACTATGGTCAATGAACTGAGATGCATCAAATCATTGAGATGAATCAACACGATTACTGTATATCCACCATACATACATACTGTTACAGTTACATAGGTACCCTTTGCCATGAAGTATCTTTTTGCAAGCACATCCTTTGGCTTTTTCTGCAACCTGAAGTAAACACTTGCTGAAACCCAAGGCAACCAACACTTACTTGCATAACCTTGAAAAGCACAAACAATGTCCAACAAACTATCAACATCTATCAACCAATGAAGCCGTGCAAAAACCTCAAAGCCTCAAAAGGGTGCAAAAACAACAACCACCACGACACCGCAACAAGAAAGACAGAGTTGTCAGGTGCATCTCAGAACCAATGACCAATACATGGATCCTCACACTTTGTTGGTGCTTCTGTTTTTGTTGGCACCCCTTTGAGGATGTTGCAAGGCTTCATTGGTTGGGAAAACTTATTCATGTTATGCTGGGACCATTGCTCATGAGTAGTTGGATGGGATTTACAGCAATATTGGATGATCGAATCATTATTTGATGTGAAGGAGTTAACCCAACACGATCAACTTTTGGTTGCTTCGTTTCGCTTGAGAAATTTAATGAGTTGCAGAGACTGTATTGGAATGACTTTGCTTAAATGTGAGCCTCGTCATGCTCTTCGAACACATGTTCGCACGGCACAGAAACAACAATCCCTACAGAAACAACAATCCCTACTGAACATGAGTGTAAAGGTCGAAACAGGTCTTCATTCATTGTGAACTTATGAAACAGCAAAAGCACATTTTGTCGGCTTATGCATATATCCTTTTGAACATCAGCACATGTTCTAAAGCCGGAACCTAAGCCGATACATTAGGCCTATCACCGAAAGCTAGAGTTGGGCTTTCGCACCCCTCACAGCTTCGAAAACAAGGGGGGCATCACGTCTTGGGGGAAAGGATGCACGTACACTTCCTGGAACTAACATTGGAAGTGGATAGCATGGTCCCTGGGGACCATTTTCCTCTACAAACAGCGGGATTTTCACTCCACTTCCAGGTTTAGGGAGTGTAGTCTCCGAGTCTCCGAGTGTATCTACGGCGACGTATCGCCACTGGAGAGCTGGTTCTGCCGATCTGGGAGTTTTGGGTGGCGCCTTCCGCTCGCCCGTGAGACGATCGGAGAGAGGAGAAAAGCTGGAACGGGCAGGGAGAGACTCGGAGAGACCATGGAGTTTCCAGCATCCACACTGAACATCTGTGCATAGATCTCTGTCGCAGCAGGGATAAGCCAACAAACCACTACAGCAGGCAGGTTTATATTTTGTGGGGGGATTGATGGTCCGTCCATCCTAGAACGCCCCTGCGAATGATGGCAAGTGCCATGTTACAAGTGATCTTTGCAGTTTGCAGATATTTGCAGTGAATCGTAGCTTAGGGAAGCTCGTGGTAGCCCTGATTTGCTCAGTTGGTTCAGGTTTTGTCCACGTCACTTCGCCCAAAAGAGGCTCCAACTCTTGCTCGGGCGGGGGGGTGGTCGACCAGTTGCAGGTGTACTTCGATTGCTTCCGAAGTTACGGCCACTTGGAGCCAGCATGATGACCCTGACGATGTGCAAACCTCCCAGCTGACGATGAGCGAGGCGAGGTACTCACTGATGGTTCTCATGTAAACCTTTCCCCTGGATTCCAGATTCGCAAGCCTTGCCCCGAGTTCCCCTGACTTGCCCCATCCCAGTTCAATCCCCCCCGGTTTCTCACCCAGCGAGGCGCATGGATCGCTGCGAAACGCAGTGGAAGGAACACATGATTTGCGAGGCAAAAAGCAGCGGATACAAATGATTCAGAGCACTGCAGGAGAAAACCAAGTCGTGGTTGCTTCCAAGGTCAAGCGACCACGACTTGGCCTCTAGAATGCTAATTGTTCTTTTTTTCGACGTTAGCAACTGAAGTTTGTCAATACTCTGACTCAAGAGCTGAAGAAATCCTGTAGAAAAAGAACTGGAGCGTTCTTCAGGTATTGTGCTCAATGGTGCAGGATTTTCCTGGTAAAAGTGGGGTTCGAGGATACCATTTGGATGCATCGGTGGGTTTTTGCACCAATAGACTACGGCCCATGACAGCCTCTGCTAGATTTCCCACCACTTTTGGGAAAAGCTAGTGGCTGTTCCACATCAATCACTGGGACTTCTTTTTGACCTAATTGCCCAACTGAAACATTTTTTGAGCCATTCTCCTTCCCACCACATGTTGTTGCATCTTTTTTGGATCATGTGGGGTCAATGGAATTCTGGGACTGGGACAGCACCACTTGGACATCTCCCTCCCGCTGCTGCTCCAGCTGCACGAAACAATAACGGCTCCCAGTCGCCCTGGGCGGGGCGACCGCGGTGTTCTCCCGCCGCGACCGCCCCCGGACCACCGCCGAAGTCGGCTGCGTCGACGCGCGCTTCCTCGCGTCGGGTGCCCATGCAGCTCTTTGTACGTGACATCGAAGGGCAAACCCTCACAGTGCAGGTCGATGCTGAGGAGACATGGACCGCGTCGTTTCTTTTTTTTCGCTTGGCAGGTCGGTCTGGGGGGGGTCGAGCGCGAGATTTCACGGTCAATGGGCGAGATACAAGTCGGCCTGGATCTATAGTCTACAGTTTATACTACGTATATATTATATATATAAATAAAATTAAACACCTATATATATAATTATATAGCTTAATTTGGTTATGGTTAAGGTCTATGTTAATTTAAGGTCTACGTACGTCAAGGTCTGCCAATTTATTGTATTGTTATTTTTTCGGTTGCTTGGCAACCCAGAGCATGTTAGCAACTGTTGGCTCTTGTTTTTGAGCGTTCTCCAGTGCCGACACCAGCTGTCTTTTTTACTCGACGGCGACGGGACTTTGATTCTTTGTTTGTGGTAGGCATCCCTAGGGATGCACATACCGTCCCGGTCCCAAAGAAAAAGCACACAAGACCTAATTAGGATGCACAATTCTACAGGTTTGAATACAAAAACGATGATCGAAAATGCGATTGCCCGGTGCAACAGCAGAAGAAGGAGGATTTGAGCATGCAACGCGCTGAGTCGACATCGTTAGTTACGGCCGGGGCACGGATGTCGAAGAGGCTTGGGAGAAGAGGCTGGGAATGACCGAAATTCGCAGTAAAGTTGAATCAGCTCCATGAACTGGACCATATATATACTCAGCAAAACATCATGCGAGGAGCCACATCGGGTGATATTCTGGGCTTGCGCAGGTGGGGAGTGTGGCCACATTGGTGTTGCCAACGCCAACATGGACCTCTAAGGGATCCCCAGCACATCATCCGGGGATGGGATTTCTTGGATCGGTTTTGGGCAGTTGGGGGCGGTAGCTGCCACAAAGCCTCCTGTACTATATAGCCTATACATATATATAGATAGACACTCCATGTATGTGCCAACGTGGACGAACTCAACATGTTTCCAGTTCCCAGACTCAGAGGTCGACTCGCCACATGAGTCGACTTGGCCACCGCCCGGGCACCGCTTCGTCTTGCACTACGGCAGGAGACAGTTCAATCCTTGAAGGTCCGCATCGAGCAAAGCCAGGTGCGACGCCTCCCCCCCCATGCGCCCGCGGGTGTGTAGCTGCTACGTCGTCGTACAGGGAGACCCGAACTACACACCGTTCCGACCCCCGTGGGTTCGGGTTTCTGGGATTTCTGGTCTATTGCCTGGGGGTCTCGCTGTTGAAATACACAGCCAAGTGTTTGTGACATGGGCTTGCACAGTGGCCAAGCGATTCTATGGGAACAAGCAGATCAAGTTAGATCCGGGAAGATTCACGTGGAACCTGAATGGAAGACCAGCTTCCTCCACAAACCACTGGTTTTAAGGTTCCAGGTGGGTCTCTTTCCGGGAGTAAATGTTCTTGCACATCATGCACGGTTTGAAGGGTTCACCCACCCGTTCACGTTCGGTATGTATCTCAGGTGGTTTGGAGGGTGTGGGTCACAAACGCCCACAGGTGAGGGTGAAAAGGGTGAGGCGGCGAGGAAGGGAGGAGTGCAGAATCTTTTTGGGCCATGGAATTTGATTGTTCAGGGTAGCGAGTGGTGTAACTTTGTTATCGATATCCTCCCTTGCACCGCTTTACTTACCATTGACCATGTCAACAGGAATTACACACCTTCGTAGGTCGATTTGATGGGGGATCTTCTCGCTGCGGGGGTCGGGTCCTTCAGTCGATTTCGCATTCTTTTCCGACCGGAACCTCCACCAGCGACCGGAACGGCAGGGACTGCACCTGGACGACCAGCGCCTCGTCTTCGGCGGCCAATCTTTGGAGAACTCCCTCAGGAGCCGCGACGTTGCTGCACGTCGGCGACGCCGGTCGCTTCGCCTTTCTCATCCGTAACCCGCTTGGGGTCGGTGCCTTGACGCGCGTGGCGCGTGAGAGACACGCGGTCGCGGCGCTTGACGCGCGTGGTGTCGTTCGCGAAGGCTACATGGCTGTGGTTCCAGGTGGAACGACATGACCCATCCCCATTTAAGAACTCCTTATTTTTGGGAGGAGGTGATCGTTGATGTCCTGGAACTGGGTGAATCCCCATCCCCTGGGGAAGAGGTGATCATTTGGATTCCCGATTCCTGAACAGCAAATCTAAGATTTGGGGTGCCAGATTGAAACCTTTTTGGCCCTCTGAACGATGTTTTTGGCGTAAGAAATCTGGGGAGACCTTCCTATCCCACGTTGGAAAGCACTGCCTGTTTTGCCATCGTCACCTGCTCAGCAGGTCGTTACCAGCACCAATTGGTATCACCCTTCTAGCGCTGTAACGAGCTAAGCGATCAACTGAATACACATGAAGCAGGCAAAGTAGGGATGTGATAAGGAAAAGGAGGGCTCGACAAAATGTTTCTTGTAATGTATATATTATATAGTCATTGATGTTCTGTATAAATTTTCCTATGAACACCCTTTTCACAACATGAGAGGAGTGTCAAAAACAACAAATCAAATGCTAGGAATGCAGTTTCTATCTCCAGGATATATGTTGTCTGGTTAAATACCAGCAGGTTCCCCAGACAGAATCCCCAACTACCCTTGGGGTACCCAATCCGAACAAAAATACCACCAAACATTGGGCATTCCATGCTTTCCTGATGATGCTGGTCTTGCTCCATTTGTGTGTTTGTCTGTGTTTGAACAAACTAACAAACATCAACATGTATATTAACATGGCAGTCGAACATGAACAGTGTTTTCCAGATCCGGTTTTTCACTTCCACGATTGTTGGATATAGGGTATCATCGAAGTCCTGTACCATCTGGCCAGTGTTTTGCAACTCGCCACACGGAAGAAACGCCTCGGCCTTCTCGGAGCTGCGAGAGATTCTGCCCCCGGGCATCCACTGCAACGACGAAACCGAAATGGAGCTACACGAAACCTGGAAGAGTCATGGTTACGAGCATGGCATTGCCAATTTTGGAAGACAAAGAAATAGCTGGTGATTCCAACTTCATTCCACTTCCATCATGAAGTTTCTCCCAGCCTGAGTTGATACGACCGGAGGGCTCCCCTCAGTCTCAGACCGACGGAGGGCTCCCATCCACGCTGTCTTGTTCCGCCAGTCTGCAGAGCCTTGGCCTCACCGATGAGTTCGGGATGCCCAAAGGACACAGTCGGATGTCGGTGGATGTGTCGCACAGGTCGGTCGAAGAGAGGAAGGGCCTTGTCGGAGAAGAGAGGAAGGGTCGAGCCGTGGGGATGCAAGCTTTAAATGGACCATGACAGACCAGATCTCAGATGCAACCAGGTGGGCAAGATCAAGAAAAGGCGAGTTCCCAGTGCAGATGTCATCCCTTCCGCCAGACTCGCTTCTTCCGCCTCCCGCTGCTTCTTGCGCTGGATGCTCCTTCCAAGCATCTTCGAAGCAAATCTTGCAAACGTTCCGAGCAGCTTCCCTTCGGATGCCCAAATCAGTCCCTTCGGGTGGCCACCTCCGTCCACGAAGAACCGCGGACTCGCCGCGGACGTTCAGCTCGACTCCGGGGGGTCTCGTGGTGATTTGGGGTTGAACGGAGAAACCCCGAGGTCCACGGTCTTCCTCTCCAGTGAACTTCAAGGCCTGGCGCTTCTCGAGGTTCCGCTGGACGGGCACCCGCTGAGGTTGGCGAAACGACGGTCGGACCGGTTGGTGAGTTTCATCATGCAGGTTTACGAATTCGCCAAGGTCCGAATGGTATCCAGGTCTGACTGGTCGGATGTGGTCGATCAGCTTGGGTGAAGACACACCTTGGGTACACGGACCTTCGGGGTGAAGGTCCTAGAGAAAGAAGTCTCTGATTCTGGGAGTGCAGGAATGCCAGATGAACCTGGTCCAAGCACAGTTGGATGTGAACAGGGCGAAAGATGGGGATAGTGAGTGTCTAAGATGCGTTTCCCTGCTGAACCCTTGTTCTACTGTCAGATCACCTGCTAAGAAGATGGCAGCTGCTTTGACGTCCATGGTTGGACTGGAACCGATTTTGGCCATGCTCCTTTTCTGTAGGCTGCATCCCGTTTTGGTCGGATGCCCTGTCTATCAACACTAGGTGCAACACTAGCCTCTGGGGCACTTGCTGTAGCTTAGTCGTCCTACCATCAATAAGTTGTAGCTTGTTCTGGTGGGACAGGTCCCAGATCCTGGGCTGACTTCATCCGCTCTGCACGTGACTTCAAGAGCTACATAGACCGAGCATCCTCTGGACATGCTTTGACTTCGAACACCAGAGGCTCCAGAGGCGAACCGCACACACTGGAAACAACACGCACATCCATCCGATGGTTATATAACCGAATAACAAAAAAAAGCTTGGAAGTACGGACCCCCTTGTCTGACATATGACATGGGGATTTAACTTCCAACTTTCCATGCAACCGAAGGAGGACTATACGATGCATCCTACGATCCATCCAGAAATCCCTCCGGAAAGGTGGCGGCAAGAAGAGGAAGAAGAAGACGTCGTTTGGGCAGAAAACCGGAGGGACGGCAGGTTCTGAACATGATATTATGGGTGCGTGTCTTAAATCCGGGAGACCACAATCAATGGGTAGACTGGTCAATGTCCGTTTTGTTTCCAAGGGGTCTTTTGGAGGTTCCCCGGTCCCCCTCTTCTAATACACACCGATAGAGCCTCCAATAGGTGTGACATGAATGTCGTGACCACTGAATTCTGGTGTGGAAAAAAGGGCCCTGGCTATGATCATCCAGTTCATGCATGTTGGGTTGAAACCACGGATGGTAAAGTGAATGATCGTAAGTTTACCAGATTGGTGAATGCTGAAATCCACCTTTTGTAGCGACAACGTTCGCATCTCCTTCTCCGGTCACTTATTCTCCATATCCTATGTACCAGAACTTTTCAACTCTCCTCTACGAATCAAGGACATTCCATATGATTGTATACTATGAGCTAGTGACGTGGCATTATGAAAACATACCTGGATTTTTGCACCCTGGCCATGTCATTTGTCCTGGCTAGGACAAACAGGGTGCCAAAAAAAAAACTTTTTTTGTGGTCGTTACCTGAACAGACGGAGACAGCAGCAAGCATGACACGGCATTTGTTGGCTCAAACCCCTGTATTACACACAAAAATATTCAGATGCGTAATACAGCTGAGCGGTCCACCCGCCTCACACTAATTAACTATACAATGTACAACAGATCCACTGTGCAAAGACCAACTTGGACCGCGAAAGAAACAGGTGCGGTGCACAGGTGCTATGTCATGCGGAACCTCCCCAGGGACTCCCATGTCATTGAAACCATACTTTTGGGTGGTGCGCCAAGGCCATGTCATGAGGTCACAGAAAGGCCTACTTTCTGCTTACGAAGGCCATGTCATTGGCCCATAGTATATATATTTCTTTGCTGTATCTTGTGAAAATATCTACATGCTAAGTGGGACCTTTGTTGCCTTCAGGTTCAAGGCAACAGCCACAACTTGACATCCAGCAAACGTCCAAGATTTGATGGGCTCCTCAATGCTTGCTTGTTGGAGGAGTGCTTCCTGACTCTGACCAACATATGTGCTTTGTCAGTCTACCTTTCCATCTGGTCAGATGTCTTGGGCGGCAGCCCCGCAGGTCACCGCCCAGTCCTGTTTTGGGCAGATCCGCTCCACCTAGGTACACCAAGCCCAAGAAGATCAAGCACAAGCGCAAGAAGGCAGAGTCAGCCGCTGCAGCTGAGCGATCGCTTCGTCGGAGCTCGTCGTCGGCGTTAGAGCCTGGCGGTCTGGAGGTCGAAAGACAAGACCATCTGGTGGTCCACTGGCGGAACCGAGGTCCGAGACTGGTTTTTGAAACCACATGTTGTTAGGTATCACCTGGAAGTCAAAGACGCATTTTAACATGGTTGATCTGATTTTGTAGTGTAACACCATGTAGTAACACCCTTAGTGGTTGTAAAGGCAATTGAACAACTGGTTGGCCACGACTTCTAGGGTATCGACCCAGGGACCAAGAAATCTGTTGACCCCCGGGTCACTCACCACTTCACTTCAGCTGGTCGCCGGAACGAAGCGACCGGGTCCGGGTCCGGGTCAATTCTTGCATCCTCGAGCTCCAAGCAGACCTCAAAAAGACCCTCCAGCCCAGCCCAAACTGAAACGTAGTTGGAGCCCTCTTTAGGGATCACTCCTTTTGGAATTGGTCCCTCGACTGATTGGGGGTGTCCCAGTAAACCTGTAGAACCGTGCGTAAACAAGAAGACCACTATTTAGAGATGGAAAGGCGTGCAATTGAACCATCATCATCCACTGGGCCCAGGATGTTTGGGATATATATGTATATATAACAAAAAACATATTGAACCTGTGACAGAGTTTACCACCGAATTGAAAAGGAATGCTCCACCACATCGAGGGTCGACTTTAGCCCTCACAGCGTCTGTGGTCATGTATGTGCAGGGTCTCCAACTTGCAACTTGCAACCCCAGGAAAATGATATACAACGATGTTCTTTTGTTTTTGTTTTTAAACAACTGTATGAGGTTACGCGTTGCTGGGGAGGTAGTTTTTTATTTTTTTCACAACAGATTTTCTTCCCAAACGGCCCTCTCACTGCATACATCAAGCCCCTAGAAGTGAAGAAAACCAGGAAAACCACTCATCACCCACGGATCAGGGCACTCACTAGGTTGTTCAGACCGTGAACACCAAGCAAGCTGGGAGCCAGTACCTTTTTCATATGAGCCACGCATTTCATCATGGAAGTGTGCTTGTGGGGATTCGGGAGGATCTTGACACCGTCAAGACACTGTTTTCTCCGTCAGAAACAAGTCGTTTTCAACCCTCACCAGCAGCAGTGCAAAAAGCACCATCAAGCTAGCCATGTCCATCACGAGGCTCGAAAAGGATCTTTGGGGGAGATGTTGGGACTTCCATCGCCAGTGCGGACACCTCTTTCTCATCTCTCCCAGCATCGCGGGCGCAGGTGAAGCTGGCAGTGCTGAAGTTCTACAAGGTGGATTCCAACGACAAGGCTCGGGTGGCACCACGGGTGGCACCACGGGTTTTGTCTTCAATCAAACAGTTGGGTAACTCAGACAGGTGGGCTGCTGTACTCACCTGTCTCAGGTGACTCGCTTGCGTCGTGAATGCCCTGATGAACGCTGTGGGCATCGAGCTCGGTGGGGGGGGTTTTCTTCCCAGACACGACACATGGGACTGGAATAACTAAATTTAATATTTTGCAGATAATTTTAAAGATAATAAACATATATTCTTTTTAACCGTATTTTTGTATATTATATACATATATCATATTACACACATATATTATATTTGTATATACAACTTTGTAGGTATTCCCTAAACATCATTGGACCCTCCGTGGGTTTGGACCTGAACCAAACCTAAACCGGCTGAGGGTCCTTGATACTTAGGGTTTACCATACATTGACCCTTTTCAATCACCCCAAGAGGTAAATATGCTAGTCCCATTTGGGTTCAGGGAAGGTGTGGGTGTTTTCCGGCGCTTTTGGACTGGATGTTGTGGAATCTTCCCTTGGCATTTATCTTTTTTTCACTGCTGGGCAATCATAGGGACTGGATTGGGAGGCCACTCATGGAAGATTCGGGCTCTTCCATATACATTCAACTTGTTGCGAACACTCATGGCCCCACCATGAAAATGGGCCCTCATCTTCCATTTGGTGTTGCTGTGTTGTTGCTGGTCCGTAGGTCAAACGAGCGCCCCTCGGGATTAACACCTTCATCACCCAGACCATCTGTTGACTGGATTGCGCCGAATCGACGCCATGGGTCACCTGGATCCGAAAAAAGAACCAGGTGGACATCCTGCTATAGTTAGGTATCGTCCATTCGGTTCGTTTTTTCTCTGGTCAACCCAGGTAGCCCTCCAAATGACCCACATCCAGATGTATCTGCCAGCGGACCTGGCCTGGTCAGCCGTCCTCCCGGACCGCCGCCGACCCTCTACCCCGTCTCCGAGGCCTGGCGTCTTCATGGCGATGCACTTCAATCGCTACTACTGCGGCGGCCTGGACGAAAGGGCTCCGAGGAGTTCGGGACCCGTTGCGAGTGGGAAGGGAAAGGGGCTTGGTTTCGGTGTGTGACATATTACATACAAGATCACATCTGGTGACTTGAACCTTTTTTCTAAGCACTTGGTCCTTTTTGTTTTGAATTGTTGAGGAAGCTTCTCAATTATTTGAATTTCTCAGCCGATTGGCTGGCTTGCGTTTTGGGTTGGTTTGTGCTGTTGTTACGTTATACATTATCAAAGGTATGTTCCTTATTTCGGGCAGGGAGGTCGTGCATCCATGTATGCCATATGTATATGAGATTGTATCCAGGGGGGCAGTCATACATTTGTGCATTAATATACATGTTGTTTATTCTCAGGGGGAGTCCGCCTACACGTGGGGAAGGCGGACTCCCGAGAATGATCAAGAATACCAACCTTTAACTTTGTTGCTTCTGACGTCGCTTTTAATGTTCTTGCCAAAATAGGAATAATTAGTATTACATAGGTTGACAAAGAAGTAAATATATATATAATCATAATCTTTATTCTTTAAATAGTAATGCGCACATATTCATTGATGTATATGTCTCCATGTTGTGTGCAGCGGTGCATTTGCAATGCATATATTTTTTTTGGTAGCTACTCGTGTATATATGCAATGTTCGTGTCTCAACAGTGGAGATGTCGCCGATTTGATTAGTGACAAAATTACTACAGGACTGCTGCTTTGTGTGTTCGGCCGTTCTTTCAATTCACAAATCATAATCATTGATAAGATATTACAAAGTCAGAACTTAGAAATGACTTCGTTGTGCCACCTTAGGGCGCACACAATCATCACAAAGCACTACCTTCGGGCGTGCTGAGCGCAAGAGCTGTGGTGCTACTTCTGGGCGTGCCCGGCTAGCTTGGGATTTGATGTGCTCACCTACTTGCGCGCACTCATCCACTGGTTGCGATGCCAGCAGCAGGTGCTACCTAAGGGCGTGCCGCCAATGTTCGATTGATTGCTGTGCTACCTGCGGGCGCACAACTTTCAACCCCACAACCTATTCTACTAATTGGTAGGCATGTAATGTCAAGCCTCCACTTTCCCCCTCGCTCATTGCCCCCCTGCAGGACGTGGAACGCCAGACAACGCCCATCTGCACCGCCACTCATGGAAGGTGACACAGCCGCTCTTCTCTATGAAGCCAGTGGCTTAAGTAGCTGTGAAGGAGCCATAGCCACATGTTTTCTTCTTTCGTTCTTTTCCAGCGAAGAACTCATCTGGCAGCCCAGATCCTTGAAACAGGTGGCGTTCACCAATTCTTTGCCGCCCACTGCCGGAGCCGATCGATCGGTCGGTTGGATGCTCAACGCTCAACTGCTTTGCACACGGTGTCTTTGTTTCGTCCTTCAGTGCTGCAATCCATTCGATCAGCGGGAACAGCATTCCGAAGCCAAACCCAGTTGTCCCTCCATGTCGCTTTGCCTCGCGATCCTTTCTCTTCCAGTCGCTTTCTCTTTACCCCTTGCTTTTTGAGCTTCGAAAGGGTTGCTTTCACTTCAGAAAGCATCGGTTTCCTCATTGTGCCTTGACGCTTCAAAGGGCCGATGTACACTGTGCCAGCACGGGTTGAAAAATCTTCTGCGGCAAGGCGCAAGCACTCTATGATCCTCTGGGAGAGCATGAGGGCCACATACAACCGACTTCTGCCTTTGGTCAGCATATGGCTTAACCAAAGGGCCCACAGCTTTCCAGGCAGGGTCACTGCCTTTCCAACTTTTTTGCCTTGCTTCTTCTTTGGTTTTGGTCGCCTTCTCTTGCCTTTCCCATTCGCACGAATGTGCTTGGAAGCTTTATGATGCTTTCATTGACTCACAGGCTTGTGCTGCGCAGGCTTGAAACCCCGGCCTCTTGTGGCCGCTTGAGCCCACACACAAGGAAGTTCATCAACTTTGCATCATTTCTGAAATTCAAGTGTCAAACGAAGAACGACACATGTTGTTTCTACAGGGGGTCCGCCTTCCCCAGGTTTAGGGGGAGTCGAGAACAACACATGTGTATATAATATAATGCACAAATGTATGACTGGCCCCCGGAAACACATGTGGCATACACGGATGCACGATCCCCCTGTATAACATAGCAACAGCACAAACCAACCAAAAACGCAAGCCAGCCAATGGCTGAGTAAGAAATATCCTCAACAGTTCAAAACAAAAGGGACCAAGTGCTCAGAAAAAAGGTTCAAGTCACCAGATTTGATCTTATACCACATGATGCCACAGTTTCTTTTTGACTTCCGTGCAACGCAGTTTCGGTGGGTGTTCGGAGGGTTTCGGTCGTTCTTTGTCAATGGACTCCAGAAGGACAAAGCAGACTGATCAGGCATGTTCCAAGTCTTTAAACATGGAACACATGGCCTGACACTGGAGGAAACAACCCGCCGTTCGCTTCTTTTGGAGAGTTACGCTTCATCGTATAGATCCGACAGTCGCACCCAAAAACAGCCTTGACAATGGAGTTGCTATCAGCTGAACCAGGCAGTTTTGCAAAACCAAAAACGCATGCGTACGGGAGTATTTTTCCAACGGCATATTTGTCAGTTGGTGACCTTTTTGATCTCCTGGTTGGTTCGGTCAAGACGGGTTTAGGTCACTGCATGGGACTCCAAAGTTTGGTAACGAACTGAAGTAGGCTAGGCCAGACCTAGATCTTTCAACCGCTGTGCGCAAATTCTGCCTTTTCATCCTGTAAAGCTAGTCAGAAATGCAAACATGTTGCAGAGTGTTTGCAGATCTATTTTATTGACCTATAGCATAGATATTCAGATCCCGGGCAGGACATATTCATGTATAGAGAACCCAAACAACGGACCGGTTGGTGTCACGACGTTTTCAGTGTGACTTTTTCCTTCGCCGGACCGCGGAAGCGCGCCACCCGAGCCGCTGAGGGCGGTGCCACCTCACCTATTTGATCAAGAAAGACGGCTAGGCCGGACGGCTGCGGGACACGGAGAAGTCGTCGCGACGACTTCGACCGACCTCACCGTGTGAGTTGAGTGCATTCTGAACATGAGGACAGCAACAAGACAAGCTGAGTGGAGTTGCTCGTGTTTGAACAGGTGTGGAGAACGTTGGACCGTCCGGTTGGAGTTTGAACCAGGACGACTTGAACACTTTTTCAGCAAATCATCCAATCCCGTCGGTTGGAGTGAAGAAGCGACCGCAGCGACTCGTGGGAAAGGTGTCAAATGGACGTGTCCTTTTGACTGGTGTAACTTCCGATTCGAATCATGTCATTCCTTTGAGCTCCAATCTGCTTGCTGACCACTCACCACCCGTGGTAGCGTTTATTTATTTATATTAAACAGCACACATCGGAGTTGGTGTTGCAAGTCAAGAAGGATCCCTGTAAGAGCCAGGGAGTAATTTTAGTCATTTTGTAAAGATGTTCACAAACAAGTAACAAACAATAGCACACACACATATTATTTAACAACACGATTTACACACACACACACACACTGCTATTCCCAAAATACAATTCTGGTTAATATAATGGTTAACATTGACCCTTTGTGTGTTCCGGCGCGAATTTTGTTAAGACTTGTTCGACTTACCCATCTCAGATCCTGTCCCCGCGAGCCGGACCCGGGACCACCTGAAGCTCGAGCTTCCCTTGCTGGATTCTCGACCAGTTTCCCGGAGGGTCTGTGAGTCACCTCATCACCCGTTCGTAGCATCCGAACGCTCCTCACGCAAGTGTGCAAGGTGGCCCCTGTTTTGTTTGCAAGCATCACCCATCCGTCTGAAACAACGAGGAACCCGTTCCGAACTGGACGTGACAAGTTCCTGCCAGGCGAAAGCGGTCGGACGCAGCTTGACACGGAATGCGGTGTGCCAAAAAGTTGCGTGTTTCCATTCCACAGGAAACCACTGGAGCCAAGCAGGTTATTTCTTCGCTCAGGAGTGGTGTTTTTCATTCAGCAGCTAGTCGGAGATGTCGTAGCATTGAGCATGAGGACTTGATGCTAAACTGTTTCAACTTAAACCCTTCGCTGTACTCTTAGATTGGAAGAGACCACTTTGGTTGAAGAGATTGATCAGTACCTTGGGCATTCATTTTTTGGATGGATTCACGACTTCTCTGATCAGCTCATTGGGGAAATAGAAGCCGGAGCCAGGACCAGAGCCACGCTGGAGAGACCATTGGACATCGCCATTGCATCACAAAAATGACACGAACAGGATCATTGATCATCCCGGGTCTGGATCTGTCCTATTTCCTGTAACAGTCAGTAAACAACGATCAATTATACATAACTATTTTAGATAAAGGCCTGCAAGTGAAGCATCATCGTCCACTGTTACTGGTAGTAGGACAGACCCAGATCATCCCTTTTTTGGGTTCCTTGGGTACTGTTCAACTTTCCAACGATTGAATCGCTGGAGCCCAGAGCCATGGTCCCCCTGCTTTAGACATGGGAATGGGTCGTTCAACCTGTGTCGACCAGAGGCTTTTGACTTTGGAGCGGACTTTTTCAGCTTCAAGTAGTTATGGAGATCATAGCTGCACTGTCGGGTGCAACAGTTGCCCGACTTGACGAGGATGAATTGCGTTGCATGGTGGAAGCTGGGCAAGGTGTTGGTAATCTGAAGCAGCACCTTTCAGCTCACATTGGATACACAAGGTTTCAGCAGAGACTCTTAAACGATACCATCGAATTAGAAGATGACATGCCATTACAGTTTATGCCAACCGTGCAGTTGGTTGTCCTCAACTTTTCCCCAGCTGACGAGATTCTTGCTCAGCAGCTGCTTAGCTCATGTGAGCACAACATGCTGGGGAAGCTTCAGAGATTGCTTAAAATGCCCCTAAACCCGAATGTGAGAGACAGAACAACCCAAGACACGGCTTTGCATATTGGCGCCCATCGCGGCCGGGCTGAATTTGTACGCTTATTGCTGGAGGCAGGGGCTGACAAAGATGCAAAAAATGCCTATGGGGCAACGGCTTTGCACCTTGCAGCCCAAAGAAGCCACTTGGAAGTTGTGCGATTGTTGCTGGAGGCTGGAGCCGACACGGATGCAGCAAAGACAAATGATGGGATGACAGCTTTGCACTTCGCAGCCCTGCACGGCCACTTGGAAGTCGTGCGATTGTTGCTCGAGGCTGGAGCTGACACAGATGCAGCAAAGACAAATGATGGGATGACAGCTTTGCACTTCGCAGCCCTGCACGGCCACTTCGAAGTTGTGCGATTGTTGCTCGAGGCTGGTGCGGACAAAGATGCGGAGAATGCAGATGGGGCAACCGCTTTGCGCATCGCAGCTGAGAAAGGCCACTTAGAAGTTGTGCGATTGTTGCAAGAAGCGGGGGGCCGCTTACACAGTGCTGGAGTTCCTGAGTGCCGCTATTTGGAATGTATGCTATTGTTGTCTGGACACAGTAGATGCTGCGGTTGAGGAGTGTTCTAGGCTACTTTGCGGATCGGCTCAGAATGGCCACTTGTAACAAGACTAGACATGACTAGACTATATATAGAGCTGCTGGAAGAAAAACGTTCGTTGCCTGTGCAGCTGCCGTTTTTTCTCATGCTTCCACGGTGGGCGATCTGGTGGTGGACTGATTTCTCTGGTGGATCGGAGAGACAGGTATGGTGGATCGGAGAGGCCGACTGGCCAGCAAAGGATGGTGGCAAGGGGACATGAAGTCGATGACCATCTCAATCAAGTCGGGGATATTTAGTGGGAAAACTGTATTGTCACATTCCCAAAGTTCGCCCAATTCACCCATTAGTTTAATTAAGTTATTAACTATTTCTTATTGCACTTATTGATATTGCTCGCTTTATGTGGAGACAACCCAGACCTGCAGATATCTATGTTATGGCGAGGTCTTTGAGGTGTCGACTACGACGTAGGGTCTGAGTATACAGCCGAGAAACGGTCTGGGGTGGGTGGGCCATGGAGAGCCCCAACCATGTAGGTCAACCAAAGTATCCTGGCTTTAACCCACGGCCACATAAGTTTCCCAGTGGATCCCAGTTACCACTATATACAGAACTAGGGTTATGTCGAGCTGAATGAAGCTTGGCATTGGAAATTTGATAAAAAGAAACTAGGACACAACAGAAAACTAGGAAAATATATCGGACCCACATTAGGAAAAAACTAGTGAACAAATAGGACAAACAATTAGGGAAAAATAGGACACACAAATCTGGAAACCACAAAACAAGCACCCAGGCAAGATTTGGGTTCTTTCTTTTTGCAATAGTTTTTCATACATGTGACGCTATTTTTCCTATTTTGGATACGGTTTATTTCCAGCTTTCTACTATTAGGATCACACCCAGTGGAAGCTTAACTTCCTCAACATAAATCTAGGGTTTCTGTGGCTTTAGTGTTTGGACCACTGGTGACCAGCTATAGTGGTAGCTGGATGCCCTGGGTTTCTGATCGTTTTTTGGGACTTTTCGGTGAACGGGGAGCAACATGTAGACAAAGTAGACCGTCGTCAACATGTATATATCATTGGTCTAAACACAAAAATACACAGATACCCATTCCCATGTGTGTTTCTTGCACAAGTGCCCACATGTTCATGCAGGTGACCGCTGATAGGCTATGTGATACAGTAGCAGGAACACTGGTGATTGAATCCCTTGCAGTTGTTTCTTGTGAGTAATAAGTAGCTACTAGTAGCAGGTGCATCGCTACTAGCAGCAAGAAGCCACTAGCAAAGGCATCGCTACTAGGCATTACTACTAGAAGCTAGAAGCTAGTGCATTACTAGTAACACGGGATGAATAGATGCAGCAGCAGCTGCGCACCGTCCTAGTCTGGTCCTTTGAAACGCTTCGATCTATGCGAACGGTGGTGCAGAATCCGCTTCAACCGCGAACAGAGGACACCGAACAGCCCTATAAATTGGCCAAACGGGTCACCGCAAAACCCTTGGTTGACTCAACATGAACAGGTGGACGAACCCCTGACAGGTCAACGAACCATGCTTTTGAAGCTGGTGAAATGACCCACACCCCGATTCACCACTCAACGCCCAAACCGACTCTTGGAGCCGACTCTTGGGTGCTCATGACATCCCTCACATGGCCATTGGCCGGCTTCCACGTGTGTGGTACCACTGCGTGTGTGTCCCGAGCGGCAGCTATGCGGCTCTTCGTACGAGATGTGGGAGGGCAGACACTGTCACTGGAGGCTGATGGCCAGGCGTGGGGAGGCTTCAGAGGTCAAATGCGGGTGTTTAATGGTGTTTATCAAGGAATATTTCTGAACTATTTTTTTGGGGGGGGACCATAGGTCTTGTAGTTGTACGCATGATTTCTACATACATATTCTGAATGATTGCGTCCTGGCATGTGATCCATTGGCTTAACCAATATGATTTTGGCGTTTGTGGGGCTTGTTGGCGGGGCATTCCCAGTACTCCGAGGAGTGGGTTTCATGATAAGAATCGTTGGCACCTGCTACAGTAACGATGATGAGCAAAATTGCTCCTTCCCCTGAAGGCTACGCATCTTCCACCGCTCTCCATGCATCGTTCATGGTTCGTTTGTTCCATCAGCTCTTATACTCCGGTTCAGGGTTTGGAACCTTGGCTCCAGCATGTCTTCTTCCAGGTTTTTCTCCGATCCTGCCAGGTGACAGTGGACCAGCTGAAAGCCCAGATTGCCTTGCAGCAGGTGGGACTCATGCTTCACCGGTTTATAGGATGTAACCAAGTTGTGGCATGGCAGGTGGCATGCAGGCATGGCTAGATCAGTTCGAATCAATCAGCGGCACGGCTGGACGGGTTCGGACACATCCACGGCACGGCAAGTGAAATGCGCGCAGGATGTACGTGGACCATCGCCCAGGACTGGTACCACGCCCTAACCCACGCCACCAAACTAAGCATTCTTTTGGAGTGATGGAATTTGTGCATGTGTTGCCCACGCTGATCCGCGTTGATCCGCGTTGGGCAGGGCAGCCCCAAGGTCAGGCACGGCAGCCTCAAAGTTGGCATGGAGCGTACGCGTGCATTGGATTGGGCACTCAACAACCTTTCTTTTTGCCCCCCTCCTAAGCCTCGACTTCCTGTTGTTTTCCTACCATGTGCGTTTTCCATGAAAGCGTCGAATCGTAAATCCGGCTCCAGTGAGACGCAGTGCTCTCCATTAAAATAATATGAGTCTGCTTTGCTTTTTGAAGTAAGTCATGGAGGTTTTACCGCGGCGCAACACTCCAGCGACTGTAGCAAAAATGTATCTTTTAATCCAAAGTGTCCCGGTGGGACATTTACTGCAGGTGTGTTATGCAACTCGTGATCCCTGAATTCCCTGAATCCTTGTCCGCATTTTTATTTTTTTTGTGCAACCGTACCCGGGTTTGTGCCGTCCCTCCGTGGCTTCCAAATCTTGGTGCGGCAGGGTCCCTGTCACTGAAGCCAGGAGTGGTTGACCTGATGTTTTTTGTTGGAGGGCGGCATCTGTTTTCAGTCCGGAGTGGGTACGCCTTCTTGGTGCCTGCAGCGTCGCCGTCACCATTGCCTTCACCATCTTCTTCGCCGCATCCCGATTCCAACTGGTGCGACTTGTAATGAAATGTAGGGAGCGCGCTCCCAATAGAGGGGTCAAATAGAGGCAAAGGGATGTCTGGGAGCCTATGTTCCCAAAATCTATTATCAATGCTGTTATATGTTCCAACAGGGTCATGTTTATCTCGCTTCAATCTTCCATCCGAGCTTGGGCAAGTTTCCTTGCAGTGTGCATGGTCGATCTCCTCAGGAAGAAGGGAGGTCAGGGCGCTGGTCGCGGGCTGCTGGCGAAGCACTCTGTTCCCTCGTTCCACGGAGATTCTGCATGCCATGATCTTGATTTGGTTGCTATGTACCGACTTGCGAGTTGGCCACACTAGTAGTGCCTAACAACAGAATCAATCAAAACAGGTTCCTAGTTGGCCCGAAGACATGCTTTTGAACTGGGTCCATCAATTAATTGACTATCGCAGGGTGTGGGTATGGCCGTTGTCGACCAGATCCTGGGTGAGAACATTTCGGTCTTAGACACATAACGGAGGAACAACTGCACCCAACGTACCGCGCTGCCGCAGGGACTTCCTGTGGACGAGCAGCAGCTGATTTTTGGTGGGAAATCCTTGGAGAACACCCAAAGGCGGGTCTTTGGTGTTTGTTTTCTTGGCCTTGGCGACGGACAAAAGGATGCTAAGAAGGTGGCAGGGTTAGTTTGCAGACATCAGGCCTTTGGCCTTGGGCTTTGCTCAGAGAGAAGAAGGAGAGGGTCTGGGAGTTTGTAAGAATGTATGAAGGAAGCGACTTCCATTTTTCATGTGGCGAAGACCTGGAAGTCTTGCAAAGACCTTCTCCTCACAAAGACATCGAACTTTGGTCCCAACTAGCACGGACCCGGCCTTCCACACCCATTGTCATCCAAATGACAATGGTCCATGAGAAACACATAGAAACACCTCCACTTCTTCTGTGGACCGAGAGGTGGACCGAGAGTCTTCGGTCACGACCTGCCGAGTTCGAGCTGCCGAGTCGAGTCGTCTCTTTGAGTAAGGGTAGGCGCCGCCGACGTCTCTTTCAGTAAGGGAGAAGCTAGGACTCGCTACTAGGAGAAGTTCGCTCCTAGCTGCTAGCTAGGACACAGGATAGCTCACGTTTGATGGACACTTAAGTCCTCTTTGAATCTCTTTGTACAAACACTCGTTGGGCATGCGCCTGATGTCGGAGGACCCCCCCTTTGTTTCTAGAAAAAGTCCAAAAAACAGGTGGCGCCATCCATGCACGTAACCATGATTAGTAGGATGTTCAAGATCCTTGGATCCCTCGTTGAGAAATAGGAGAGGTGCATGTGCTGCTTCAGGCGAACGCGGCGAAGGGTCAGGTAAATAGATACCAAGCTCGACCTGTTTGGAAGCATATTTCACCGATCAGGCCAGGGGTGGTTGAAAAAGGATCAATATACAAATATGCCATAAATATGCCATCACGGAGTCATCCTGAAGTGTTTGGATATCATCCTTCTTATCAGCCGTCTACCTCATCTCCAGTCGTCTACCTTCAGAGGTGGGTCCAAAGCAGAACGGAGCTCCCTGCCCTCCCTGCTTTCTTCGGCAGCCAAGTCCATGGAACTCCTTGGTCGAATGATGATCTCTATATAATTGGTGCAGGGGATGGGATGAAGCATCATGTAATAAAGTACAATTGATATATAACGTTTGAGCAAAAAAACTGATCGCGATTGTCACCCGTCACAAGTGGTCAAAATATGTCAAAATCAGGCGGAGACCGCATTTTGCATTGTTGTGCTTTTGGACGATGGGTTGCCCATGCATAACCACTCCAGCCCGAAAGGATTAGTAAGGATTGGGAACTCACCAAGAAGAGGAGCTCATGTGTGGTGGGATCTATGAGGGGCTGTTGTGGCCGGTCATCATCCTGATTCAGATGTGTTGGTTCTAAAATCAGCATCGGACAAAAATGGAATGTGCACAATCCGAAAGGCGAAGCACTTCAAAACGAATCAAACTCTTCCTGCTTCTTCTGGAGTTTTATTACCAAAACCTCTGTGACATGTTGCTCCAACATTGCTTACATTGACTATTTTTATCCCACCAGATCCATTTGGGCTAAAAACAGCTCCACACCACACCTGACAAAAGCCGGGAATCCTTGAGCCGTTTCGGCTCAAGCCCATTCAAGCTTCCGACATTTTTGCCGTGCCACAACCGGCATATTCCAAGCGCGGTTTTCGGAGGCCAAAGAGTGGGCAATGCGGGGGTCTGAACATTTTTCAACCCCCCCCCCCGCAAACTCACATGGCAGGGGAAAACCCTGGGTTTGTGAAGGACAGTTGTTTTCCGAGAGGCTTGGTTCCATTTCCATGTGATGTTCGTCAGAGTGGTCCCCCCCGGCAGATCCCACATGGGTTCCAACCCGCAGACCAACCCGACGTGGTTCCTCTGCAGGGAGTAGCATGTTGGTGACCATATTGGTTTGCCTCCATTTTTGGTGGTAGTTGCATCCATGAAAGGCTGATGGACCAAAGACATCATCAATCTTTGTGGTCCGAGGGATACCAGACCAATGTCAATGATCTTTGAACGACGAACTTTGAAGACTGGATGAGACTCAGACTTGCCAGAGGTTCTTCCACGTTTGACATGTTCCTGAACCTGACTTCATTCCTACCCTCGAAAATAGGACATGATGACCCATGATGAGAAAAACATACAGGTAAGAGACAGGCTAGCCTGGCACATTTTCCGTGGTACTCACTGAGGCTCTACTTATGAACTTGTTTTTGTTGCTTTTGTTAAGGAGGCACCACCACGGTGTTGTGCCCCGCTGTAGACTCAACGCAGGCCATGGCGGACTACGACGACCGGGTTGGGCTCATCGAGGATGGGCAACTTGCGCGCCGATTGGAGAGACCTGCCACATGTGGCAAAAAAAATGGTTTGTTCATGTTTGTTCTCTGGCCATCTATGTGGTAGGGTTTAGGTGGATTTGTGCCTTTTGGAACCTATTTGATTGTCCAGTAATTTGGTCATATAAACACACACCCACACTAAACTGGCTGAGACTAGAATTCACACTAAGAATGATTCTGATTTCATTGCATTTCATAACTTTTTCGACTCGGGTTTCATACTTCAACTTTCAATATATATATATATTATATATATATAGAACTACTGATACACCACCATGCCACACAACTTTCAGCTATAGGCACAGGTTCTTGATGACATCTATCATGCAAAATCCATTCAAGGAGAATCTCCTCACGGGGTTCATAGAAAAAGGAAGAAACACCATCCCGCCCTCCGGAACCATTCGATCCAAGCTGTCCGTCCACCGGTTGGCGCAGGACGAGCTGCCGGAGCAGCTCCCCGAGAACCTCCGCTCCGTCCGCGAGGGCCATTTGACCCATCGAGGTGGCGACGGTGAGATACGGTGAGCGGCCGGCATTTGGGCGGTGAAGTGGTGACGGAAGCGGCACCGGTGGATGGAGCTTGCTCCGTGTTCTCTTCTTTTTCCGGTTGGATGGAGCTGGGAGCTGGATGGAGCTGGGGGGAGGACTGGTCCGATAGTGGGTCCGATGAGAATTTGGGTTGACCTACATTACTGACGGGGGTTAAAGTTCGAGAGATTGATACAACTGAGTACTTCAAGGTGAACGCTTGTTTGGCATTTGCTGGGTTTGTTACTGTTATTGTTCCTTTGGATGGTTTACCGTTGAAGGGGGGCGAGATCCAAGTGTCAGTAAACTTCCTGCAGTCGACCAACACCTTTTCTTTGTCACGGCGAGTGCCCCTGGCACGATCCCGCTGATTCTGGGTTTTTGTAGATTGTGCTTCTCCCAAAAACCTCCCTAAGACCCATGAACACTTCAGTGAATTCAGATCACCTGAACAGTAAACCCCACTGTAGAGAGAATCTCACATACACTCATTGATACCCTCACTATTTGCATCTATTTGCATCGAAGCACAGAAAACTTCCGGCGCAGAAGCGAACTTTGCATCGATCTTCAGTCCTTGAGCACCTTCCTGGGGAAACTCATCATCCACCTTCCTGCTCGTATAAGCTTTTTACTTGTATACCATTGACCCCTTCATGGCCCACCCCTCAAACCAGATCGGTAAGAAAAAAGGAGAGCTGCTCCCATGGAGTGTCTGGGCTTGTGTTTTCTGGAGAAACCGACCCCTCCAGGTGCCACCGCCCTCTTTCGCACCCTGCGCACCTTGGGCCCTGCCGCCACCGCGCTGCTGCTCGGTCTCGTGCTGCTCGCCGCCGTCACCCTGGCGGCCTTTGGCGGGACAGCGCGCTGGAGCGCGAGCGCTCCGGTGCTTTTGACCGACGTGCTGGATCCGGGCCCTCTCCAGTACTGGCACTGCTCGAAAGAGGCGGGACATGGTGGACGGAGGAGTGTGGACATGGTGACTCTTTTGTGGAACCGGGGGAGGTTGGCGCAGTTGAACCACGGCTTCGTGCTCTTGGTGCTTGTTGTGGACAGTCGTTGGTGCCAGGGGGCATAGTGGGTTTGTGACCGGAGACCGGTCGGTCCCTAGCACCGGCTGGTGTTGGGTGAGGGAAGCCAGACTTGGAGCAGTAAACAACAACCATCACCTTCAGTTCGTGACCTCTTTGGAGGGTCCTCGGTCCGGGCTCTCAATAGGTCACTTTGAATGTCCTGCAACATGCAGACATTTGCAATCCAAATGGGGCGTTGTCTACTTTATGAAGCGCTTCTCCGGTCGGGAGACCTAAGTAGATGAAATATGATGAAACAAGCAGAAGCACCGGTGCCGGGTGGTCTTCCCAGAACTTTTCGTGACTCCAGTTAGGAGGAAGTTTACTGCAGCTCAGGGTAAGGTCAAGTACTGAGAAAGAGCATGGGAAAAGCCTCCTGACCCTGCGGCTGAAGAATCTCATCTGCGAGTGCGAACGTAAGCATGACGATGTGGCGTACGTTCCAAAGGCTGATGTGACGACGTGGCTCGTTCGTCGATGACCCCAACCCTGGGGCAGATCGTTCACATCTAGACCTTTCACGAGCCCATGTGACTTTGACCCAACCTGACGCCTACCATGGCGCAGATACTCCATGTCTGTCATATATATACGCCTACATTGGGGTGGTTTCGTGGGTGATCGGCAGTCCGCAGTCCCAAACGGGTCGTGTCTGGGTGGTGATGGGTCGACCCTTTTCGAACGACTCACGACCGGTTCTCCGGTCCGTCGCCGAGGAGATGAATGTGCCCATGCAAATCCTGGACCGCTCCAAGGCCAAGCGCGGCCCCTGGGACTTCGACTTCTTGGAGGTTGAAACAGGACCGAACCGAGGTCGAATGACGTGGAAAGACGACGCGCGGAAAAGGCCCTGCGGCAGATGGGAGTGATGGGATTGTTCAATGGCCAGTTGAATATCCTTGAGGTTGGAAGGAGTATATTGTACCTAGAACGTATTTGACCTCCTTTTTGATAGGAGAAGGCCAAACAATTTGGATAGCTGATCCTCCAAAACAGGGGGTCACTGATGGTGTTCGTCTAGTCGGTCCATGTTCTCACTACCTCAGTGGAAGGACCACAATGAACGGCTTCCCCAGGGTGCGTGGATACGTGTCGCAGCACAGCATACCATGGCACAGCCATCTACAAGGTTTGACTAGACCAGGTGACCCGTAACGCCTTCCGGGTGAAGATGGAGCAGAACCTGTATGGAGCATGGATTGGCCCCTGGCGGGTTGGGGCGAGATCCATGGGCTGCATATGGCTGGCTTGGTAGACTGGTCTTGTTCTCCGAACCTTCCAGGGGATCGGCAACGCCGGGGGTTCGGCTCCCTGAACCACACATCCATATATGTGATCGATGGATTCTAATAGCTTCTTGTTACTACTAGCAAGGCACTTGTTACTACTAGCGTGGCACCTGTTATTACTAGCGTGGCACTTGTTTCTAATAGCTTTTTTTACAGATATAGCTGAATTGGAATGACGCCCCTGTTCTCCCCTTGAACTTCACTCCAGGAAACTATAAGCGTATCGTCAGCTTGCCCTCGATGGAACATGATGGATTCCATGGGGAGAAGCTGAACGCTTGTGCCATGAACAACCTAGATGAGTACATCTACTGTGTCCTTCAGGCCTGGCCTGGAAGACGGCCGACCGGCTTCCAGGAAAACGGTCAATGAGGGCACTCTTTGAGAGTGGCATTGGAGGTACAGAAAAACCACTGCCTCTCAACATGTTTATCGTTGAACTTGGTGTTTTGGATATTTAGTGGCCGAGCAGTCGGTAGAACGGTCTGTATCACTCGGAACCCCATGATGAAGTTAGTCAGCATGACAAGTTGCATGAATCACTGAATCACCATATGTACTCAGATGTTAGCAGAGGTTTCACGGACAATTCCCACATTCAGCTCACTGTCATATAGGCAGCCCATGGAAGTGTCTACGAGACCTACTGACCCACTGAGCTTTCTGGGACTTTGTGACCGCCCGCCTCCGATCGGTCCACTCAGCTTGTGGGAGATCTTCCAGGTCGATCCGGAAGAAGGAACATGACCAAACACATTGGTTGGGCGTCGGAGTCTCCCTATGTCTGATCTCAACGGTGTCATTGATTTACCCTCCATCCTCAGCCCATGTCGCGAGATTTCCGTAAGCCCGCAAGGGCTTGTGGGGTCTTCCATGCAAGCCTGCTTCAACTGAGTCCTTTTCTAAAAGCTCGCACGGCACACATCGCCGATGTTCGTTCTTCAGGGCAACCAGATCAAGAACTTGTTTTTGAAAGGCAGGGTTGGAAGCTGTCACGACCTGGCTTTTTGGAGGGCCAAATCAAATTTGGTGTGAACCTTCGGACTCCGAATGCCTTTCCGAAACACCAGTGAAACAGTGGTCCAAAATGGTGATGGTTTGTCCGTGTTTGTCCGGGTTTGTCCATGTCATGTCAGCAGGTGCGCAAAGACAAGAAGTATGAATTATACATTGTGCGGGTTGGCATCGTTGACTACGACACCAAATTGGCCGGCATCCACTTCGTCGCGCGCGTGCGACGCTGGGTAACTGTTGGTGGATCGTTCGTCTTTGTCAATTAAGGGGCTGTCGACGTTGTCCCAAATCCCCAGCATCCACACTTGAAATTGAGTTTCCCTTGGACATGTCTCAATGTGACCGGAACAAACAAATTCGGTACATTTTGGTTTCTGCCTGTCTTGTCCGTTTTTCAACCCTCTTAATCTTCATACACCTTCCGTTGGATCTCTTCCATGCACCCAGCCCAGCAAGCTTGCGTTCTTCTCCCAAGCGGTTCCAACTTTCTGGCTCTGTTGTGCATGGTGTGGCGTGTCTGAGTTTTTCATGAACATCCACCCTTGTAGGGTCCTATGAACTGAGCAGCTCTTCCTCAGAACTGCAGATGAGGGCCTAGCAAAGCTCGATACCACCGTCTGGGTCGCCCACAGGTCGCGACCCAGTTTCGGGCGACACGAGCTCGACCCCAGACGGTCGATAACCCTCGGTGGTGTTCAAGTACCCAGACGTGACCCTGGAGCCGATGGAGGGGCCAGACCCGAGGGGTTTTGAGGGACCAGTCGAGCTGTTTGGAGCTTCTGGGTATAGAACTCAGCACCACTCGGGCTGGTTCGAGACATCCCATCGCAGAGTGTGGTGCGTGGCACCTGCGCTGAGGACCGGGGAGCATCTACTCCGCTGCGTTCGACATGGACCGTGCCGGGTTCTCTTGAGTGGGCCAGGGTGGACTCCGGCAGATTGTTTTGGTGCGTGATGTAAGTGATGCTTGTGTTGTTTTCCCCATCCAAAAAGGATCTTCTGGACACCCAAGAAACTTTTGTCATTGCAACACACTTTGGTTCTTTTCTGTTTTCCAGCTGGTCAGCCTAGTTTGTTCCTTGAATGATGTTCATCCCGGGAAAGGATGTCCACCAGTTCCATGGAGTACTATGTGACCCTGTTATAATACAATATATTATAATATCATACATACCCTGTTTGTTATACATCAAGCCCCAGCCCACAAGCCCGACCCCAAAACCACATATATACCCGGTTTGTTATACAATATGTTATATGACCCTGTTTGGAGGAACTCGCTGTGCATCCACGGACCTCACATCCCCGGACGGGACCCGTCGAGACGACCAGACGGGACCCGTGACCCGTTCTGGTTGTTTTGGGTCTGCAGGGCCTGAGAACCAGCGGAAGACCCTGTTGTTTTGGAAGCTTTGGGTGAAGCTGTTGGTCGATTTCTCGACCGAATGCCAGCAAATTCTTTGGGTGAAGCTCAAATCTTTGCACTGCGTCGAAACGGGCCAGGCCATACACTGAAGAATCACTGAAGAAATTGCTTGAATTCTGATGAGTCGTAGCAAAGCTAATGTTTCTGGGTCATTCATCGATTTGGACTACAACTCAGAACCACGAACCGAATCTGTTGACACGCAGAGAAGAATTCAAGAAATTTCATGAATATATGATATATGGTTGCAATTTGGACGGGGATGGGGAGTAAAAGCAAGAACCACCAACTTTTGAACTGTTCCAAAGAATCACCAGTCTCAACATCTTGACCCTCAAGAGATCCTTCACCGCCTCTACATGGACGTGGACACCACGTCCACGTCTGCAGGAGTTTTTTTTCTTCTAGTTTGGGCCCAAGAAGCTGCACTTGAGGATAGGAACAAGAAGCTACTAGGGGCTCCTGGCATCGCTACTAGGAGCAAGGACGCTTCTAGGGGCTCCTGGCCATACTAGGAGCAAGGATGCTACGTTCGGGGCTCCTGCAGGAGGGGACCTTCTACTTTGGGCCCAAGAAGCTGCACGTGATCAAAGATCTTCACTTGGCCGAGGGCAAATCCTTCCTCCTGCGTGCCTGGGCGAACGGCTGGGCTGACGGAGTTCGCTTCACAGGGCAGGGGGAGGTTTCCCAAAGAATGCCGAAGAACGCGCATGCCCCACGATTTGGAGTTTGCACCCTCAGATATATATCCAGCAGATTCGGAGGTTTCCCAACCTGCTGTGTTCAGACCGAAGAATTTGTATCTGGTGTGAGATGATGTGCATGGCTTCGCAGTTTTTTCCAGACTTGCAAGGCAGTGAAGCCATGAACCTGATGAATGCGCCTGGGCTCGAGCTCGACCAAGAAGAAACGCCGCAAGCTGGGAGTTTATACACAATGTGCAACCGGAATATGGAATCTTTTCTACTTTCATGCTGGTTTTGATTGATGCATTCTCCAAATGCATCCTGCATGGGAATCTCCATGGAATCTCTCGGATTTAGCTGAAGAGGAACCAACGTGTAAGTGCCAGAAAGAATCCATTCAAAGTCATTCTCCCTATATAGTTTAAGACACCCTCCAACAGTCATGGAAGTGGATAACAGCCTCCTGGAATACTCCTTTCCTCAACAAACAGGGGGTCGTCCACTTCCATGTTTGTTTCAGGGAGTTGTCTTACAGCTTTTCCAGGTACCCGGTATACCGCCTCAAACATTTCACGGCAGCACGGCAGTAGAGGCCTCAGATGCCTGGACCGTCCGACCGATTTCAGGGAGACAAATTGTCTTCTTTGTTGTGGGTGAGGCGGTGTGGCGGTGAGGTGGTGCTCATGGGGCCGGATCCACAGGACGGATCTACCGTAGGCCTCCAAACGAAGAGGGGGAGTCAGGGAGACATTCATTCCTACTTGATTCCGTGCAATCAAATATGTAGTGGATTGAAAGGGATATTCTTGACATGCCCCACCTGTACTCCTTTCCAAGCTAAGTAGCAGCACCTCTCCTGGTGATTGTGCATAGCCTCGCGGCTATTGAGATCCAGTTTGCCTCTCAAGTTTTTTCAACAAACGTCCCTTGTGTCGGGTGTGCACCCGAGGCACCTAGCTACAAGGTTCACAAAGACTGCCAGGGCGCCGATTATGCCTTTTGGGAGAAGGCCGTCCAACACGGAGATGTTTGGTCAACGAGTCGTACAACTTCTTTGGCGTTCAACCAAAGACGCCAGAAGCTTCTAGTCAACTAAAGGTTACGTAGACTGTTGCACCAAGCCTTTTGGGCGAAAGACATACAAAAGGTTTCGGTCCCAACTCTGGGTTTTCGGTCCTAACATGTCCTAACACTAGACGTTGCTTGGTCGCCCAAACCACCCAAACCCCTTTTTTGGGCAATTCGTGAGCATGTTGTTTGTTTTGCTTATATTTGTTCGTGGTGTTGGGTGCTTTTCGTGGCTTTGTGATGCAAGAAGCGTACATCGTTTCACGGCAAAGCTGCGCCGCAGAGCTACCCGCCCGCTTTCGTCGCGAGCGATGGTGTTTCCGCCTCTGCGCCCGGAGGAAGTGGACGGAACGATGGTTTTGGAGATGGCGCATTGGCGCTCTCCTCACGGTGGTTTTGGACACCATTCCTTTTCCGGGAAAATCGGGACATAAACTGGATCAATCATCAGAAATCCATCTTCAAAAAGTCACCTGGCAGAGCTGTAAGAGGATCGATTTTGTGATCTTGCCCTATACTCTACCTATTTGGGTAGCTGCCCCTACAGAAATGACACTCAGCTCTTTGTTAGACAGGGAGGGCCAGGTGGTGTAAAACACAGCAAAAGACCTCGCCCTGCTCTTCACATGTTTTCCGTTCTGTCTTGTTTGGGTATGTTTGGGTGGCTCGCCCACCTGGAACAACAATTATATCATCGCCCAGATCGCTCGAGTCGTTTCTTTTCTCTTTTCGACGGCAGGAGGTGGATGGGAAGAAGTTGAAGATTCTTTGGATGCTCCGAGATTTCAAGGCCGGGCACGCCATCGCGCTCGAAGCAAGTGCTGGGTCCAGTGCTTGGCTTGCCCGAGCCGAACACCGCGGTGGAAGGAGCGGAGCGGTGACCGGTTTCGGCCACGTGTGAGGTGTGACCAGGTGGGACCGAGCCCGTCCTGCGCTCCTGGGTGACGGCCTGATGGACTACGGCAAGCCTCTATGCTGACTACGTGACTACATGACTACGGACTCGGATGAACCATGCAACACACCCCTGCAACTTTTCCGTGTAGGCCGCTTCAGCCCTGGAGCCCTGGTCGGTGAACGACCGACACCAGGTAGATCAAACCAGACCCAGAGCCATATCCTGCAGGTGTTTGGCCTCCGTCCCGGCGCCCCGCGTGGGCGGACCGCGTGGAGACCGGGCGATAACGTCTAACAGTCGAAGAGAGGCAAGGACTTTAGAGAGGCAAGGACTCCATTCTACTCTTTCATGGCCAAACACCTCCATTCTTCAAGCACTTGGGTGTGTATTTTTCAGCGAGATCTCGTCTCCGGCGTAGACGGTAGACGGTGTTCCTGGAAGAAACCAGGGGGTCGGGTTACGCCGGCGGTTCGGTCTCCAGTACCGCGGAAACGAGGGCGACTGACCGAAATACCACGTGAAGAGATCTTCGTGTGCTGTTTAAATATGAAATAGATTGAAATAGTGAGCTGGGTTCCGGTGAAACCATCCAAGTTCTCAGCTAGACTTGTTTCGGGAAGACATGACAAGTTGGCGTCACAGGTCACAGCCCTCGATGTGACGACGCCGGGACAGGCGACCTGCAACCCGGCGCCGCCAGGGGGAGGGATCCAGGGTTCGGCCGGGGTCGGCCGGCGGAAGTGTTTTTGGGGTCGTGAAAATTCAGGATGTGGTTCTTTTGCGATCTTTTGTGTATTATATTGATTTATCTTGTATTCATCATGATGTGTTTTTAATTGGTAATGTCTTAAACAGAAAAACAACAAGGTTAGGACAGGAGGCTCATGTGAAACATTCGATAGGAGCCGGCAGAGACCGGCAGAGTGTGAGATTTTGGCATGTGTCAGAGCGACAACACCTTGGATGACTCGTATGACTCGGATAGTGGTGTTGAGCATTGACTCGGATGACTCGCATTTCCCACAGCCCTTGGACCATGAGAGAGAAGCATCCGACTCCAGGACAGAGATCTATTGAGATCCACGGATGCTAAAGTTGTACATCACCATCCGACATGGACCCTTACGGTAAAACAGGGCAAACACATGCAAAAACATGCAAAAACCATCAAAAACCACCGAACATGAAGGCAGATATTCCATACATAGATTCTTTGGGCATTTCTACATCGATGTGTCGCTCGACACCTCCAGGGGAACGCAGAGGGGAATGCACAACAAAGAGACACGCACACACACACAAACAAACAGGGAACCTTTTTGTTTGAGGCTGGATCATTCTGTGAACAATTGTTTTGACAATTACTTGAACATGTTTCTGCACATTATATAGACTCAGAACATAGACCTCGTCAGCTCATGTCAACATGATAACGGCTTACAGTGGAATCAGAACTTCTCCTGCACTGCTTGGAGCAATTTCCCACTCAAAGACCATCATGTCACCTGGTGCGTCTAAGGAACTGAGCAGAACTTGAATCCACCAACAGCAGGACGCAGAATGAACAACCACAGGAACTAGGCGGTCCTACTACGGACTCCCCCCTTCCCGGTGCTTCCCGGGCCGTCCTACAACGGGGTCCCATTCGGCCGTCGGCCTTTCCATGCGTCGAAGTCTTCCAAGGCAAGGTCTGGAAAAGCGACGGGATTCCCAGCAACACCAGAGGTCTCTCGGCGCTCGTGACGGGTGCTTTGGGTATGCGGTGATGGGTATGTGTCATATTTTTGCATTGTGGGTGCCTCCTCGCTTCTGACATTTTTTGCTGAACAGCAAAATCCAAGTGATTGGTGCCTTTTGGCATGCCGTTGATTTTCTGATTTTTGGTTGGTGCCGGTGCTCGAGATCGCCGCGGCACAGTTGGGTATCATGGTCACGCCTTGGCCACCAACCGAACAGAGAGAAAGGGGGGGGAAATCGAAAATTGGGCAGATGAGTCATGAAATGGGAGGTGCTTGTGGTTGAGTTGAGGTTGGGCCCATTCAATTCACCAGTCAGCAGCTCACCCCCGAGTATTTGGGGGTAGGGAAGAGATCAGCGCTTCCATTGCCAGGTGAGGCAACATCTTAATTGAACGATGTTGAATTGACGTAGATAAACCCGCCCAATGGACAGTGGGATACAGTTGGAAGAGATTTCGCCAGGCTTCCAAGCCTGGATTTTTGGTCTACGTAGTTTCCTTCAGGTAGTCACCTTGAAGGAATCTGGAGTGTATTATATACAGGTGTATTACATGAGGATTTGGCCAAGTCTATGGTGTGGGTTGGCCTTCCTTGTTCCCTTATTCTTTCGGGGGGCTATTCCCCCATGACCATCTCCAAAAGGGTTCCTATGCCCACTTGGATTCACCCAGTTGACAAGTGAGCTCGTGTCATTCTGCATGCTCATCAGCAGGGTAGAAGGCTGTACTCTGCAAGATGTGGTAGTGGAGTAGTTGTACCCTCCCTGGAGCTAACATGGTTACGTGGATGGCACCACCTGTTTGTCGTGGATTTCATGGTCTTCTGAACTCGGTGCCATGACATCCACAGTGGAGTTGCTCCGATCGAACGCTCGTCTTCGGCCTCTGCTTTCGTCTCCCCCCACCGGCCACCGTGGTTTTGATCGCGGAGCGACGAGGAAATACATGTCCTTAGGACACTATGGCGCCGGGTGGACGTTCAAGAAGCCCGATGGCTCTGTGGCGGTCTACTTCTCCAACAACGCAGGTAGAGGCGCAGAGTTCCTGGCCCCGTTCCTGGTGTTCGCCAGCGTTCGTCACGAACAGTTCATGGTTTCAAGTAACATAGGGCGGCCTGTAGAACAGGAGTTAAACATTGTGACACTGTAGTCGTGTTTTGTATATTTTACATCTTTTTACATGCGTTTAATATGTATATATATATATATATATGTGTAAGAATAATATGAACGAATGCCTCATCAATTTCAAGGGCGCCCACTGTTTTCCTTGAAAGGGTGGAGTTCAAGGCAGGAGGGCTTTCCTTCTATGAGGTGCTGATGCAGACCTTGGTCAAACAATGGCTTGTGGAGAGTCTTGAAGCTCCACAAACCACTTGGGGGTACCCCAGTCCTTGGGTCAGCCACAGAATATGTTCCATTTCACGGCAAAGGCTGTGGAAAAGCACGGATTTTCCGAACTTAAAACACAAACCTGGCTTTTCCACTTTAAGATCAGTCGTCAATTCCTTGGACCCCAGGACTTTTTTCCGGGCGAACCACGAACACGGCGGTTCCGAACCTTGGACCTCCGACTCCGGACGAGTTCGGCGAAGCGGCGGCCGAAGCGAGGCGTCTATGGGATTGATCACAGCCGGCTGGATTTGAACTCCGAAAGCTGGATGGAACTCAGTATGTTGTTCCTTTTTTTTGTGGAGGTTTTCGTTTTTTGAGGCTAGGTGCCCAGGCAGTTGATTTTTCTTGGTTGCTTTTGAAAGATTGTGGTTTGAAGAGGTTTGAAGTTTGAAGGAGGGTTAAAGATGAGTTCAGACATTCTGATTTGATTGACCTGTTCTTTTCTTTCTCATAGGACTCATAGGTCATTGACAGAATTATGTTTTTGTTGTTTGGTGTCATTTTTGATGGCCTTTTGACAGGTTTCAGGGTTTGATGTAGGCTATATAGGTTTTAAGCTGTATTTTGCTGGGTTTGACCGATGGTGTCTTATTCATTGGCCTTGGCAATGATTTCTTCACCCAGTGGTGAGGCCAAGCCAGGGAGCCCCGGGACTTCGGGCCTTAAAACAAGGCCACAAAAGCCCAAAAAACAACACAAGGCATCTCAAGTCTGCATGAATTATAGAGATTCTTTCAGCCAAACTGATTTGAATCTCCGACGCCTCCTGCCACGAATGCCTCAAATGCCGCCCCAGCCGGCGACCCACCGGTGCTTCGGGTTCGCGACCGCAACGCCCTGTCGTGCTCAGGACACGATTCACATGTACAAAGTGGGCGAGTCAGAGGCGAAAGTCGGCCCGGTGGGTCGGACCAAAACATGAGCCATTTCGACCCACAAAACTGCTTGAGCTAAGTAGATATATATCTATATATATAAATCTTCTCGGGTGGACCGTTTACTTGGCTTGCGTTTGTCTTGCCTTCGTGGCAACAGACCTCAGCTCGGGTGAATTCCATGCGCTGTGCGCACCGAGGACATAATTGGCACCCTTGACCTGACAAAGGCTTTTCATGGTGGTGCAGAATGGCGGTCAGGGTTGATATGGCTTGATATATCATGTGCTACTTTGCAGTGTGCTGCGCGTTCCACTACCCACTACCCAAAGGCTTCAATGTATGGATACCATTAGCGACGGATACACCGAAGAGATAATATCAAGATATATCAAGATATATCTTAAATATATTATGAGGGTTCTGGATTTTTTTACCCATTGGTGGTGGTGCTTTGATCCGACTGGCGAGCTGGGTAGTAGTTGTTAACTTAACAGCTTTTGACACAGGGACACCTAGTGGTTTGGCAGCCTGGAACACCTATTGCCAGATGACGGCAAGCTGTTCCATGGATCTTTGGATCGTTCACCGTTTTTTGAAGGATTGCCATTAGCCAAGACCGAAAAATGAAACCAAAAAGGAGTGATCCTGTACATGTCAACAGCCAGGGTAGAGAAGGACAAACAGAGATACAGTGGTTTCCGAGTTGATGGCAGGGGGTCCATGGCAGGGGGTCCCAGCTTCTGTAAGGTTGCCAGAGGCAAGCGGAACGGAACGGATCTCGACCGAAGCAGCGCTGCACCTCGATCAACTGCGCCAGGCAACCAGTAAGAACGATGGTGCGAATTGTATCACGGCTTGCAAGCAGTGACATATCTGACAATGTTGGGGGTGATATTTATAGGTCAAAGATGTTTCACCGAATTTATTTGCAAAACTGTGTAACCTTTTGATATGATTCTGCAAACTGTGGATCGTTCTTCTTTAAAACAACACGTCCGTTCATCGGTAGCCGTTCGCTTCTCTCGGTCAACGCTTTTTTTGGCAGCCCCTTTTTTTAGGGCTCCAAGGACCCTCTGAGCAGGGTGGAAATGGGTGGAAGATAATGAGGTGATTTTAAATGATTGTAATGTTTATATATAGACCGTAATTAGACCTGTTGTGACTCCTGACCTGTCATTTGCAAGCTAGCTTTTACCCGTTTGAAACCAGGCTGCGCACGGATGACCTAGAGTAGAAGGGCAGTGCATGGCGTTATCTCAGAACTCGCAGATCGAACATTTCGACTTCAATTCAAGATCTGAGAAAAAGTGCGGCTTCGGCTTCCATCCTCCTTCCCCTGGCCCTTGCTGTCTTCTAAGCTCTTTGGGGCCTCTTCCACTTCTCCTTCCGTCCTGTCTGGGCCCTCCGGCCATCGCCCCGTACATGTCAACGGTAGTCGTACAAAAGAAGGGCTGGGCTGGGCAGGGCTGAGGTGTCCAAAGGACGTATATGAGATTATATAAGATTATATAAGTATACTATAGTATACTGGATGGTGCTGTGTTCAAACATGTTCCAATGAGTTCCATGTAGCTGTGCCCAGGTATGAGCATGTCTTCAGTCTCGCCCTTTAAAGCAGAGCCACCGAAGTTCCTGGCGCCCATCGAAGAAAAGCCAGCTGTGGAAGAGAAGACAGAACCAGAGCCAACTAAGGAGATTGCTGGGCTTAGGGAATGCTGGATGACCCAAAGAAACAGCATCACACTGACATGTTCTGTGTTTTCTGTTGGCATGCATAGAATCGCATCGACAATTACTAAACTTAGCTAGATATTAGTTCATTCAATTAGCTATTACATAAGTATATCTATGTAGTATATTATACTTTGGTATAATTTGGTATAATATTTGTATGTACACATTTTGTTGATTATTTGATCAATTTGATAAAGTTGTTTCGAGTAATACCAGGGTCCGATTTGACGAAGTTTTGACTGGTGGTCCAGGAAAAGACGCCTCCGCCATCCAAGGAGATTGCTGGCCGGTCTGGCTGGAATCTTTTGTGGTGCATAACTTGAAGAAGCAGTCATAATGTCTTGATTCTGGATTGTTCCCCACCTGCCAGGTGAGGGTTGTTAGATTTTATCACAGCTGTTCTTCCTCCGCCTCCGCCTCCGCCTCCGCCTCCGCCTTCGCCTCCGCCTCCGCCTCCGCCTCCGCCTCCGCCTCCGCCTCCGCCTCCGCCGCCTCCTCGTCCTCCTCCTTCCTCCTTCCTCCTTGCTTCCTTCCTCGCCAATCTGCTTCGCCGATCTTGTCTGGCCAGCTCCGGATCGCAGTGTGCACCCCTGGACCTCAACCGCAAGGATCCCCTCGCAGTGTGCACCCCTGGACCTCAACCGCAAGGATCCGATCGCAGTGTGCATCCCTGGACC
>CAXAMN010024040.1:693008-748879 GCA_963970005.1 Durusdinium trenchii | reverse complement strand
CCGCAAGGATCCGATCGCAGTGTGCACCGCTGGACCTCAACCGCAAGAATCCGATCGCAGTGTGCACCGCTGGACCTCAACCAGATAGATTGCCAGATAAAATGCCAGATAGAATGCCAGGTAGATTGCCAGATAGAATGCTGCAAGAAGATATGCCAGATAGTATGCCAAATAGTGTGTCAGATAGATTGCTAGATACATTGCCAGATAGAATGCCAGAAAATATGCCAGATAGAATGCCAGATAAAATGCCAGATAGAATGCCAGAAGATATGCCAGATAGAACGACAGATAGTATGCCAGACAAAATGCCAGATAGTATGCCAGACAGTATGCCAGATAGTATGTCAGATAGATTGCCAGATAGAATGGCAGATTGAATGGCAGATAGTATGCTTCAAACACACAACCACAAACACAACCACAAGCTCACAACCACAAACACAACCACAAACACACAAATACAAACACATAACCACAAGCACGCAGCCACAAACACAACCACAAACACGCAACCACAACCACAACCACAACCACAACAACAAACACAACCACAAAAAATAACAACAAACACACACCCACAAAGACACAACAATTGACACACAACCACAGACACACAACCACAAACACACAACCACAACAACAAAACCACAAAGACACAACCACAAACACACAACAACAAACACAACCACAAACATAACAACAAACGCACACCCACAATCACACAACAATAGACACACAACCACAAACACAACCACAAACACACAACCGCAAACACACAACCACAACAACACAACCACAAAGACACAACCACACACACAACTACAAACACACAACCACAAACACACAACCACAAACACAACCAGAAACACACAATCACAAATACACAATCACAAGCGCAATCACAACCACAACCACAACACACAACCACAAACACAATCACAAACACAATCACAAACACAACCACAGCACACAACCAGAAACACACAACCACAAACATAACAACAAAGACACAACCACAAAGACGCAACAATAAACACACAACCACAAACACAACCACAAACACACAACTACAAACACAACCACAAACACATCCACAAACACACAACCACAAACACACAACCACAAACACAACCACAAACGCACAACCACAACACACAAACACAAACACAACCACAAACACACAACCACAAACACACAACCACAAACACGCAACCACAACAACACGACCACAAAGACACAACCACAAACGTACAGCCACAAGCGCAACAAACACATCCACAAACACACAATCACAAACACACAGCCACAAACACACAATCACAACCACAACCACAACCACAACACAGCACACAACCACAACCGCAACACACAACCGCAGCACACAACACGAGGACCCACAAGCAAAATCGAGAACTACACTACTCACGACCATGGCAACATGCTCCACACTATGGCATCAAGTCAAATGATTGAAATGTCATGGTGGGGATCACTCGAAGTAAAGTAATTGTTTTTTGCACTGATATAATCTACATGTATAGTTGTTGATTGCTTTGAAAAGGACGTGTTGGTTGAATCCAGGGTGCAAAGCGGCTATTCAGCTATTTGAGAACCCTCAACCAAAATGCTCCAACATCGTAGCTAGCGAGCTGTTTCAATGTTGCATAGCCCCAAGTATTTCATTGAACTTGAAGAGGTCCTTTGATGGCTTTAAAACAACAGAAAGGCCTGCTGTGAGCGGCAACCAATTGACTTTTGCGGAAGATATTGAAGTATAATCTGACGAAATCCACAGCTTACCACTGGCTTTGCTGCATGTGTGGCATGAGAGGACTTGTGCCTGTATTTGGCTGCATCCCTTTTCTGCACTCTAGAAGCACATATGAATCTGGATTAATCATGCTCAATGTAAAAGAAACATGTGTCCACAGCGACTCTTGTAAATCATGTACTTACTACATTGTATTCAATAAGAGCAACATGTTCCCCTAAAAAGCAACAGTTTTTCCTGCAGCCCAAGATGTGCCGCCAGCAATCTTTTGTGATGCATAACTCGAACAAGCAGTCATGAAGTCTTGATGTTCTTTTTGGGCCTGATATAATCTACATTGTTGATTGTTTTGAAAAGGAAGCTTTGGGTGAATCCCGGGTGCAAAGCGGCTATTCAGCTTGTTGAGAACCATCAACCAAAATGCTACACCATCGTAGCTAGCGAGCTGTTGCATAACCCCAAGTATTTCATTGAACTTGAAGAGGTCCTTTGATGGCTTTAAGAAATCCTCAACCCAGCTGGGACTTCTAATCTCCTACCACGCTGGAGCATAGTGGCACAACTCCATCGTCTTGCATTCCTTGCTTCGAGCAGGGAGCCTATCACGCCCACTTGGACTCACTTACATGGACTGCGCAAATAGGCACCTGGAAGTTTGCGGAAAGGTTCCTCTCAAAAGCAACAGGTTTTCCTGGTGGTCCAGGAAAAGACGCCTGGGCAAGATGTGCCGCAGAAGGCTGCAGAGCCTGGGCTGGATCCTTCTGGTCAGTGGAGTTGGCAACATCCATCCGGTGACATCGAAACCCGCATGGAGGCACCTGCTGTTTCCCCTCGGGATGTTTATTCTTCACATCTAAGACATGGAATGTGGTATGGATGAAAAAGAATCCGAAAGGAAGATCGGACTGTCCTACTCACGAAGAGAGGGGGGTTCCACTTGTAGTGTGATTTTTTCTCTGAGTGAGTGGACGGGAAAATCCATAACGGTGTCCTGGCTGGAGGTCCCTATAGGTCGTGGGCTGGTTTCGCGAGCTTCCAGCCAGGTGACGTAGGTCGGAAGGTGCTGGTACAATTCATATGATATGTGAAATAGGATCATAAACCCCTAAACCCTTAAAGGTACATACAAAACCCTTAAACAATTCATATGGTACAGACTAAACCCTTAAACCCTTAAACCCTAAACAGGCATTCGGCATGGAGCCGGGACGACCCTTCGAGCCGGGACGACCCTTCGACTTCTGAACGTCCCCTCGCGGAGGGAGGCGGATGGAGGCGGACGAAACCGTCAGATGGGGGCAGATGGACGGTTCAGAACCGTCCAGTCAAACGAACCAGTTCTTAGTTGATGTTCCAGCCCAGCGCGAGAGCGCAGAAAGAGAGCAGCGCTCTCGAGCGCTTGGTCTCTGCTCCGTCCGGTCGTTTCGGAACTATTTCTTTTCGACCCTCCATCGACCCCCACTCAGCTGAGAGCTTGTTTCTCTGCGGAGAACGGTGGGCTCATTTCGCCCTCGCCGGCGTTTTGGGCCGCGCGCCGCAAAAGCTCAGGAGATTCCGACGCTCAGTGTGAAGGACAAGGACGATTCGGTCGTGGAAGTCTCGTATGAGTGGGTCCTGATGGGCCCGAAGACGGTGTGTCGCCAGACTCCCCAAGATCCGATGCTCGGATGGACCGATGGATGAGGAGGGAGGGAGGGTCGGAATCGGAGCTGCACACGGTATGACAGGGTGGGGTCGGCTGAGCAGAACGGAGCTCGCGCTCTGCGGACCGCGACCAACTGACAGGGTCGGGATTGTTTTTGCCGGGTACTGTACCGGGGGTGTACCTCGGCCTGTAAGGTTGGAGGGGGGGGTTGATGACGGAGTCATTGTAGAGATGATTGAAGAGTCTCCCCCCTATAAGCTTGGAACCTGAACATGGACGCAGGAAGTGGTCTGGATTTGTTGTTGGTCTGTCGCAGGTGATATCGAATTCGTTATGGGTGTGACCAAAGAGAGACATTGCCTCTCATAGGTCTTTGCCAGGCTAACATATTTGACCCATTTGTAATTGTAATTAGGTGCCAGGCAGATCTGTGTGACACACCGCCTTCCCTACTGGTCGGCAGAACGCAGAACGCACACTGGATGAATTTCGCGGATCAGTTGCCGTGGATCCTGGTTGAGGGATTGGTAGATCTTCTATGGAACGCTCATCCTCAAGAGGTTGTCTTATGTATGCAGATTGGGATGGATGATTTGTTGGTCAAACACCCAGTGGTATCCCCAAAACTTGTTTGCGAATCCCAGTCCCCTCACTTCTTTCAAAGGTGTGTTTCTGTTTGTGGTACTCCAATGGGTACTGCTGGGCGTGTTTCCATGGAGTTGTTGTTCCAACTGTCAGTTCAATGGTCTTTACTTTTGGAATTACAGTATGTATGTTTGTGTAAAGTTAAGGCAAATGCAATTCGATCAGCCATCCTGCCGCCCTAAAGAATTGCAGCTAAATAAGTAAATATAAGTAAGAAAGTCAATCATTGTCATGTGTACGTGTATATATATATAGAGTCACTTCGTCAGGTTGGTATATATTCAATCAACAACTCAACAACGGAAGCTACTGTACATGAACTATGTACCTTCCAATTGTCTTCACGAGAGTGGTGTACATACACAAAGACAACCTGGAGCTCATTGCACACGTATATGTATATAATGTATACATTTAGAATATATTAATATACTTATTAATACACATTTGTTTGTTTTGTTAATTTTTCAGAACACGACGTTGTGGAGGTGTCTGTTTTCCCAGTGCTCTAGTCTTCTTACGAATTTACTATCTATGCGCTGGAGGTGTTCTTATTTCAGGATAAAATGTAGGAGGATACTGTCACATCACGCGCCACATCACAGTAGCAGACATCGCATAGACATCGCAATGTCGCCAGCGTCGCGGACATGGACCGCACAGAGTTTCCCAGAGGGGGGGGGGTCGACCAAAAAAATAAAACTGGTGACTTTGATTTGAGGCAGCACCATTTTTTTTTGCCGACCCCCCTGGGAAACGGAGAGCATACTGAAGAATCAGAAAGGAAAATGCGCAAGGAAATGGAATAGGACAATCCTGATGAGACCTCATGTGTTGAAGGGGGTTTTTGATGAAAGGTCCAAGTAGGAGACAGAGATTCTGAAGCATCAGCAAAGCACAACAGCAGATGAGAGAACGCAAAGGAGTGGATTGAGCAAAGGGAAGAAAGCATCAGGTGGGAACCACATGAGAGTCAGGGCATCAGGTGGGAGTGCCAAGCAACAATTCCCCCACTTGGTTGGTGAGGTTAAGACATGGTTGGAAAGGGAAAGGAGTTATGGGCATGGGGTGCAGAAGATGGATCTTGCATGGAAATATTTTCAGCTGCTATCAGTGCAGGAAGTCAAGCTTGAGGAGAAAAGGGACGAGCTGGAAGATGGGCCCCAGAAGATTCTTTGTATCAATCAATTGGAAAGGGCTGAATCCCAAATGAAGAGCATCAAAGAGGGGTATAAGCAAAAGGGAAAAGAGGGCCAAGATGCTTATGGATTCTTTTGGTGCCGAACATATGACTCCAAATGTGTTGGCGCCCTTGAGCAATGAGGAGCAGCAGATTTCAGCAGAATTGGCATGGAACCACTATGACTATATCATGGGCCTTGTGTCCATGGGGCATGAAGATCTGAAGGAATTTGTGGCAAAGCCTGAATGTGTGCTTGGATTCTCAGATCAGGTTCCTGTATGGGTGAAAAAGGGATCAACTAAGGCTGTATTTGCAGGCCATGAGACCAGGACACATGGGAAGACCATCAAAAAGATTAGGAGGGACCTTCAAGATGAGCTGAACCAACAAGCCCATGAGACAGGAACCCAATGAGGACCTTGAGGCATTGGATGATCAGAAGAAGCAAGATTGGCAATTGGTGACCACTGAAGATCAAAAGGGTGGGGGAAGAGCTCATTTGACTATCAAGACGGACTCAGCAACTGAGAAGATGAGGATTACCTTTAAGGCCCATCAGCTGGCGAGCAATTTCTTCAACCCTGGTGAGGACCCCATTGGACATGTGAGCAAGGGGGGCGCTCATAGTACCTGGGCAACATGCAAGATTGGACAAGATTGATGACAAAGGCAGGTGGATTGAGGATGAATCATTCCTGCATAGGAAGGGAGAGAGTGCCAGGAGGGCATTGGAGCAATGGGTCAAGATCAGAAGGGGTCATCCTCATTTGTTGGAGCACTATGATGTTTATTCCCAACCATCCTCCAATCAGGACAATATCATTATGTCATGAGTCATTGGAAAGCAAGGGAGGATGTATCCAGTATCATCTATCAGAGGGATTGCTTTGCTGCTTCATTTAGCGATGATACATACAAGATGATGTACGCAGCCCATCAGCTACAGTCTATCATTCCTCCAAAGATGACAGCTATGATGCAATTGACAGATACAGACTTTAGCTATGTGTTTAACAACTTGATGAGGAAATCTGTTGATAAGATCATGGCAAAGGGGCAGCAGGCTATGGGCACAAGTGATGTGCACCAGATGGGTGAATGCAACGAAAACGTAGAAAATCTATTGAAAATCGTAGAAGAACGCAAAAAGCACTGAAAAAAAACAGAGACACCTCCAGGGCGTCGTGCTCTCTAGTTTTTTGAACATATGCATCCTATTTCGGATCATTCTTCGGTGCGATCTTTTGGATCAAATTCAGGATCATTTGGCCGGCGAACCATGTTGACCGGGTGTTGACCATCGCACACGTGTGCCACGATCCACCGCCCTGCCGCAGAGCTGCAAGTCTTTGTCGCCAGCGACAGGAGTGTTTTTTTGGTTGAACAGAAATGTCTCAACATGAACTCAAATAGGAAAAACACATGTTTTTTTTCAAGATCTAGTCTGTTCTTTTTAATGCTCGTTTGTCTAGAATTTCTTGGCTCATTTTTTTGGGGTGTGTATTTTTAGACTGGGAGACCAGTCACTATAATGGGTTGACGGTAGACTGATCTATTTTCCTTCTTCCAGAGAGGTCTCCCTATGTCAACACACACCCATGTAGTCTACCAGAATGGTTTTATGGCTTTACATCTCCAGACCAGGGTGGTTTTATCCATCATCAGTCTACAATGTCTACATACATTATTCTAAAGAAAGAGACCCCCAACCATGCCCCCACACATTAGTTTGGGCCATATCGGGGGCCGCACTCTTTCTCAAGATTAAAGCACAACACCTATATGGACTTCCCTCCAAAGCCTTGGCCCAAACGGGCCGCACCGTGCCACGCACACCGGGCCGCACCGGTTCCTCGTGATTGGAGTGGACATGAGTTGTTGTATTCGTCAGTCCAAGGTTGTAACCCCCATGAGGTCCATCAGCATATCTATATATAATGCATAGTTTGGATTAATAAACCCCCCTAGTTAAACCGCGCCCACACAGCCCCCAAAAATCACCCAAATTGAAAGTATTATTGGAGCTAAATTCCACCCCTAATAGTGTACTTGTCATCTAGAACCCCCCAATTAAACCGAGCCAGACAACCCAGAAAATGTAGTTATTTATTTTTAATTATTAGATTAACTAAGGGGATATATTTATTAGCTAAGGGTCTAATGGCCTCATAGCATATTATTCAAGGGGGGGACCTCATGAATTGATAACCTCAGACCTTCTGGATCTTGTTGACCTTCTACGTGGGGGGGCCGGTTTATTAATCCGGGGTTTGTTTGCATTAAACACCTAGTTCCAAGGTTGCACCCCTGTTTTGGCGGATCAATTATCCAATTTGTTTGGCAAATTTCCCTTTAACACAGAGGTCATGTTTGGCTTCTAGGTGCATATATATAATATATATGTAACCTTATTACAGAGACCACAAATTGAGGATGAGCGTTCGGAATGAGCGTTCGGCACACCGAAACACCTCCGAAGTAGCCATTCGACCCGCCCGTAGACCGACCATTAGCCGATTCCATTCACCCGTGGTCAACGGGTCGACCGTTGTGACGTCGCCCTGTCGTCGCCCTGTCGTCGCCCTGGTCGTGCGAAAGCCCTATCCCGCACACCAGCTTGGTGGCTGATCAAACACAACCACCCTAAACTCACTAAGCATACCCCTCCAAAGAAGAACACATGTTTTTCGAGTCAGGCCCCAAGAATTGCTTAATTGCGTTGTGACATCGTGCCCTTGTTCGCAAGCCTGCTTCTCGAGGCTTCCAACTGTCAGGTTACATACATTCCCACAGATTGCCAGGTGCATATTGAATTTAGGGTGCCTGCAAAACGCTCAACATTGCTTCCTAAAACCCATCTAAAATCTGCCTTGTGGCGACTACAAGAACTTCTTCCTTCCCTTCTTCTTCGAACTTAAGGGGATTTCCTCATTTTCGTCGGTCGCTGTCAGCTCGTGCCATTGTCCCAGCCGTCACGGCGGCACGGCATGTGTTTGTTGATTCTCCTCCCCGACCTCACAATGCTTCCACATCAACGGAGTCTGCAGCCTGGGTCTTGTCCAAACAGAATCTTCTAAGTCTTCCTCATCTCCCTGGATGAGCCAAAGAGAGCGGGCGACGCGGGCGACGCGTCTTCTTGGACGACCCTGTCTGGACTGCTTCCTTGAACTCATTGACCTATGCCGGCCTGGTACTCGTATTCAGCACAACGAAGGGAAAACAACGCTTACAGGTTTTTGCATTAGGGGGATGGGGTTTGCTTTCGTCTTTTGATAAAAGGCATTCCCGTCAACAGAAACACGCCACAGTGTTAATAGTGGGTTAGGGATTACTATTACACTCTGATAAGCACATTGAATGGAAGTCCCAAAGCCCCTAGGCCAAACAGTCTTTCCTGTATTTCCATAGTACATATTGGCGAGTTGCTTGAAGCACATGGGCCAGCTATGGTGATTTCTGGATGTGCTAGTTAAACTGCCACCGGCCTATGACAGTGTAGGTGTCTTTGACGCCAAAGTCATGGGCACTAGAGAATTTTCAGATCGATTTCATTGGAATGTGTTTAAATCCATACCCATACCTGAATATACCTAGAACAGTGACCTCTATTTTCAAGCACCAACCAAGATAGTCAGATGGTCATGTCTTTTCCTATCAATCAAAACAGGGGTCATCAAATGGAATTCTACGTAGATGATGTCGATTTCGCATGAAGCTGTCTGCGCCTGTCCTCAGGTCAACTGCTGCCTTTGAGCACGCCGCTCACCCGCGAAGACTGTCAGAAGAGATGCATGGAGTTTGAGAACTGCCGTGGAGCCCCTCGGTGGACGAAAAAGGAACAACATCAAAGAGAGAGCCCTGTAGATTCTCTACCAGCACCCGACTCTACAGGTCTCCTCCAACACGACTTTTGAAGACTTAAAAGTCGCAGGTGGTGACCTGTTAGAGGGTGCTGGTATGTTCCTGTGTAGGATCTGTATCAAAGAGCCCTTCGGACATCTATGTTTGTTTGTTTCTGTATGCTTCTCTTTGGGGTTCTTTGTATGTGTTCCTTTCTTTTTTTGACAGAGATTACAGAGACGACAGACATAGTCACAGTAGGATGGAAGGAGGTGTGTCCCACGCAGTAGGAGGTGTTCGGTCACAGCCACTGTCCTGGAGGAATTTTTGCAGTGGGTACTTGGAGGGAGTCATTCACATGGTTCAGGGAGAACGGAGAACCACCTGCTGGTGGAGAAACATGGTCTTTCCGGGGCCAAGAAGCTATCCACTTCATGTTTCAGGGAGTGTAGACAGACACAGTGGAATAGGTCTAGACTCTAGACGAGACGGGGTGTTGCGGTAGAAGCCCCATCGAAATCTGGCTTACATACCCTACGTACGTCCAATCTGACCGTTCGGTCCAGTCTCCTGGTCTGACTTACGTCCTTAACTCGTGTTCTATCATGTTTATTATGTTGTCCACGTCCAGTCAAATTGAGGTCATTGACCTGTAGGGATATGCGGTCACCCCATTTGTGGATTGTAAACCTCTTTTCCAGCTTTTCCAGAGTCTACATGTAAACATGACTCAAGCTATGACCTGAAACTAGATGCGGGGATGTAGTTCATGAGTCATGCGCCTAAAGAATCTGGCTTAGGGGCTCGGCAATCCTTGGCTTTCTCATTGTTCTTCGTTTTTCTCATCATTTTCTCATTGCTTTTCTCAAGGGAAACAAGCACACCGAGACCTTAGGTGGAACGGTCCTGTTCGACGTTATATAGGTTCCCTTTTTTTCCACGAACCGTTTACTGTTGGGGTCCGCCCCTGAACTCTGTGGCCAGGCTCTGTGTCCGGGCTCTGTGTCCGGGTCTTGTCCTCCTCTAGACTCTAGTCCTCCTTGTGTCCTGCTGTTGTCCTCTGGCCGTGCTGGCCAACCTGTGTCCTCCTCTTGTCCTCCTCTAGTTTTGTTGTCCTTCATCTTTTCGTCCTCTGTTGTCCTCATGTCCCCCTGCTGTCGTGCTCTTTACCCTGCTTTGCAAGGCAGGGAACAACAATGCTTACCGACTAACCTGTTTGGGGTCTATGCTGGTATACTTCCGAAAGAAAGAGGTGGTCCAACCTTTCGCCAGTTGCATGAGTTGGGTGCGACAAACGGTCTCCCTTTCGCCCGACCTCCTGAGGTGGAGTACCGCCATTCCGAGGATCGTTGCGAGATCCTGGCGCGGCCGACCGTGTCCCGACTTCGATGGGCCACGCCACCCGCGATGGGGCGGAAGAGGAGGGACTTGGGGGTCAAATGGATCGAAGGTCGAAGGAGACGATTCAGTTACAAGTGTCCGAAGGATTTGTCCATATTCAATCCACTAAAGCATGACCCGCTTTCTTTGCGGGGCCGTGGATTTGTCCATATTCTATCCACCTCAGGATGACAATGACTCTCTGCCGGCCAAATTCAATCCAAGACTGCCGAAGTAAACATATGTCATATGTTCCTTTCTTTAAAGGATCATCAAATGGGTATATGGTATGTAATAAAGTGAGTGTGTATTACGAGGTGGACCCTCCAAAACCCCTTGGTCTCATGACTTTGTTTTAATAGACCCCCAAATCTTCTGCTGAACGGTCGTGGACGGCGGACGGTCGTGGTCGATGCAGGTCTGTCAGGTCCGTCAGGTTGTATCGTGGACTCTTCGAAGGCTTTCCGGTGTATGCAGCACTGTATGCATGCCCCAAGCAGGGGAGTTCAAACAATGTTCTGTTGGTTTCCTATGCCAAGCACTGGACTTTCTCGTATTGCGGGCATTGGACATCTTCAGTGCTGATACCTCCCACGTTGGTCGGCTGGCCGTTGGACTGACCCAGCTTGGACCCCCGAAACCTCGGTGGCTTCAGACCGATCCAGCGTGAGCCACGACCAGGGACCACGAACCAGTACTGTGGTTGAGGGAGTGGTTGAGGGGATTCTTGAATTGGAACATTCTAGCGATTCTAGTTCGTTTTTGCTTTTGGATCCAATTCCAACATGTTTGCAGACTTTAAACCACGGTAGATGAAGATCCCTAGGTTTAGATTTCTGAACTGCGACCTGTTTTGTGCAGATGTGCGCGACCGAAGTCCCAGAAGAGTATTGGACAGTAAGCTCGGTTCGCGAAGATCCCACTCCAAATGTTGTTGTCTTTTTTTCCCGTGGCAGTGGATGTCAAAGATTTTCCCGTTCATATGGTTGGTGAATAGTCCATCCTGCCGTACTTCTGTTTGCATGGCTGTGATCAGCATTCCACCGTGAATACCATCAGTCGACACTCCCTGGAATCATCCAGGGACCGTGTGGATGGCATGGCGGCGAGTTCGGAAGACCATACACTCCGAAGACCAAGCAGTTGGTGCCTTCACTTCCACCATGATTCTAGAGAGTGTAGACCTGGAGTCTCCCTTTGTAGACCTCAGAAATTAGTATACATTATACTGTATATTATACTATAAGTTATCATCAACCTGTTTTTTGGATGGGTCATGTCCCATGTCGGGTACAAACACGTACGGGATCTGGAGGGATCGACGGAGGGTCCATCGGCCCAGTGACCAAGGAGTGGTTCATCGACAACACCAAGCACCGAACGGTGGGAGGCGCGGCGGGAGGTTCGGACATCACCGTGTCCAAACATGGCTTGATTCACATGATTTACCATTTAATGTAGACTCTTGAGGAGGGCGGAGCCTCGGCTGTGCACGCGGAGTTTTCCTCGCCTGTACACGCGCATAGATTTACTCGGTTGTGCACGCGCTCCTCGGCTGTGCACCCCGCTTGCTCGGCTGAATGAATGAATGAACGAACGAACGAATGAATGAATGAGTGGATGAATGTCCAGAGGGACGTTATTAACACCCCCCCACCCCCCCCACCCCCCCACCCCCGCATCCCAACCCAATATCATCAATCAAACGCAGAGCATCTGTGTGATGTGGTACTGTGGAAGCAATGAGCAAAAAGAAATCATCATGACTCAATTTGTGTGTGCGCAGGTGAGCGAAATCTGTGTGCGCAGATGAGTTGGAGGCAACATGCACTGTTTAAAGAAGAATGTAATCGATGTGTGCGCAGCTGAGCAAACCCTGTGTGCGCAGGTGAGTTAAATGTATAAAAAAGGGCTGTGTGCGCAGGTGAGCTAAATCTTGTGTGCGCAAGTGAGGCGCCATCCTTTGAGGAGTCTACATTACACTAATTACTCCACTGATTAGGCCTTGAGCCCGAATCGTTGGGACTGGCTAAGACCTACCAACAGTCAAGCATGGGCAGTGGTCGTGGCTTCGTTGCATTCCGGTGGTCCATGTTGGGGATCTGATGGGAATTTGGTCGATCGAGTCACGCCATGGGTACTATCACACCAAGAGTGGGTTGCAAAGTCGGGTGCTATGGTGTACTGCTATGCTTTGCCACTGGGTCACCTTCCATATTGAAACAGGTTGGAGCACAAGCATTGTTGGACACCGCCCAGCTACGGGGTCGCATGGTAAACCACAGGTCAGAGATGCAAAAGGGAATGGACTCACATCCTACCATCGGAGGATTTGCTGTACGTGGGAAAACCCACCAGCAAATTGCTGACGGACCAAGTATCCTGCACCACATCTGTGGAAGTCTTGATCTGATATATGGACAATTGGCTGAATCTGGATGAGTCCTCTGAAATTCAAATTTATATTGTTTATACTCGAGTCGAGTGGAGAAGACTCACATACTCAAATACTCGGCACCCTCGCACGAGCATGCACAAACTTGCACACGCACAGAGCGTGGTACGTCAAGTGTGGTACGTCATCTTCAGTGGAAGGGAACTTGCCCAGGACCCTTGGATTTCGAGTGTTGGCTCTACAAGCCAACTTGCAACCTGGCAGAGCAGTCCGTCCGTCGAAGAAGCAAGTCGATTCGGACCACAGGGGATTCTTTCGAATCCGAGCTTAGCTCCTAAGCTCGGATTCTTCTCCCGGACGGCTTTTAAACAGCTGATATGGTTGGCTCATGACGGGTCGACGACGTTCTTCTCATCTTTCTTCGGATGTCCACGGTTTTTGCACCCCCCCGGTCGTCCGGGGTGGTGTCGGGTGTGCGGGTGTCAGGTGTGCTTGTTGATTGGTGAGTCTTTCCGAACCGGATGAATTCCCCTTCTGGGGAAGATTTGGAACCTCCCAACGATGCAACCAGATTCTGCTGTTTCGAAACAACCAGATGCCACGGAAGATGCGGACGAAGATGGCCGGTCTTTGGGCCGCATGGCTAGACTGCAAATCCCACGTGGCCCTGGCATGGCCCTGGGTTCTGACTTCCACCCTGCTGGATCGGTTTGAGGCGATGTGCTGATCCAGCTGCGTGATCACGGCGCTCAGTCACCGACGTTTGACTGGGCCTGGCGCGTTTGCTTCGGGGAAGATGACGCGGCATAGCGCGGCTGGGGATCGGATTGAGGCCAAGGGATGCCAAGGGTCAAAGATTTGGGTGAAGAAGGTGACCTCCATGTCTTTGGAAGAAGTTTTTGGTGCCTCTTCATGAACTTGTGGCAAACACGACCATTCTTCTGGTACACTCGATCAGAACTGCAGGGAATTGTAAGTTTGTAGAGGGAACCTGTGAAAAGCTGAAAACCTATTTTGTGGTCCATCTCGGGAGTTCCACCATCAAGTTTGTTGAAGCCTTAAAAACATCTTAAAACTGATATATGTGCCACTTCTGGACGATCTGGTCACTGGTCCCAGATGTTTTTTCGGCCGCGACCATCTGCGGGCGCTTTGCCTGGATGGTCAATCGATATCTGTTCCCCCCGCGACCATGAACAGCGACCGCAAATAGAACAGGATGTGTTACCAGCAATGGATCCCGCTGGTTCTGAAGCGTTACTCGCGTGATATCTACTGTTATCTGCCTATCTGGGCCAGAAACGGCAATTTCAGGTTGGTGAACTCTCATGAGTCACCCCGACGGCGGTCAGAATTATGCCGCAAAACACCGCTATTCAATCACCCAGAGTCAATGGAATGAGGCGTCGATCAATCCTCAGCAAAACGCGCGAGTTTTCCGCCAAGTGCGGAGAAATCCGAAGATCGAGGGTCCCCGAGCCAATCAACCTTGGTAAAGACAGAGGTGCATCCTGCATCCTGTAAAAATCAGATACAAAGGGAACAGGACAAATATATAAATGGCCGTGGCTATAGATGCCCAAAATCAAACCGACGGGATTCACTGATGTTGTGTGTATTCTTCCTTGGACTGCTACTCTTGAGTATCATTGATAATTGTACCGTTTGAGTCTACGGTTTGATTTGTCTATGCAAAGAAGACAGACTTGCTGAGATTCCGGGAGCCAGTGTTTTTGAGGATTGGAAGACAATGGAAAGAAAAGCCTGTGAAATTCCTATAATACACAACATTTCTTACAACCCCCAAATCATTTTGCCGAACTCACTCCGCACTGTTTTGTGCCACTCTGAAATGTTCGCCACACTGAAATGCTCACTGAAGCACGTTTGACTGTACCTGGATCATCCTGAATCTGACTTCAAGTACCTTGGAAGAGGCTTAGTGGTGCTGACGGGGTGCCCTGTGCAGGCAGAGGCGTGGGTCGAAGATTCATCCAAGACATGCTTCCACGACCGAAGATGAAGAGACTTCAAGCTTTTGTTGTTCCTTTGCTTGAAATCTTGACCCATACCAATGGTATCTCTTGATATATTTTTTAAAGGATTATAACTAACTAACAAAAGACTCTCCTCTCTAAATAGAGAGGCGGAAGATGTCATTATCAAAATCCTGGGCTGCTGGCTGTTGGATATGATAGATCTCTTCTCCTGGACACGAAAACAGATCTACACAGCGCAGTCTTTTTTTGTTTAGAAGCGTTGGAACATGGATTTGGGCTGAAAAAAGGCGGCCGCCCAGGTTGAACTTAGCCAGGTCGGCCGACGGCGCATCCACCATGGCCAACGTCTGGAGGATGCGAAAGCGGCGCCGGATGGAGAGCCGAGCCTGAGCGGCGTTTTTTATTTTTTTTTCAAGCGAGGAGCCGACCCGGTGGAAGCGACATCCCGGCGGAGTGGAAGGTGGCGGCAAGGCTGAAGAAGTGCTCACATGTGCTCACCCAGAACTTCCAAGGACTCATTTGACTCCATCTGGTAGACATAATCCAGCAGGGATGATGTGGTCTTCTGGAGAGAGAAAAGCTGGATGGCCAAGAACCCCGGCGGATCTGAGGGTCTTCCAACGTCGGTTATCCTTCTTTTTCTATCAGATACATGCATGTTCCAGACATAAGTCAGTGTAAAGCTAACGAACTCGCAGCTCTGCGAGACCCAGCACAGAAGCAAAAACAGCACATGCCATGGTGTTGTATACTATTCCTGGACCCGGCCGTGCTATTCCTACCGGACGCGTTTCAACTCGTCGCGCTCTTTCCTGGACCTGACGACTTGGGGAACCCCATGCGGAAACGCGGAACCCGACTTGCTTCGGTGAGGTGTGTGACCTGTCGGCAGTACATTCATTCTCTTGAGACAAACGATGAACGACGGATTGGCCGCGACCACCTCCCAGTGCTGGGCTTCGAGGTCAGTTTTCCTCAGAAATCTCCTGGATCCGAGGAACCACGGAACGATGGCAGGTCTCATGGGTTTGAACGAACGAAGGAACCAAGACTTCAGAGGAACCGGTGTTGAGCTCTGTGATCCAGCTACCAGGCAGTGCACTGTACACTAGTTCACCAGTACATTCCAAAAGACTTAAGCCGTAGAAACCTACTGGGATCCACTAAAAAATGCGGTGTTTGAGCTCGCACATTGTGCAGACACGAACTTTAAATTTAAAGACCGAAGATGATTGCAGATTGGCTCATTGTGTTGAAGAGTGAACCGTGCACTGGCTTTTAGCATTCTTGCAAGCTACTCTACGCATACAATTTGGTATTCGAGAGTTCTATTAAATTGAATCTCCATTCAGAAAGTCCACCACCATTTGCAGCCACCCAAAGGATCGCAAACAAGCGATCATGTCAGAATCTACTACACTTTGGAGATCCAGTTCCCTGGAAGTCAAAGACAATTTATAATGGTTGACCTGGTTTTGTAGTGTAAAACTCTTAGTAAAACAATGGCGGTTTGATAAACCCTATTAAATCAATGGTGCTTGGAAGCCTAGGGAAAAAGCTTGGAGCCAGTTCTTCAAGCTACCTCTTGCTATACGCTATAAACTGGATAGTTTGTTGGTTGCCTCGTGAGCCGTGAACTGCGCGATTCTGGAGTGAAACACTTCGTGGGCAGATCGGCACTGCGTGTAGCTCGGAGAGCACATGGAGAAGATGTGCGGCGCGCGCGCGTGGAGGATGCGACTGTGGATCAGGATCCCAGGGTGTTTTATAGACCCCCCTCCTACCATGTGTTGACCATCCTAGAAGCATCTGAAATGAGTGGTGCTTGTTCACCCCCCCCCTTCTAGTCACATGGAAGAGGAACATTTCTTCGTCCCATCGGTGCTAACCATGTGTATCCCAACGTCGGCCTCGCACCCCGTTCAACGACGCCTCGCGAAGCCGCGACGCCTCGTTCTCCGTTCGGTCGGCCTCGTTCCGCCAGTTTGTTGGACTGCGGGTTGACCGATGAGCTGGGGATCCCGATGGATCCCGGTGGATCGCGTCCGCAGGGTACGTTTCGGGAGAAGAGCGAGGATTCTGGGAAGGTTCTTTTTTTCTATACTGGTCTGACTCGTGCAACTGGAAACACCAGGAAATTATATGGATTATTTATATTTATTATGATTATTTTATATATAGGAAATGGATGACCACCTCAACACTTAACATTACTTAAATCCATAATATTCCATCATATTCTAGTCCCATGGAGTGTCTGGGTATGTTTGGGTTCTCCTTCCATACATGGAGTTGCGAGTTCATGAGTCCGTGCAGCTTGTGTGAGTCGATTCGACCGTGTGTGCAGCGTGTTCAGATGTTGAGAGGACTTGCCTTTAACATCCCGCTTCGCGCGGGATGTTGCTGTCTATTTTACTAGACAGATCCCTTAGGTGGGTGTCGTACATCCCAGACACTCCATGTCCAGCCCCCAGACCTTCGGTGAAAAGAACTAGTGCACCCAGCGCGCCAGTGCGCGCCAGGGGGTTCTCCCTAGAAAACATGCAAAGCCGTTGTGAATAGAGTTCTTGCCATCAAGAGTAGAATGGATGTGAATGGAAAGCAATCTCCAAGTTTAAGGACTTTTCCAGACCACAGAGGAGTTCTGGCATCAATTCTGTAGAAATGTTTCATCACAACAATGGCAGACAGTTATACAGTTGAATGAACATGACAGGACATCAGTGCTGCATTATCTGATCATCTGATCCTCTCTTCTCTACCATTGCTTTGAAGCACTTGTGGTTGCTCCTCGATCGATTTTGCTGATCACTGAGAGGTATCCCTCCGCTGAGGATTCGTTGTTGAGCTTTTCTTTTTGTCAAATATACTGTAGCTGAAATCTTAAATGCAAGATAAACCATTCCCAAATGATGTAAAACTCTGGTATGCCAAAGATTCAGCATGTACAAACTATATACCCGAGTTCTGCCTTCAACTTGACTTTTTCCCACCAGCAAATCATAAACCCTCAAAACAAACCGACTAACAAGACACTGCGGAGAATTCATGGAAATTCTGCAAACAGAAAAAACAACATGTCCGCACATTTTGAACCAAATCGCACGTCTTCCGACCCCCCCCCAAGCAAAAGAAATACAAAAATACCAGATCGATCGGATTGACACCTCGAGCGACACATTGGCTGTCGGCCCCCGAGGTCCACGGTCTTCGTGTCCTTGGAGCTTCAAGGCGCGCTGCGCTGGTCTTCGGATGGAGCCGAGGTGTTCAAAAACGGTGAGGTTTGCACGCACTGAGTTGGACGCACTGCCCGGGCCGATCTCTTTGTTTTCGATGTTTTTTTTTTCCATTTTTTTTTTCAAGAGCCGAAGGAAGTTTATTTTTTTTCCAAGAGCTGAAGGGAAGGGTGTTTCCACTGTTGTATATATGTTTGTTTGTACCGTGCGTGTTTGTTCTCTTTCATTTCTGTGTCAGCCGCGTTTCGTTGGATCGTTGGAACCAGGTCTACCACGGAAAACGGTGTGACCGTGGGATCGTTGGGCGGTTCTGGGGTACCGCACGGGATGGTTTCAATTGTCAGGATACGCCAGGGATCCCAAGGGATCCTCACATGGGGCGTACTTGGCTGGGCATTGAAACGAAAAATAGGCAGTCTGACTGCTGCGATCTTTGGAGATCAGCAATGGACAACTCAAGAGTGGGAACACGTCATATCCCTCTGCCATTGAAAGACTCCGAACACTTCTTGCAAACAGGGTGTTTTCCACCAGACCGTGGGAGTGTTTGAAGGAGCGTTTTGGAGGAACATCACTGCTGTAGACCTTGCTACTCATTCTGAGATACACCTCCACGAGAGACGGTGTGTCCAATCAATGAAGAATTTGGAACCAACCACTGACGGAGTGCTGTGCTGATTCAGAGTTGGGGTCATGTTCCATGCATGTTGGGCCCATCAAATGCCCATCGTGAACCACGCGCTATGCGGCGCGTGGTGCACCCGATGCGTGTGCCGGTACGGTCCGACGTGATGGAAGCGCCAGGTGGTGGCAAGAAACGAAAGAAGAAGACGTGCGCAGAATCTGCGGACGAAGCCGGGACGAAGCCGGGACGAACCAGGAGGTCTGGGTGATGGTTCGTCATGGATAAACCTGACACGTCAGCAAAGCATGTATTGTTCTTTTTTTTCCCCGAGTACTTGTCGCCATTGTTTTCTGGGATCCACCTTAGATTATTTAATCATATTTGAGTTCCTCAGAGTTGGGTGGATGTGATATGGGCAATCAGGTGTGGCTCACCACATGGAAGGTCACTTTAAATTTCTGTGAAAGGTCACATCAGCTGCGGTCATGCTCCTGAGTAGAGGACATGCATATGTGGCTGACCTCTATCGGACACTGAGGAAAGTGACCATGGAAGCGTGTTTCTATCTATGTATTGCAGGGGGTCATTCCCTGATCCCATCCCTGATCCCATGCAGTCAATGGGTGTTCTGGGATTTTCGCTTTCACTTCGGGGCATCCCCGGCAGCCGTTCGGCTGTTCCGCCTGGCCGAGGACCTCGGCCTCCGTCTCCGTCGGGAGTCGGACACGTGGTGCCCAGTCCGAGTCGCCAGGTACACCAAGCCCAAGAAGATCAAGCACAAGCGCAAGAAGGCTGGCATGGGACGTGTTTCCCTTTTTTTCTTTTCGAAGATCAAGGAGAAAAGCTGGGGCATGGAGAGGTCCAAAGTGTAGCATATTCACGTTTTTTTTGGGGATATTGATTCCAGCAGAGGTTGAAGAACCCTATAGACTATCCTACGGTATAACCCCAGTAGGGTCCCATACTTAATAAGGTCACTCAACCTCTGTTGATTCCTGTCAATCATCGTACTTGTCACAGTTCTACCCCAAACAACGAACAGTACAATTCGGCACCCTTGGTCGTTGGTGGTTTCAAATTCTGGTCTACCGAGTCTACCGAATGGAACCGTATGTTTCAGGTTCCTGAAATATCAATGTCTCTGAGACCAGATGTTCTTTTTTCATGTGCCACGCGCTTCAAAAACAGTGAGATACATAGGGGTCTCGGTCTCGATTCATCAAATTTATTTTGGGGCACCGAAGCATCATCCCATTCCTCGAGAGTATAACATATATATGATCATATATTATGTGTTTCAGAAGTTCGATGGCACGATGTCTTAGACAGATGGGGCCCATCTAAACCACCTAACTTGGGATAACTTGTGCCATCGACCCTCTGATGGTCCACTGTACTCTCAGAGTCCAAATCGGTGAGGTAGCAACATGCAACTGGATCGAATTCCATGGATGGTAGCCCTGCTAAGTGACTGCGGCTGACTCAAGAGGGTTACTCCGAAATCCAAGCAGTGGCTTTTCAGCATCTCACCAGAGGTCAAGCTTGCAGTCTTGAAGTTCTACAAGGTGGACTCCAACGACAAGGTGCGCGCAAGAATCATGCACATCGTGAAAAGCGCGTTTTCTTCGCGCATCCAACTTCGCATCCGACTTGAATGGTTCAAGAATAGTTAAACTGTACAGAAAAGACATCCCCTGGAAAAGCAGAGTAAACACGGATTGATCTTCACGCCTTTTTTTCAACCTGCTCAGGTGACTCGCTTGCGCCGCGAGTGCCCGGACGAGCGCTGTGGGTGGGGGTTGCCAGGGGGTCGCCCAGCAAACCGGGATTGCTGGGCCGTTCGGACTGGGATTGGAGGATTGGAGCAGGCGAAAAGGTCGGTTTTTTCAGTCATGGCCCATGGCAAATCATGGCAAATCTATGGTTTGGGGTCGGGCCCCCCCCGAGTTTGTTCATAATTCAAGGAGGTTCCAGAGGCTATCTCCACTATCCCCAGGAGGGTCCCTCGATCGCCAGAGATTTTCTCCCTCAGTCATTTGACAGAGTCAGATTGCTTGAGAACATGAGATCCTTGAAGTGGTGGAGATGACGAGATTGATTCTGAAGCAATACTCGTAACCCGAGTGAAGGGTCTCTTGCGTTTTGTCCCTGGAGTTGATAAGGGGCACCCCTATCCCCCATTGAACAATCCTCTTACCATCTTCCAGCCAACCGAACAACCGAACCCCATGCAACCGAACCGGCGAGGCCTGGAGTCTTTATGGCGATGCACTTCAATCGCTACTACTGCGGCCTTTCGGACGAAGCACACGAACGACCGAACGAAGGGTTACAGTAGCAAGTTCAGAAAACACCGACTTGTGATGAGGAGATATGAGGAGTACGCCAAGTGGCTTACTAGCTAGCTAGCTGGTGCGCATGCACCAGCAGTGCTTGTTACAGCATCATTTAGCTACTCCAAGAATGCATCATCGGCGCATTAGCCCTCGGCTGCCAAGCGAAGTTCCTGGGCCGCGACGCTCGCTTCGCGTGTTGGGACCTCGAAGTGTGCGAACGCACGGCCAAGGTAGGTGCCACCTCACCTATTTGATCAAGAAAGACGGCTAGGTCCAGGTGCCTGTTTTTGGGGAGCTCGCAAAGCCGCCCGCAAAACCGCTCGCATGTCATTTTTTGCCACATAGCGCGCTGTGTGCTGTGTGGTTGTTGGATGTTTCGAGTATTTGCGTGCTGATGACAGTGTCTCATTTAGGAGGAGTCTTCGGAAGGAGGCTAGGTCAGGTTGGTTTGGTAATTTTGACAACGCCATTAAAACCTTGAAACATGTTTCTCCAAGCAAAGGCTTCCTACAAAAAGGATTGGGTTAGCGGCGGTTTCCATACTACGCTACTTTGTTACCATGATTACCAGCTAGTTGCTCTGTTTCTCAAACATACGACAGGCGGAATTATTCCGTATACAAGACTTACATATATAACGTGTTCATCGGGTATCACTCGAGCGAAGGGGTGCTTGGGCAAACACACTCAATTTGGCAAGTCAACTGGCAGTGATGGCTATACATGGCACGACAAAAGAAAACATGCCGGCCGTTCTTAATGAGGCATACATCCTTGCGCACAGCCCACAGGTCTTTGGCACGAGGGTCCCAGGGTCCAATCAAGCGCGCCACTCTGCGTTGGACGACCTCAGGCTAGACCAGCAAGTGCAATTAGTCAACCACAGCAGCCACTAAGGCCATTTTGTTTGAGGGTTGTTTCCATGCCTCGTTCGAGTCTGATTGCGCCCAACTTCCTGCAAAGTTCATATTCATGCACTCTCCATCTTATACTCCCAGGCTGACTCCCAGGCTCATGTCACCGCCAAGAAAGGATGCTTCTTACCTGCCAATCCAAACCATGTCGTTTCTTTTTTCCCCCAAGCTGATGCCATAATATGGAAGCGAACCTAAGCAATCCACAGGAAATAAACGCGCTGAAACCAGGTGAAACATGGTGAAACCATGTTCTTGACATGGCTGCCCAATCCCAGCGTCCACCACCTTCTGTCGTATTCTGAACTGGTGAAGTTGCCACCAAAAGCGATGGACATCAACCCAATTCCATTGTTTTGCTCATTAAACACATGACATAAAGGCTCCCACTTCCTCTTCCTCTTGTATAGACATGATACAAGATACAATACATTAATGCATTTAAAACACGCATGCTCTTCATTGCCATGGCTTAAGTATATTGATTCAAGGGGGTGTTTCAACCTCCCAAAAAAGACATCCCTTCGTTCCGCTGCGTCACGTTCCGCGGCCTCGCCAGGCGTTTTGGGACCCCTGAACGGTTACAGCGAAAAGACTTCGTGTCGACCCTCGTCGGAGAGCGAAAAGAAGTCCACACGAGCTACATTGACCTATCAGTGACGCCGGGAAGGTGGCATATAATTTTAACTTAATTTTATCTTAATTCTAATAGCTTCTTTGTTACTACTAGTAAGGCACTTGTTACTAGTAGCGTGGCACTTGTTACTAGTAGAAACAATAAGACCCAAGTGACCTTTAAACCATCATCTCCACCAAAAGAATCCACGTCCTTCCCCCGCAAACTGTGATGAACCCTGAGAGAGTTTTTCATGCTTTCGACCATGTTCCTCGACCACCCAGTGGTTTTTGGGGGTTCGATGTTGGTCCTCTCCAAGGGAGATGCCGGGGCATAGGGATGCCGCTCCAGCGCTTGATAGAATCACCTACCTCGGTCGGTCGTTGCTGCAGCCCTGAAACAGACCTGCCAGAACTTTGGGGGTCGATGGACTGTTCATCTACTGTATAAACCTTGGGAGTTCAGTCGAATATAAAAAGAATGGTCTTTAGGTGACCCATGTTCAGGAATTTCGATCCACATAGAGTCAAACTGGACTTCTATAGGGCAAATATTGGTTGCCCAGACACTTCATGTATGGCATATTTACCTACATTCACCCCGGGTCACCTACCCAAATGCATGTATATAAATATCAACGTCATATTCCTGTCCCATGGAGTGTTCTGGTGACCTTCCCAGATTGCATTTGGATCTTGAGAAGTGGCCTTCAACCGTCTTTCTTCTCGCCGAACGACAGGCAGTATCACGACCTGGTGAGTCGCCACGGCCATCAGGGTGGTGCAAGTAACAAGGGCATCCCTAGTAGTAACAAGGGCATTACTACTTGGTCTAGTAGCAAATAGCTACTAGTAGCGTCCGATCTCTCCGTTCGTAGCGATGCCCTTTGTTACTATAGTAGCGTCTTGTTCCTAGTAAGGCCAGGAGCGCCCCTAGTAGCCTCCTTGCTACTAGGTGCCGACACCGTGGCGACGAGTGCAGAACGTACGAATTCACCGTGCCGCTGTTTGCCATGGAATGGACGAAAGAAACACACTTTCCCTCTTTGGGTCGGTATTTTTGTTGGGTCGGTATCTCATGTTGTTGTGTGGTTGCGTGTGGTTGTGAGTTCTCCATATGCTTTTGTTCCCGAAATATCTGTCTTTTTGGCAGAATTCTCTTCAACCCTGGGTGCTCAAGAGTGTCCGTCGTTTGCTTGATAGCTTTGCGGTTGACACCTCGGGTTGAGACGGATCCGACCCATCCATTTCGACCGCACGCGTCAGAGTCTGCAGCCGATGGGCTTTCAGGTTCCGTCACCCGTTTCGGCGCGGCATGTGTGAAAGCACCAGACTGGCCACGTTTCAGCACCTCAGTGAAGGTCATTTGGATATAGGATTCCTGCAGACCTGGTGGACCCCCAAACGGTCCGACAGGGTCAGGAGGGAAAGGTCAGTTCGACACCAAAGATGTGGAGGAGTAGTGTGGTTTTTCGTGTCAACGATCGGAGCATGATCCCTATCCCTACAACTCCAGTCGTACCTCCTCAGAAGGTATGACTGGACCCTCCAAACCCACACCAAACACCTGAGAAGGTACTTGGAGCCCTAGGGTATCTGATTGGGCCAAGGTATTTGAGACCCTCGTGACACTTTTGATCCAGAAATACTCCTGACTCCTGACTCACATAGAGCACGTGGGAGGACTGTGAGTCGGCATAACGGGGTGTTTGTGGGATTCGCCTTGCCTTGAATGTCAGTTCAGACAGTTCAGACGTCAGCTGTGTGGCGAAGCAACTCGCCGTCCGCAGCAATCGCTCTCATGCCATGCGAATCGCTGTCCGCAGCAGGCAGGGTTTTTGCTCGGAGAGTTCTAGGTTTGAGACGCCAAGCTAGCATAGCTGTTGCTTGGAACATCTTGGAAAAGGAAGAGCATCTTCCAAAGCCTTTTGAGGAAGGTTCTTCGGAAGCAATGACTCATGCTTAAAGCCCAGCTGGTAGATTTCCAGAACCCCTTGCTTGTTTTGGGCCTTGAGCGTTTCATTCAGATGGTGGTTTGGAGGGCACAAGGTGCTTGAGCAGTGTCCACCTCTTCCCTCATCAACGAGGAGCCGTCAATGGGGACTAAACCCTGCCCAGGAAAAGTGGATAAGCATGGATAACCTCGATCTCTTTGGCAAAATTAGTTTCCTCCAGTCCTCCAGGTTTTCATTTTGGGATCGAAGGTTTAGTCCGAAACGGTCCGACCGCTAAGGATCCGGATCTCATGGCCACCGGGAGTCCATTCTCTTCTTCCCTTTGGCCCCTGGGCTTCAAACTCCCTGTGGCTCGAGAACCACCCCAAAGGTCGGGCCCGGATCCGACACGAGTGACCGTTTTCATGACTTCGCTTGTGACCGCTCTCACGACCTGCGTCAACGCGCAAGGTACACCAACATCAATGGTGGCTACGAGGACGCGCAGACGCGGTGGAGAGGGGCGTTTGGGGTCGGATTTGGGGTCGGATTAGGCAGGTTTGTTTTGGGCACAGACCCCCTGGCAACCCACCCACCCCAGTCCCATCTTCTCCATAAGAGGTCGACCCGCCCTTGTCAGCCCAGCGGGTTGGGCGTGTATGAATAGGGAGACGGAGACGAGGCGTTCGGGACCCCAGAAACATCCAACATCCATTCTGGTACGCATTGGGAAATAGACCGACATGTTCACAAATGACATCCAATGACCCCTGCACCTCACGATCCCCCATCGGAAGACTAGAGTGACTAGAGTTTCCCCAGAAACTGGTGGTTTTCAGGTTCCATGTGGGTTTCTTCCAGGCTACAGTCAGAAGAACTAGTGGAGATCCCCATTTGGGGCGCTTTTTGCTGCGGTTCCGACGTGCCCAGAGTTCTGGGTCCCACAAGCTCAGCCACGCGAAGCGCGACGAGAGGAGTCGACTTGGATCGAGTGGCTTCCCCAGTGGATCCTAGTAACCACCAGAATCATCCAGAATTCACTAATTGTGGACTCTTGATTGATACTCCCCATATATATGAAGAGGATTGAATAGGTTGTTCACTCCTAATGGGGTTGGGTTTATTCATGAAGAGTCTAAGGAGCCAGGGGCCCTCGTTCGGTCTATGCTTTGCTCCTCGTCGAACTGGAACCACCGTACCGCGACGGCAAGCCCCAGCGAAGCCTTCGTGGAAACTGCCTGGATCCACTGGGTATACCGGCCCAAACCATCCCGCTGGACACCAGTGAATCCAACGACCGTTCAGAGAATCCAAGCGAAAAGGCTCAATTTGTATCAATTGGTCAATGTTTGATGAATATGACATATGATGAATCCCAAACAGGTTTGTTAGTGAGTGGGCAATATCAGGATTTGTATTGTTACATTGTATATTCATCATGGTATATAGCTCGCATCACTTGGAGCACTCTTGGTCACTTGTGGGTACCTACTCAACATCCGAGTGCTCACCTAAATGCAGGCCCTGCACAAATGTGGCTCCGGACTGCAGTCCCTTGGCCCACTGCAGTCCCTATCTACTGATTCTTTGGCGTTTTGTAGTCTAGAATCCTGCACCGCGGTTGCTTGGTCGAACACCAGTTAAAGTATATTATGTGCAGTGTGAACACTGTGTGCCAGAGTCCGTGAACCGACTCAGTCAAGAGTGGATCAAAGCGAAGAAAACAATTGGGCGTTGAAGGATTGCCGTGCCATCCCAACTTGCCCGCGTTAGCTAGAAGCTCTTGTGATTTGAGCACCTGTAAGCTGTTCCACCGCTTACATGGTAGCGGAGCCCTGAGTGGCATCCGAAGAGATTTTCGATCCTAGCTCTAGGTGCAAGTAGCCCCTTTGAGCCATGGCGGTGATAGAAAGAAATCGAGAAGGAGTTCCTCAATGGGATGGTTCAGCAAGCACCTTCCAGGAGTACAGCGAGCTGGCTGAACACTGGGAACAAACGGTACCGTATCACAAGCGGTACCTATGCGGCCCCAAGCTGTTGAATGAACTGTCAGGCACTGCTCGACGTTTCGTGCTCTCGCAACGACCTGGCTGGGTATCGCACGATGGTGGAGTCCAGACCTTGCTTCTCCACCTTCGCAAGCACCTTGGTTTGCCGCAGCTGTCCGAGATGAGCGAATACATGTCAAAGTATTTCAAACAGAGCCGTCGCAAGAGAAACGAGTCGATGAACGACTACATCACCCGGAAGGCTGAACTCTACAGCCGCACTGAACAGACCCTGCAGCGTGCTCAGGAATACTATGAACCGATCTCTCGCTCCTCATCGGTGGCAGCACCCTCATCTCGATTGGAGGAGATCCCTGAAGCCTATGAGTTTCATGATGCCCAAGAAGCACACACTGAGTCAGCAAGTTCAGGCCCGCAAGACAATGCAGCCGGAGATCCAGGGCAACACACTCCGACATCGGGCCAGACAGACCCATGGGCACAGTGGCACCAGCAGAACTGGCATTCCGGGGGTTGGAACAACCAGGACTGGTGGAGCCGATCTCATTGGCCACAGGGCTCTTCTGTGGGAACTCCCACAGGTGCAAAGGCAAGGGTGCAGCTCTTGCCGGACTTTGTACAAGGCTGGTTCCTTCTCCAAGACGCCAACCTGGAGACGAGTGAAAAGAACATGATTTTGGCATGTCTGAAAGGGGATTACAGTACAGCCAAAGTCTCACAAGAGCTACGGAACCAGTGGAATGATGACGATCTTCGTCGTCATGACCAGACCGGACGAGCCACAGCATGGACCGTGGATGACCTTGGAGGTGATCCTTTTTCTGAGGACATGGAGAGTCCCGACCTCAGCTTCCTGTCCACCTCGGGCCTCAACTATGAAGGTCAGGCCTTGATGAACGAGGCCGAAGAAGAAGCTCAGGAGGCCCTGGCTATGTTGGAACGGGGTCGACGAACGCTCCGAGAAGCTCGTGCCAAACAACACTTCGTCAAGCTCAGCCGGCAGTACTATGGTACACCTCAACGGCCAAAGCCAAATGCATTCATGAAGAAAGAGGGCATCTCAGGCCCATCCGGCCATTCTGCCAAGTGTCTTGGATGCGGTGGAGCTCACCGCACAGAGGACTGTCCAAAGAAATCGAAGAGTTTCAATGTGGATCAGTCATCTCAGCAGGAAGCCCCGTTCATCTGCCTCACTGACCAGGTCTTTGCAGCGGATGGGTCTGGGCTCAACAAGATCTCAACGAGCCAAGCCATGGAACAAGGAAAAGCAGTCATCGACGGGGGTGCCACACGGACATTGGGGTCCGTCAAGGCGGTCGAGACTCTGATGGCCTTGAACCAGGGCAACACTGGCTCCGATGGCTTAGCGAAGCTGGACACCGAGCAGAGGCCCACCTTTGGGTTTGGGAATTCCTCCCGCAACCAGTGCTTGTCAACGGCATGGATGCGGATCCAGGCCGAGGGAAAACCCGGCGAGTTGAAGATTCATACCTTGGATCAGGGCACTGGCCCGATCCTTTTTTCCATAGAGACGTTGCGATCCTTAGGTGCTTTGATAGACTTTGAGAACGATTTGGTGGTGTTTCGCCATTTGAGTAAGGATCGCATCATTCAGCTCGAGCAATCCAGCTCGGGTCACCAACTTCTCCCGCTCACTCAGGATTGGTATGGACACTCTTTTCAAGCGAAGTCGTCCGTGCCCAGTTTGAAGGACTTCATTTAGGGACAACTCCTCCCTGATTCGTCTTCTGCCGAAGAAAGGGAGGTCAATTGTAGTGCAGAAGTGAGCGATCAGTTGAGATGTGAACAGCATGAACCTAGTGATAGTAATTGTCATTCGTATTCGTGTCAAGGTGTGTGTTCGGGTGAAACTGAGGAAACACATAGGCCACCAATTGACACACATCCCTCTCACTTGCAATCACAGTCAACTCCACAGAACATGACAACCACACAGACACATGCGGCAGCTGCATCAGCTCGAGAGGTTACACTTTGTCGTGATCCGCCTCCGCCTCAACCTGTGAGTCACCATGCCCGCTGTGAAGAAGGCCGACCTCATTGGGGCCATGGAAGCTCTGGGAGAGACACCTCCCAAGTCCTGGACGGTCACCGAGATCGAATGCCGACTTCAAGAACTCCGGAAGGAGAAGGGCATCCCCGAGATGGCTCAGCGCAAGAACAAGACACCCTTGCGCCAGATGATGGTGGACTTGAACACAGCTGGCCGCAAGAAGGAAAACCTCATCAAACACATGCAGGAGGTGCTCCATGTTCCCCTGACGGGGACAGAAACGATCAAGGTCATGATGGCCAAGGGGGTTCAGGCCGTGTACGATCAGGCCGAAGCCTCTCCCCAGGATCCTGTGGGGTTCGGAAAACATTCCAGCCTGAGCTACGAGGAGGTCTACCAGAAGCATGTGACCTACTGCACATGGGTGACCACCACGGCGGGCGAGGACAACGACTGTTGCCCACGCCTGGTGAGACTGGCCAACTGGTTGGAGGGACGTCAATTTCTCGACCAGAGCCTTCGCAACCAGGGATTGGCAACACATGCCAGGGCAGCAGCCTCATCCGAGCCACCACAGGGCTACAAGCCGACAACCAGCGGGCCCATGACCGGGATCTTGGACACATCCTCCATCTCCGAAGGCAAGAAACCAGAATCCGACCCGGAGACCAAGGAGCTCCTTCAGATGCTGGCCCAATCCGTGATCACCCTGAAGGAGGAAGTCCAGGATCTCAAGATGGAACGGCCTCGCAAAGAGGCCAAGGCGAAGAGCCAAGCGGCACCGTCGGATGCCGGCAGCTTCGAGCTGATGCCGCAATGAGTGTGGACCCTAGCGCTGCCCTTAGAACCTTAGATTCTCCAGCAGATCGACTCGGACAGTCGACACTCGGATTGGAAGGGAATCCCTCTAAAGTGAAAAAGGTCACCCCTGGTGTTTCTAGGTCTCTGAAGCAGGACACGGAAAGAATGGCCACGGAGGCCTTCCAATCGTTGGTTCTTCAGGATAGGGTAGTGCTTTTGGAGGTCGCCTGCAGCCAAGACAGCATCCTCACTAAAACGATGCAAACTATGACTGGGCAGGAAAAATCAGCTCGCCGCCTGTCGATCTGGAATCACTTTGATTTGAGCACCAACAATGGGGTTCGTTCCATCCTTGACATCATTGATGTTGAAAAACCCAACCATGTTTGGATCTCCACTGAGTGTGGCCCCTATTCCATCATGCAAAACGTGAATCAAAGAAACCCCGACCAATGTGCCACCCTCGAGTCGAAACGCAAAGAGGTCTTGAAACAATATGTCGGTGGCATGATCGTGTACGTGTATTGCATCCAAAAGGGCATACATGCTACCTGGGAGTGGTCACAATCCTGTCAGGCCTGGCGCCTGCCATTGCTTCAGCAGGTGGTGCGAAAGTATCAGGTCTACTTTTCGATCGTCAGGGGGTGTCAGGTGGGTCTGAAAGATAAAAAGGGTAACCCTGTCTCTAAAGGATGGAAGCTGATGACGACCCATGAATTGTTGGCTCAGCGCATGCACCTTCCATGTTCATGTGTCAAGGACATTAGGCATGTTCCATGTGAAGGACACTTGACGAAACAATCCGCGTACTACACCTCTCCTTTTGCCAAACGTGTTTGTAGTACTATTTTGCAGGGTGTGACTGACACGCAGTTGAAACGCGACTTGCATGGACACTTCATGGAGGGAGACCTGTTCGGAAAAGGAACCTTTTGTGTTTGTGAAGAACATCGAAAGCATGAAACATGTTTGACCTGTGGAAACTGCAGTCCTCCCCTTTTTGAAGTGATGGCCAACGAAGAGGAGGATCCTGGACCATGCAACATGGACACCGAGACGATTCGACGAAAACTGTACCTTCTGCATGCCTCCACGGGCCACAGTCCCATAAAGTATTTGATACAATCTTTGAAACGCATGGGAGTGCATCCCGCCATTTTGGCAGAAGCGGAACGCTTCAAATGCTCGGTGTGCCAGGAACGGTCACGACCCCAGCCCAGAAACGTGGCTGCCTTAGAGCCTCAGCCCGCAAAGTTCAGTACCGTCTCTGCTGATATGGGACATTTCATACACCCTGTTAGCGGGGAACACATGCAGTTCGTCATGTTGGTTGATGAGGGGTCGCGGTTCCGGGTTTCCCGAATCGGGGTTCGGGGGAAGAAACAACACGCGTCGGCAGCGCAGTTCATTAGTGTTTTCAAAGAAGCCTGGATCTCTTATTTCGGATGTCCGTTGACTCTGAGAGTCGATCCAGACGGAAGTTTTCGAAGCCATGGACTGTCAGAGTTCTGCGATAGACACCATATCCTGTTGGACATCATCCCAGGTGAGGGACATTGGAAGTTGGGTGTTTGTGAACGAAGCATCCAAGCGGTTAAAGATATCATGAACAAAGTTGTTTTGGATTTTCCCGATGACCCCCTTGAAGACGTCCTCTCAGAGAGTATTCGTGTGCTCAACAACCGGGAGGTCGTTCGAGGATACTCGCCTATACAACATGTGATGGGCCGGGCCCCAGATGACACCGGACGTTTCTTCGAAGTGCACGGTAACCCAGCACCGGAGTTGATGTCGGTACATCCCCATGAAGAGTTCCGTACAACCTCTCGCCTGCGTTTGGCCGCGGAAAAGGCATTCCTAGATTGGAATAACAGTCAACGATTGCAGAGAGCGGCCAATTCTCGACATCGTCGTCTTCTTAAGTTTACGGCTGGAGACCTTGTTTTCATCTGGCGACGTCAGGTGACAGGCAAGGATGCACAACCAGTTAAGAGCACAACAGGAAAGTTTGTTGGACCAGCTCGCATTTTGGCCACAGAGTCACGCCGAGATGCCGATGGACAGTTGATACAGGGCTCAGCCGTATGGTTAGTCCGTGGACGACGACTCTTGAAGTGCTGTCCGGAACAGCTGCGGCACGCATCAGAGCGTGAACAAATCATTGATGAATTGCACTCCGAGACATCGCAACCGTGGACATTCCCGCAGGTAGCAGAAGAATTGGGAGGTAATGACTATGAGGATTGGAGTGAACAACCCGATGAAACAGAGTGGCATCGTGCAGCTGACCCACAGCATGAGTGGCAGCCTACCGTACGACAGCATGGCAAGCGATCATGCCCACCCACAGTCGAGGTAGACGTTTGTCCAGAGGGATCAGCCAGCAGTCGCCTAAGACGAAGTGCTGACTTCCGTGAACAAGAAGACACAAGAGAAGATCCAGAACGAGGTCGATCTCGCAGTCGAAATAGGGATAGTGAGGCAGGGCCTCAACCACCCATTGGGTTCGTGCAGGGACCATCATGGGCCGACAATCTTCCAGACCATGCTTTCCAGGCAACAGAGGAACCATATACATTCTGGACTCAACCAGGTGCAGCAGTGGAAGTGAGTGTAGACATGCCACAGACCCGTGGCCCATCAGATCGGGCCGTGAGGGATTTACAAGCATACTTGGCAAACGCTTTCAAAAAGAGGGCGGTTGAAGTGTCAGAGAAACGCATGACCCCAGAAGAGAAAGCATCCTTCGACAAGGCGAAGTCAGTTGAGGTCAACAACTTCATAGCAGCTAAGGCCTTCGAGGCCTTGCCAGAATCCCACAGAGTTCGACGAGAGGATGCCATCCGAATGCGTTGGATCTTGACTTGGAAGACATTGCCAGACGGCGGCCACAAGGCCAAGGCAAGAGCAGTCCTGTTAGGATACATGGATTCTGAATACGAGGGTCGAGCCACTACATCTCCAACCACCACGAGACAGACTCGTCAGATCCAGTTGACCATCGCAGCAGCAAAGGGCTTTAAGACTTGGAAGGGAGACGTCACAGGAGCTTTTCTTCAGTCTCGCACATACCCAGACCATCTATACTGCATTCCATGTCCCGAGATTCTGGACGCCATGGGGCTTCCTCGTGAAACAATCACACGGGTTCGAAAGGCGTGTTACGGATTGGTTGATGCCCCGCTGGAGTGGTATAGGTCGGTTTCAGAGTTCTTCCAGGAGCACAACCTACGCCGTTGTTGGTCTGATCCTTGTTGCTGGACCTTTCAGGTGGCTGGACAACTCAAGGGCTTGATTTCAGGACATGTTGATGACTTTGTTTTCTCAGGAGATGAGACTTGCAAGGAATGGCAACAGTTGCTGACTACAATCAAGCAGAAGTACAAATGGTCGGATTGGGAAACAGGTTCTTTTGTTCAATGCGGAGTGAAGGTTGAATGCGCAGCTGACGGAACCTATGCCCTGTCACAAGAAACCTACATTGATGACTTAAAGTACATCAACATCCGAGCTCACCGAAAGAAAGACAAACATGGAGAGACCGACGAAATTGAAAAAGGGCAACTCAGAGCGCTTCTGGGAGGGGTAAGTTGGCTGGCGCAACAGACCGCGCCTCATTTCTCTGCTGAAACCGGACTTTTACTGTCCGAAGTAAGTAAGAGTACCATTGAAACTCTTCAGCGAGCTAACAAGCTCATGCACGAGGTGAAATCCATGAGGGACCACAAGCTTCTCATTCCCAAAATCGATTTGGAAAACTTTGGCCTTTTTGTGTGGTGCGATGCATCCAATCAGAACCGCATCGACGGCAGCAGCACTCAGGGTTACATCATCGGAGCAGCCAATTTGAGTTTGTTGAAGGGTGAATGTGAGTTCGTGTCGCCACTTGCGTGGAATTCTTCCAAGATCCAGAGGGTCTGTAGGAGTCCAGGTGCTAGTGAGGCAGCAGCCGCTGTCAACTCGGAAGATGCCTTGTTCTTTTCCCGATTTCAATTTGGAGAAATGCTTGGACGACCCTTTAGTATTCGAGGGGTGAATGACTTGGTGAACACCGTGGTAGGTGGTCTAGTGACGGATAGCCGAAACGTGTTCGATAAACTGTCCACTGAGGTAATCTGTACCCGAGGTACGGAGAGAAGGGTCGACATTGAGTTGATGGGATTGAAGCACGCTCAGCTAAGGAATAACCTGGTGGTGCGCTGGGTCCACAGCGATGCGCAGCTGAGCAATTCTTTGACCAAGAATGAGCAGCGCCAGCTACAACTATGGTACCGCATGCACCAGCGATGGAGGATAGTCCAGGATGACACCATGGCATCGGCCAAGCGCCGTCGAGAGCTCCAGAAGGAACCTCTGGAGAACAACCTACAGACCTCCACTTCACAAGCCACATCCAACACACAACACAACACACAGGACAACAACTAGGCCTCCGACCTTCCTCTTGGTTTTCGTGTCTTTCTTTCTGTTTTTGGCCTCCGTTCTTCTTTTTTGTCGTTCGGGTGTTTTTTTTGTTTTCGCTAATCTAGTTCATGCTGGCAGCACCTCGGCTGCAAGGAAGAAGGGGGCATGCAGTGTGAACACTGTGTGCCAGAGTCCGTGAACCGACTCAGTCAAGAGTGGATCAAAGCGAAGAAAACAATTGGGCGTTGAAGGATTGCCGTGCCATCCCAACTTGCCCGCGTTAGCTAGAAGCTCTGGTGATTTGAGCACCTGTAAGCTGTTCCACCGCTTACATTATGTATATATACTGCTATAGATCATATTATGTAATTAATGAGGGGCCAGGAATCCCGGCGTAAACTCTTGGGACAAACGCTTCATTTTCTAGCGTGGTATGACCCCACCATTTCGGACATCGCAAGGCAAGCGGTAGGGGATGATCATGACTGGGGTGGGGCACGCACCCAAGTCATGCAGCTAGCTGATGACTGGGGGGGATGACAGATGCTGTGGGCCGACTGGCATCATCGCCACTCTTGCGAGTCTGCGAGCCAACCCAGCCCCACCCATAGTTCGACATCAGCATGATCGCGCTGTGGGAGGAGACTTCAGAAGTCTGGCCTTGGCCTTACGCTGCAGGTGTTCCAGTGTTTCCCCATCCTGCGATGAGCTCGAAGGGCTTGGGTACCAGGTCAACTGGAGGAGGCAAGTTCTTCCTTTACTTCAGCAGACCTTCCCTCACCTGCCGAACTTGTGGGCATGGCCCAGATCAGGAGCCTGCTCTCAGCACCTTGCCTGCACCAGGGCACAGGTGCGCATCCATCGGAGGAAGCTGCGCCCAGTACCACGGAGAGTTGCTGTTCCTGGTGACCGCTGGCCGTGAAGCCCTTCATCCGTACTCCGTTAGGGTTCAAGCAACGCTGCAAAGGGCAGATCTATCTAGAGCCCCAGAACCGTAGGTTTGAGTGTAGCCTCCGTTTCTATTTGCATTGCTGCCATAGCGAGGGGGTTGAAAAGCCCCACGTGGCACAGAAGAGCAGGAAGCGAAGCCTGGCAAGGAGATTTATGAGGTTTAAGAATAGACTGCGCCGCTTACTCGCCCACTCTTGCTGAATCCGAGTGAGGATACGGCGGATTTGCTGACGCAAAGGGGTAGACGCTGTGCTTCGTACCATGGCGGTGTCGGGGCGAAGCTGGGCCAAGGACCAGCAAGGACGTCGTCGCTGCGTCGTTGGTGTACGGACCTGCTGTGGCGAAGGCGAAAAGACCATGGCGACCAAGGCTTGGACTTGGTCTGCCAATGTTTGATTTCTTTTCTCCATCATAGCTGGGTAGGACATCATTTGCATCATTTGTTCCTTCATTGCTGTCACTGCACATCCATCGTCAGTGCAATGACGAAAGCACATCCTCATCGGACCCTTCGCCTTCCATGTCTTCCTCGATGCTGTCGATGCCATGGCTCTGCCTTGAGCTCTTCTCTTAGCTCTGCCATGGCGCTCTCGTGCCTTTTCTCTTCTTGGCCAGCAAGAAACACTGAAGAACCGATCCGAGCGAAATGAGAAGCAGCTCATCCGTCAGGTCAAAGCTGCAGAAGAAGAAGAAGCAGTAAGATCAGCTGGAATGGCCGGATCCAGGCGGTCAAGCATTAGCTCCATTTGGCAAGGCACAGAAGATGAAAAACTCCACAGGGGGCAAAACCCTATCAGACTGTATTGCCATTGATGAGCGGCAGTGTGAAGATAGATCCGTACCTCGCTATCACTCCGGAGGCGGTAGTGACCGAGCTGCCAAAGCAGAGATTGGGGAGAGTATAGATTGAAATCGACCATGCAGATGGGTGTGCCATTTTTCAAGGCTGCAGCATCGTGCAGGTCCCAGAAGATAGAAATGGTGTTTCAAACGGGCAGCCTGACGATTGATAGGGATCAGAAGCCAAGCTGCAATCGTTCCAAGAAGGGGAATCTGTATGAAAATCACAATACAATAGGGGTCAATGATGGAGACATATGTGCTCCCGTTGATAAAGAGTCGAACAATCTGAAGACATATGTGCTCCCGTTGATGAGGCAAGGGTGTCCAAAGTGCTTTGATGGTTGGGGACACAGTGCGTGATTTCTTCCGTGATGCCATTGTGTTTTGTATGATGCAGCTGATCTTTATAGCGCTTGCGCGCTACATAGGTCGAGGGTACCAAGGATGGTGGAGAATGGCGTCATGGTTGATTGCTAAGCAAAAGAGAATTGTACAGATGCCAACACAGCGGCATTTACATGAGGTGTTTGTCCTGCTTTCACTTTCCTGCATTTCAAGCCTGGCAATCCAACGGCCCTTCCCTTTGCCCTTCCCGGGGGGTGTTGGTCGGTGTGATCGAGGGATGAGTCGGAAATCTGTATAGGATCCACATCACATCGCAAACAGAAAGCACACCCCAGCACATGAACAACAAAAGGGGAGAGCCGAAATAGACCGAACCCCACAAAAACGAAGACCACCCCAGACCATGAGAGTACAGTGGCATCCAAGGACCGTGGTGGCATCAAACGCGTCAATTAAACTTGTAGGTAACAGGCTTCCATGGTTTGGGGATGTTTGGGGAGAGGGTCAACATGCATTTCCATATTGTGGATGTGGGAACCTGGGTTTTTCACGTTCCACATGTTCCCCTGACCTGTTCTAATCGGATTCTTCGCCAGGAGCGGGGTGCCCATGGTGGGAAACCAGCCTTCCGGAGGTCGGACTTCGGTGCGGAAGGCGGTTACCAAGATGTCATGCGCAATGCACAAACGCGCTGGTGAATGAGCAAAAGCGACCCATAGAGAAATCCTTCAGATCTGGAAGTCCACCAATTTTTGTTCAATTATCTTTGGCATTAAAAAACACGAACTTTATACCCTCTCATGCGGGCAGAACAATCCGGAGAAGGGATCTTCTGCAACAAAGGGATTCTCCTGTTCCACCTGAAGACTCTTGTATGTTGTGTGTGTTTTGGTGGATGGATCAATCTAGATTTTCTTTGAACACCCCCTATGGGTCCAAATCAGTCTTGGACTCATTTGGACTCACGTTCTTAAAAAAAATGTGCACTTAAGTAGAAGCATGGTCTGACTTGGACTGTTTCCAATTGGTTTTCCCGCTTTTCCAGGAAGCACCCCTGTCTTGCTCTTCCAGATCCCACCACGGATCCAGAGTGCTCTTCCCCGTACGACCGCCTTCTCTCCTGTCGCGGTGAGCAGACGAAGGACCACGGGAGATGCCTGGATCTTTCATCAAGAGGGTCTGAGCCGAGGCGCGGTGCGCACGGAGCATGGACGCACGATGGCGTAGCATACGATGGCGTAGCGTGGCGCTGCTGGTGGTGGAGGAAAAGTGACTGTTGTGCCGCCCATGTTCGCCGTACGGCACATGCCCAGGCACCTGGCATTTTGGACCCTCCTTGCCCCACGGCGCTGGGGCTGCGGTGCACTTCTCGTTCGGGACCCTCGTTCCGCGGGCATCGGACGAGCGCAGCTTGCAGCTCCCAGAGCGGCTTCATTTCTTTTGGTAAAGAAAGACTCTGAAAGACAAGGCTCAGGGCTGGAACCTTTGGGGTTTTGAGATGTTTTGCATTTTGGAGGCTGAAGAGTTGCAGGAAGTAACTTAGTATTGGTAGAACCTTTTGGCGGCTGCTACAAAACGCTACTAGTATTAGAGATACTAGAGGACAACCTTTCGTTTCAGGGTCTTTGATCGGTAAAGTTGGTGCAATGTTCACCTTCAGGATTGGTGTAGAGCTCAAACAATGCAAAGCCTATGGCTGGCCCTTGCACATTTGGCCATAGGTTTCTGGGTGGCCCTTGCAGAGCAGGATCGATCCTTCTGAAAGACATCGAAAGACTTATCACGGTGAAGTGTGTTTAACATTGCTAAACCCAAAATCTTCATGAGGACTTGTCAGATAGATACGGTCATTTTTGGTTAAATAGGTTGTACAGTTGTACTGTACTACAAATGATGCATACATGTAAAATATAAGTTGTATGGACGCTTGGTTCAGTGGCAGATATCTCACGCTTGTGCAAGCCAATCTCTGGATACTGTATTTGCCTGATCCCGGCCCGTCAGTCATGATTTCACGATTCTTTGAAGCAATGTGCGAACACGGACATCCGCCAAGGTGAACGCTAGAGCGGAACTCACAGTGTAACGAATCTTCGAGGTGATGCTTCCTGTTTTGTTTTGGGTCCAGTCCGGGTCCAGGTTCCTTTCTCTGAGAGGTTCTCCACCTCGGCTCCCCGAACGCTCCGCCCGATGCTCCGAGGTCCGTGGACGCGGCGCGCGACCCGGTGGCGGCCAGCTGGCCGTCGGAGTGCCTTGAGAAGGCGGAGCCGAGCCGGGTCGTGGCCAAGGGACATGTTTTTTTCTCAACAGACTGTTGGAAAAGACTTGTCTTGGCACGATGAGTGTCCAACATGAAACATCAAACATTGAAACATCAAACATTGAAACTCCCTCTTGATTTATGTCAGACGGGATGATTTGGGTAGAAATATGTGCCAACACAGGTTGAAGAACCCTATAGCCAGGTACGGTACCCTAGGTGACGGGTCACTATAACTTCTCTTGGAAATGGATAGACATATGAAACAATAATGTTGACACAGTGAGGATGCCCTCAAGCTGCGGTGGAGCAATGTCAAGTCTTGGGATATACCAGCTGGCACAGTCTTTGGGAACAAAAGGGAAATGGGTGGGGAACAAAAGACTTCAGGGATCTTCAGGGGCTTCTCAAGAAATCAACATAGCAGGCAGAACTTTCTTCATAATTTGGCATGAACACGGCCATTGTCATCATATCTGTGGGTCACGGCGACCAACCCCTAATCATTCTAGCTAAGCATCAGTATGTTGGGTTGGTCCACATCCTGCAAACTGTCCAAAAGACCTTCCAGATCGCACATCTCACATGCAGTCGACCCTCCTCAGTTCTGCCGCAGTACAGCGACATACGCAGGCCCCCCAAGCGGCTCCCAGTGATATCTCGAGAGGCAGCGACTTCCCATGGCCGTCAGCTTTGCATGAGACCCCTCCAGCTGCTTCACAAACATATATAATACGCTCCCTAGAAGTAACATGGAAGTGGAGAATGGCCCCGAAAGGAAGACCATTTTCCATTACTACAAACAGGTGGTGCCATCCACTTCCATGTTAGTTCCAGGGAGAGTAATATGATGTAAAGTAGAATCATGACAATTTTGCATTGGACGGATTGCGAGATTATTTGTTTCCATTTTGTGGTCTTTCGCCCCACACACTGAGTATCTACCACCAGACCTGGGTTTGCTCCTTCCAGGTCTGGCAACCTTCAGGGACGAAGCCAGGGTGCCATCAGTCCGGGGGGGGTGAGGTCTACTAGCAACGCACGTTGCTATCGGCATCTTCAGAAGCAAGACCAAGCCGACCAAGATGCTGAAATAGGTGGAAGGCTTCACTGGTGCTGAGGCATCAGCAGTTCTTAAAGGGTACTTACGACTTTTGTGCACATGTGTTTGTTGACTTCCAAGGGTCCGGGCAAGCCACAAACAAGGGCACTGGTGCCATCATCTCTTCAAGGCCGTGTCAGACTCTACATCCTTCTCATGGAGGTTGGAGATACCTTCACCTTGACAGTGAAGGAAGACTATAGTGATTTCGCTCTTGCTGGGATTTTATGGTGTTCAACGTGTTGGAAGTGGAGTCAAGGCTCAAACTCATCTTGATCTCTGCCGAAATGTCACTACAGATTGTTAAACCTCTTGCCGCTGTGAACCGTTCAAAAAACAGCTTCCTGGCGTTCGGTGACCGTTGCGACCCCTGCGTCCAAAAGGAGGATGCGAGACATCCAAAAGGGTGCACCAAGAACTCCTTCAATTTGGTCGTATCCTGCACTCCCCATGGATCCACATACCGAACCAGGTCGGTACGGTTTTCGCAGGGAGACGACGGAGTCTATAGGCGGTCTTGGAGGGTCCAGTCATACCGAACCAGGTCGGTACGGTGGTGGATCCTTAGGGCCTAGGGACTTGCCAAGACCTGTTTCCGGTGAATCTGCCAACGAGCTGTTTCCGGTATCAACGAAGTTGGACGACTGCGAAAAGCGTACTGGGAACAGGACGACGTGGACGTGGCATTGAACGCCAGATCCTACTGAAGGTTTGCCCTCCCTGAAGCAATCATGGAAGTGGAATACAGGCTCTTCATAGAGAATTCAGTCTTCCTTCTGGGGCCATGTTTCACTTCCATGATTGTTGGATGGAGGTTCTGTACCCTAGGGCTCCAACCATATCCTCAGAAGGTGGTTAGACCCCCCCCTGGCATCCACCCCAACCATCTTCTCAGGAGGTGGTTGGAGCCCTAGGGGTAGATCAAAGCAGAAGTCAAGTCCCAAGTCGGCCCAGGGGCCACGCACCGAGCTAGAACGCACGACCCGATCGCCCAAATGGCCCGATCGGGCGATGAAGTTGGTCCGATCGTGAGGTAATGGCCAAAACCGAAGCCATTTGGATCCAAAGACGGATCTCTGAAACTCTTTCACGTTCACGAACCACGGATCTCTGGAACTGTGCGCAGCCGAAGAGTCGACAGCCTACCAAAGTATTCCGTCCCGTCGGTGGATCACCTGACAAGTTTCATCGGTGAAGAAATTGGTTCAATCACTTCCACGGAAAAAGGGATCTCTCGGGAATTGGTCGAAAAAAACCCATGGCTCAAGATAGAAAAACATCGGCTTGGATTTCAATGTTCAATCTCCAAATTTTGAACCACACATTTCAAAGGTTTCCCAACTCCTGATCAGCTTTGATTTCCGGGTTCAGAAACTCAAAAAGACCGGCATGTTCGCTAAGGCCTGCTCCCAGTGGGCTATGGGTGGACAAAGTGCGATCCCCAGAAAACATGTGGGTTGGAGACACCCAACCAGACCGGTCTACTTTCCTTCTTTCAGGAGTAGAACTGGGATGTCTCCCCTAAAAAAAAGACAAGGCACCATGGAACAGGAGAGATGGGGCGACTCATTGAGTCCGGAGGACAGTACATGGACTCTCTTGGTGGTGGGTTATGAATTTACAGTAGGTTGGAGCTCATCGCTATTGGAGGCCGCTATTAGGTTGGAGGCCTTCTTTAGTATGAATTTACAGTAGTGATCGGATGTCATGGGATAGCACCACTGACTATAATATAAATAGTTGCCAGTGACTCTACTTCTCGGGCTCGAAAGGCTTTCTGCAAGACTAGACGACTTGACGTTTCAAGAAGACTATTTACCAAAGAACTTATCCATTCGCAGTAATTTCTCCATGTATCTCCATTTGTTTTAATGTGTATTTGTTTTCAGACCGAGCAAGAGAAAACCTGTACACCAGACCTCCGGGTCTGGCTGAGACTTTTGCCCAACACCTGAGACTTCAGCCCGGCTGGCGAAGCGAAGCCTATGGATCGCCCACGGAGCATGTCCTGCTTACGATTCAGCGGATGTTTCGTCCAATGTGTGAAAAGGGGAGTAGCAAGTTTTGGGAAGATCTTGATATACTTGAGCATGTCCTTTTCCTCCTCATTCCTCCTCCATTTAGCTTGGACATTTCTGGCAAGGGAGCAAAGATCTTGGTGATACAAGAATTCTTCCTTCTCTCCAAGAATCTCTCCTTTCCTTTTTCGTTGTATGAAGACATCGGATCACCATCATGTTCATTGACTTCTCTACGTCCACAAGTCCCCGCACCAAGAGCCTACCCCAGTCAGTGGACAACCTTTAGTCTTTTTTTGACTGATATCCCCACTAAGCAAGAACAGGTGGACTGCAGTATCTTCTGTCGCATCTTCTGTTGCCAGACAGTGTCTACAACAGTTTCACGGACATCACGCCACTTGGATTGATAGAACAGGTGGACCGGTCTCCGGCAGGTGACAGAGCAGTCCGGTTGCGCTTCGGATCCGCTCCGACGGGCCAAGGACTTTCCGCCCTCGGCCAAATCGATTGGCCGGGGACGCAAGTGGGGGTGTTTGGGGCGGAAGGTCAAGGATCCAAGCATAGGGCGGACCCCACCCTATTCGAGTGGTGACTATAGTCAATGTATATACTGTATATATATATATAGTCACTATTATATATATATATATTAGTCCTTTCAAATCCTTGCAAACTCCTGTTGAAACATCGGCACTTGAAACCATGAACCTCAGGTTTTGTGGTTGTGGGTTTTGTCAACACACGGGTATGCTCCTGGAATTCCTTGATGCCTCTTTCAAATGGGCTACTACTAGTACATGCAGGACAGGAGACCAAGTCGTATGAATATCATGATATCAACACAAAGATATGGCACAACCACCACCAACGTTTGTCGCACCGGTGCGTGAGCGCTTAGTTAGGAGCGGATGATGGTAGATCTGTTTGTTGAAGAACCATCATTGTTCACGATTCATCATCGGGACTCGGCACCCTGGTTATCATCATGTGAGGTGATCAAACTGCCAGGTGCCACGGCGACGTGATCATGAGCGACGTGCCACGCTGCAACGCTTCACGGCGACGGATCGTCCACACGGACCGAGTCGGTCGAACGGCGTCGTGAGGCAATTTGAGCTGCAAGGCTGAGTGGGTGCCCGTGAGGCTGGGACGTGAGCATCGAAAGCAGACGAAGTAAAGCCAAGGTCCAACCATCCAATCACCTAACTACCCAAAGTGTAAGAAGTAGACAGCCAGGGTTGGACAACACTGTGTAGAATGTACTGTAGTTATACATTTTATGCAAGAACAGTGGTGATTTCCAACACCGAAGCCACCTCCTAAACCTTCTCAAATTAATCGTGGGCTCCATGATTGGCAGAGAAACGGCTTTCTCAGACATCATGGATGTTGTTGAACTGCCGCGGTGCTGAACTGTGGCTTGGATAATTCATGTAATGTGTGCATCCACCCACCCCGGTCCCGAACCGAACACGAAGGTAGTTGCCCTAGGGGATTAAGAATGGCGGGCACCAGCTGGAACGCTGTTCCAGCATCCTACAGCTGAATCCCGAATCTTTTTGTTCGGACTTCTGTGACTGGCCTGGAGGGCCTGGAGTGAGCTGCAAGCACTGCATCACTGAAGAGAGTGATCACCGCCTTGCTTCGCGTGAACTAAAAGAATGCGATGATCGGTCGTGGTCGACCCTCAGGACCTTCTGTTCGCGCCAGGACGACCCTGGCGTTTCTGGTCGAAGGCCTTCTCGCATGGGAACCGTCTCGCGTCCAAGCGTCTGATCCACCAGGAGACGGTTTCAGAGGTTCGGTGTGGCACCAGTTACTCGGGGCTGGTTTAGTAGTGGACCCCCATCTGTCTAAGACATCGAAATGGGGTGCCAGTGCCCAACGAAGCTCTGAAACCAAAGACCATGCAACGTTCGGTCCTATCTCAAAGGTGGCATGGTTCTCTAACCAGCCACACTAGGCTGCCAAGCGCTTCACACTCCGCTGTGAACTGGCCTCATCAGGCCACCGAACGTGGGGGGCGACGCATCAGGCACGTTCGGTGGGACAGTTGACAGACGCATCGATTCAGCAGATTTTGCAGCGCCGTGGATTGCACTACTCGCCTTGTACCTACAGGATCCTACAGTGCGGGGGCATGTTGCAGAGCGCCACTTCTCATCAGTGCCTGAACTTGTGGAGTCTATCACAAGTTGGAAGACGGCAGACCTGAATTGCTTCCAGAGCGGGTTCAGAACACTTACCACAAGCGCACGGGAGACACAGCGCTGACCTTTGACACCCAAGAAAGGCCAAGCAGTTCAGAACGGCTTTGGCGGCACCACCAACGCTGCCCGGCCATCGCAGACGCTCGCCAGCTGCGAAGGCTTCCGTCCGAAGATCGAGCGAGGACGATCGATTCCAAGAGGTAGACCAGCAAGTAGCAAAGTACTCAGTTGTAGATGGTTTGCTGATGGGAATGAGGCTGGGTCTAGCAGAGTCTAGCATTTGATAGGGATCCAACGTCACTTGCCACGGGGATGGTCCAGTCTGACCCAGTTCCAACCCTGGTCCAATGTCCTTTAGAATATTGAGATGGACTTAAAACGACACGTTTTCAATTCCTTTAGACTAACATGAGCAACCTCTCTATCTTTTTGTTTGCAACGGATCCATTGAGTCATCTGATCTCTTCAACGCTTCACCGGTTTCCAGACCTGCAGGGCCCCAGGACCGGTCTGGATCGCCGCGTACCGCGTACTGCGTACTCTGGAGGTCTGGAGCCAGTCGTCCTGCCAGTTTGGCCGACCTTTTGCAATTACTGCGTTTCATCTACCTTTGGTGCCACCTATTAGCCACTCCCCAAATAAAGCACTCCAACTGCTTTGGTCATTGTGAACGTTATGCCTTTGCGAAGTCTTGGGGATCCCTCCCCCATCAGATCAACATCACAAGCCTTCTTCTCTCCCAAGGGGAAGACAATTCCAGAGTTTATTAATGTCTATTCCATGCCCCAAAGAAAATTTGGAGGAAGACCGGAAGACCCATCAATTTGCAGATTTCAACTAATAGACATAGATGTATTGGATCATATTGGATCTATGTATATCAAGCACAATCCTTCTCCACAAAAGGGAGGAAGCCCATCGGCTTGGAGCTTTTGGAGCCTTCTGAGGCAGCTGCGCGAGGGCAATTGGCAGCTCTTCGATGTATCTTCTCTCCCCACCTCCGGTCGTGGTTTCTCCCGGGTGGACATTGGGATATAGAAAACAATTAACGGCCAATGGATCCGAACAGAGGTCCTCGGGTCGCATGCTGAAGATACGTCTGCTTCGTGGTCGGTGCTTTTGGGATGTTGTGGATGTGGATGGCCAGTAAGTATATATACCAGCAGGCTGAAATACCTTGATAACTTGACAATGACTCGAACAAAATGCGCCCGTGGTCAGAGCTTTGTGTAGATTCAGGATGGAGGAAGTGGATGTTTGATGCGAAAAGTATCAATACACCTTGGTGCCCAGCCACTCATGACAGTACCAGAGGAATGTGTTTTGTCATTGTTTTCCACCCAACAGGCCGACCGAGACAGACCGAGCGCGAGATTCCGCGTCCTGGACGGGCCCCTTTTTGAGTCATAGCACAACATGGGCTCTTCCAGCAGAGCCTGGCTCTTCCCTTACTGTAAACATTTCCGTCTTGGGACGCACTTAGTGAAGAGATTGGATCTCAACCCTACTCTACGTCAAAGACCTCATTTTACTGGAGTTGGTTGTACATGGTTGTGCAAAAGCGCTACTCAAGAAGGTACAAGCAAACAGGCTTTACTAGGTCTTTGGTCTTGTAGGGCAAAGTCCATGTTGTCCTCCACCCAATCAACCCATGCCCTGTTTTTGAGAACGTGACGGAAGACGCGATCATGTTGGATTGCCGCGGTCCTCGCTCGGCACACAATAGGCCCCCAAAAAGAACTGCGGCTGATAGTCCAAATATGTCCAAATCGGGATTTTCTCAAGGGGGTTATTGTGAAACGAGAGGCCACAACATCCAATCAACTAGATTCATGGGTCATAAAATCATAAACTTGGGCGAACTTGGAAAGGCATCATGGAACGAACATGTCAATCATATTGCAAAGGAACCCGTCTCCGCTAGTTCATAGCTAGCCACCGCACATGCGTTCAGGTACAAACCCCATTGGCTTGCTACTTGATAATCACTAGCAAACCCACCCACCCACCCAACCACCCACACCTATCCACTCACCCAGACTTTCACCACTCACCACCGGGAAGCACTCAAACCACTTGCGCGAACCGCGCCACCTTCCGACGCGCAACCAACGGGGCGGCCTTTCTTCGATGCGGAACCCATGCCTTGGTCTTCGACAGAGGCGGAAGCGTTTCAACGATTTCAACCGTCGCTGGAAACGGGATGTTTGGGATGTTCGGAGCGGGGGAGATGTTTAGGGGGATGAGTTGTTTTTCCGCACTCTTTTCCCAAACTGTGGTCCTGTAATATCTGTAATGTCCTGTATACATATCGATGTTAACATGTTAACATGTTTTCCGAGACCAGTGGAGACCTGACCAGCTAATATAGTATACGACCAGGACGGCTCAAAAGTAGCTCAGTACGCGATCAAACGACTAAAACAAAGCAGTATCCGACAAAAGCAGGAGCTTAAGAATACCATCTACCCTGAACTGGTGGGGATGGGTTTCCTCACAACACCAAAGGACTAACCTCTATTTTCTAGGGATCGAATGAAGCGGTATTGGGACAACCCAGACAACATGATCATACTTTTTTAGCAGTTCAAGCTGGACTGTATTCAGCTTGGGTATGTGGCCCAATGGGAACAAACAGAACATGACGTCGAACCATCTCTGGCCCTTGGCCTCTAGGATGCAACCAAAACCAACAGAACCATCCCCACCACTGGAGAAACGATGTCAATTTCTATATATCCATTTCTATGCCTTCTGTTGAACACATTGAACACCTTTAAAGGACACATCGCCCCTTGTTCTGGCCGCTCTTTCAACAAACCAGGAAACCCCATATACAGATACATAGGAGTTGCTTTGTCTTTAGCATCTTTTGTTGGATCAATCAATTCATATGATCTCCCGGTTGCTCCTACACGCTTGCTCGTTGTGGCTCCGGCATGCTCGTGTTCCCCAGGCTTGGTCGTTTTCCCCAGCTGCCGGTTCGGTGGCCGCTGGGCACAGAGGTAGTCCGTCTCGCGAGCCACAGAGATACCCCGCTGGTTTGACAATCCCCGTTAGACCCTGAAAGCTGCAGTGCAGCCAGAGGAAAATAGTGGTCCATGAGAGTTGGGAGGGTAGTGCAAAACTTCTCGCAAGAAGAGCACATGATCACATATCAGAAGCCACTTGGAAGACGCGACTTAGCTGCTTGGGTAGCGCTTGGAAGTGCAGAATCTTGGCTTTTGGCCCAAAAAGGTGTTGTGCATCTGGCCTAAGTTGACTGGCTTGGATGTGCACTTTGTCATTTGCTCCCAATTTGTGGAAGATGGTTTTGGATGTTTTTGGCACTTCTGACCCTGGCTGCAACCTATACTTCTAGCCTGACGAAGATCGGCCAACAACATTTCACATTCATTTGGGACGCCACCCAGTCCCAGTAGTCAGAAGTACTGCTGGCTGCGAAGCTTGGCTGTGTTTCGCCAGTGGGAGTGAAGAATTGAGATTGAGAAGAATGTGTTTCCTTTGTGTACTGTGTAGACAAGAAAGATTTGGCAGTGAGTCTTCAGCATGTTCAATGGGATTGTTGTCTTTGGAGTTCCAGATTGAGAAAGAGTTTTTTTCTCTACCCCTGTACCATTGAAAGTGAACCGGTCCGTGAACGGACCCTGTCCGTAGCCGCTCCCACTCACCAATCAACGTAGGTAGCGCGTCGCCGCCGCATCGGTGGACATGATTTTGTGGCGATGATCGCTATGGAGACACATTTCCTTCTGATACCTGATACCCCTTCTTCATGATGTGACATTGATTTCCTTCTAGACCAAGTTCATTCTTAGATATCTGATTTCGCGAGAGAGACACCAACCCCTTCTTCATTTACCAAGTCATTCTCAAGACCTGCGCCTTTATCTTAAGGTTTCCAGCCCTTGCCACTGGTGGCAGCAGCAGTAGCAGCGCAGGCATGGTATGCAGGGTGTCGAAAAAAAAAAAAAAAAACAATCAGGAAAGGAACGCTTTCATAACGGCACTGAGGCGAAACCATGATTTTGTCGAATCCCATTGTGAACTCCACATGAAAGAAGAGTAATTACCGGCATCCAAAATGAGCTTAAAGCGCAGGTTTCGTGACCACACAACAATGACTGCTGCTCCTAAACACACTACTGTACATGTTCAGTTTTCAACCCGCCGGGTCTTTTGACAGGGGCATCACTGTAGAAATATCCACTACGAGTCTTACGACCGCTACCAAGTGGAATTTTGTAATAATTCTTGTCATTTTTGTGGGCAAATCCGTGCATGTTGGAAAACAAATTGTGACGGTACTCGAGCAGTTGTGCATCTCATGTTTTTTGTAGAGAACATTAATTAGAGAACCATTTGGTAGGTTTGGTTCGTTGTCGTGTCAAAGCAGGAAACCCTTTTGTGGCGAGTGAACCAGCTTTGTAAAGAGAAACATGTTGCTTTTGTTTGATGTTGATCGATGTTGTTCTATCATCATAAGATCATCATTAGATCATTGTGGGAAGACCTTTGCACCCCAACATGGTGCATTCGGGTTCGTGGGCTCCATTCTTTTTTGCCCTGTAGTCAGGACCACTTTCTACACAATGACTTTGACATGTACGCATAAAATCATTTTGTAGATTTTTGTAGTGCAACATTTGGAGGTCTACCACTTTGTACCTACCAAGCGCCTTGCACAGCAGCATACAGCAGCACTTATGACATATTTATATTTATGAAATATTAAAACCGAAACCGCAGGTGGCCAGGAGACAGCATCCTTGTTGCTGAGGCGTCCGGGGTTCATGGGAGCGGCACGGTTGGCGGCCAAGTGTTTCATTTGGGAAAACGATCGATTTGACGTCGCACCAAGGAAAATACCTGATGCACAAGGCAAAACCAGGGCGCTGCAGATGCTCCGGATGGACCATATATTTGTTTATCACTCATCGCCTTTTCTTGCTCCATGAGGTCGTCATGAGGTCGTCCCTGAGATTGAACATCTTTTATGTTGTCTTGATTCGTCAACTGACTTGGCCTCATTTCGGGCCGGCTTTGCATCCTTAAACATGGATGCTTTTGAAGACAAACGCACCCATCACTGCCGTCGCAGAGTTTGCTCACCCGGCTTTGAGTCGTTGATATACTTCTTTAGCCCCTCCCCCGTTGGAGTAAGAATCCAGATGGAAACAAACAAGTTTGTTTGTCCATCCAGTTTGTCCATCGCAGTTTCCTGCCCAGTTTGTCCATCCAGAACACACACGTGACGTCCGGTGACACCGCGTTTTCCTGAGCGGGCGAATGCTCACATGTGACACGCGACGAGACTCCACGGCAGGCGCTTTGAGCAGGAGGAAGATCAGCTGACCCTTCGGCAAAACTTGGATTTGTCAGGAGCTCTGGGGGTCGCCACAAGTGGCCAAGAGCAGGGGGTAGAAACACCGAGAGGGTGTGGGAATTGGTGGGAAAGGACCTTAGGATGAGGACAGGTTGCAGTTGGGAGGGGAAGTGTTGCTGGTGAGCCAGGCCGGGTGTCGGATCACGACATAGCTGGATAGGCCAGGTAGTCCTTGGGGCAACCTGGCACAGGTGGACAAGCACCCTTAGATTGCATCAGTTGCTGCAGGGTCCAAGGGCTTGCAGCTTCGCCTCTCACAGACAGCCAACTCTTTGTCGATTAAACTTGAAACAACCACCTTAGAGGTGGTTGGTGAGTAGAAAAATGTCTCTAATACGATGCCCATTGCATACATGAAGATACTCACACCATTTGCGGTCCAGCAACCTAGAATCATAATTCTTGCAAGATGTATAATTCATACACCACACTTGGAGTAACTTGTGCTATCGAACCTCTGTTCCACCACTTATAGTATCCAGCGGGGATACCATGTTCTACATATATACACTCCTACTCATCGCTGGTTTCATGGACCATGGCATGGCCACTGGGAAGACCATGGTGCCATCCTCTACAAATAGGTGGTGCCCCTCCACTTCCATGTGAGCGACTCCAAACACACCTGTTCATATGTTCATGTGATGTGTGGTGGGCTTGTCATACGACAGACGCCTGCGGTGGTGGTACCGCCGCGGTACCGAGGCTCGTGCGGCTGGGCGGACTGGCACCTTCGGTGCACGACGCGCGGCTCCAGCGCTTGGCGCGCGAGGCGCCGCGGAGACGGTGGACACCGCGCTCACGCGGTTTGGGGGAGATCCAAGGGGTGTTTGACACACCAAGACTGAGACGATCAATGTGATGGAGTTGTTTTTTTGGGGGGGTTGGATGTTTGTCAGGTGTTTGAATCTTTGAGTTTAGTTCTTCGATTGACATTTGGTTTGTAATCTTCTTTCGGGCCTGTTGTTTTGGAAAGGAGATTGGTCTGCAGTGGGTATCAGACGGGGAGGTCAGACTCAGACCCAGATGCTTATCAATGGGCATGCAAGGTTTTCTCCGACAGCATGCAATATAGACCCCTTTGCCCTCCTTCCATGCCCCAAGAAGAAACAAGACACACTTTGATCCCTTTTATGGAGTGATACTTGTTAAGCAAGAGTTCTACAATGTTCTACAGCACTAGCATTTTTGAGACGTGAAGACCTCGCTCTTCCAGCACCGTTTAGTTTCTTCGATCTTTTCCGGTCTTCAAGCGTCGACTCCCCTTGCCATCCTTTGGATCTGGGTTCATTCTACAGGGCTTTGAGGCTCTTCGCAGTTTGCGGCGGCATCAGAGGTGACTTGGACCCCACTTTAGGAGGTGGCTCCCACCAACGACATGCGACAAGCAGTGACTGCGATGACTTTTTTGTTGACTTGTTGGTTTGCACGACTTTTATGCGCTCATTTCGTAGTGTTGGAGTGCGGACAAAATTTGGCACAAGCTCTTGAGAGCCATTTGGCAAAGAACTCCAATCTATCCTATATTTTCCCCTACATTGTGGTGGTTTCAGGGGTCAGTGTATGCATACCGTAGATGGAGCGACTGGGTTTGGCAGCAAAGCTGTTGGTTTCAGTGGACCCCAATCAGCTACGGTACAGAGCTTGGTGCAAGGAACTACATAAGCAGCTGCTACATTTCCCATGTTTCATGTATTCAATCACCTGACGCATTCACAACAGCTCTGGTTCTATCAGGCTTTTCAACACATGTGCTGTTCACCATCTAAGACAAGAATATCTAAGACATGGAATCCCATAAAGATCCATGAGAAGCTCTTTCTCGCACCCCAACGGGGACTCACATGCGGTGGTCACCAGGTCCTGTCTGGCCGCCATGACTTGTCCTTGAGCGCCCTAGTGGACGCCACGAAGGCCCGGCACCGGGCCTTGGTCTCAAAAGAGGGAGACCTCCGGTTCGGTCAAGGGAAATAGACCAGTCTAAACCCAGGTGTCAGGGGGTCTCCCTATTCACACCCAGATGAAAGGTTGGGCATGACGACGACCAGGTGAAGACCATGTGGACAGCCTGGAGGTACTTTTTTTTGGTTCAAAGAGCCGGTGGGTGAGAATAGATCCATTGATTGATTGCTATCAAGAGAGAACGCCTTCTATTTGTTGCTCCGAATCCAAGAGCAGAAAGCAGAAGCCAGTTATGTTTTTAGAGGTCTTTTGTGGCTCGTCCCCCTGAAACCTACTGAATCTCAGTCAATGTGCTGATTCGATCCTGGTCGATCTATGGCTTTTTGGCCGGGAAACCCAGGGAAACCTATAGTCTTACAATTCCACACGCCTGGCCCTGGCCATGATTGGCACGTGGCAGTTGAATTTGAGCTTCTTCACCATGGAGAATGCCTTTTCTTGGTGATGTTTCGCATCTTTCATGTCATTTCCCAGACATACATCTAAAGGAACCTGGCATATCTGGAGGTCCAACCCCCATCAGTCGGCAGAGCTTCCCTCTCCATCTTCCCGCGCCCGCGTCCGTGCCGTCGGCCTCAGGCATTGCATGAGCTCGGTCTCCGCCAGGCCGGCGTCGAGTCGTCTTCCGGAGGCTGGCAGGTTTGGAGGCGCGAAAAGGCGAATGAAGCAAGGGGAACCACAGATCACCACAGGCCGAATTGGATACCATGCAATACACATCAATACACTTATGCTTCTTTACTGCTTTAACTCTGTGAAACCTCATTTGGGATATTTGGGGAACTGTGTTTACACCTCCCTTTATTAATTTTTCGGTAGGTCAAGTGGCTGTGGGTGCTCCAGTTTGGTCACATGTCCCTTGGCTCTGTGGGGGTAAGAATGGACTCATGGTTGAAGCCTGCTTTGCTGGCCTTGATGTTTTCGGTATATACTGTACAATTACTTGGCTTTTATGTCTACGGTAATCTAGCTTGGCTTACGTAGAAGAATGCTTTCTATCACCGGTAGACCGCAGAAATGGCAACTCCAACATGTATTTGGAGCTCAACCACGGGCCGGCCGTGGTGCTCGCAGTTCCAGGAGTTGGGACCTTTGGTGTCCATGGCCACTGAAAGTGCCGACTTCTTGTCAGGCACGAGGATACACGGGGAGGCGGTGCACACGTCTTGTATTCTGAACCTCCGGGGTTTCACGCACAGCTTCGTGGGGCACAAAGGCCTCAGCTTGGGCCTCCTGGTCGATTTGGACAGAGGCTTTGAGGTTGGGCACCCTTGTTGCTCCGGTCGTAAGCATACATATCTATGACAAGTTGGGCTGCTAGAGAGGGGTGACAAAGACAAACGAACAAACTTGGTCGTTCATCGATTCATCATCTCTATTAGGACAGGACACTCCAGGTCCACAAACCATGTCAGAGTCAAAGAATCTCGCGGCCCACAACATCCTGAACTATGGGCCTAACAATGGAAAGGAACACTCATTAAAGAATAGGAGACTGGTTGGATGTGGTTATTCTGCTAGACTTTTAACATCCATTGGCAGACTTTAGGAACAAAGGGACATTCTTTGGTCGGAATCCAAGTTGCACGCATTTTTTTCACAATCTGATCCGGATTCCACGTGTTGCAAATCGTAGTAATTTGTATCTGGAGAAAGGATTTTTCAGGCACTTCATGAAAGTGGCTCAACTGGTTGACCCGGGCTGGGTCGGCATCTTCCACTCCAGACAGATCGCGTCGTGTCGCATCAATCGCATGTTCCGTCGCAACCTGCGCTGCAGCGTTTCCGCAACACTCTGCTGCAGTTTCCGTCACGGTCGGCAACCAGCTGTGCCAGCTGCGCTGTTTAGGCGACGTGGTGCTCTCCTTTGCCAGGAACCAAACACGAGGGGGGCGGGGGGAACAGCTACCGAGACTAAGGACTCTCCATAAGTGTCCACTATATAGGCACCATAACACCATACAATACCTAGAAGACACATGAAGACACACGATTTATTTATATAACACCATTGTATAATACCTAGAACCCAGACATGACACCTGTTTTGATAAGAAGTTGGACCATCTTTTGGGTCGTTGGTGGTTGAACATAGTCTGTCACTCAGGTTCTAGGTATATAATATATATATAATATATATCTATGGAGGAGACTCCTGAAAAATGCCCTGACTCGCGGATCCAGGTGCTGAACACCAGTCACCCTGCTTAGCAGGAAGAAACACTTCGATTCATCAGCTAGAAATCCTACGTTCTTTCTAACAGTGGGAGCTCTCAAGGCACTGGGACCCGAGTGACGTGGTACCGGGTACCGGGTACACGAGCACAAAAGCTCCGCAAGCGAGCACAAACGCGTGCTGAAAACGCTCTGTAAGACCCAGTTGGATTCCATGCTTGGAGTGTTTGAGACCGAGATGTGACAGATCATCCCTTGGGCGGCCCTTTCTCGGAAGGTGCGGGATGCTCAGTTTCCCATGACCCACTATTGTACTGGAAAGGAAGCTTCCTTTCTAGATGTACAGGAGTTCATTTTGTTTATTAAGGGTACATGACATAAAACACGATCCAGAATCTATCATTCGGCAATGCCCAGTTTTTTTGATGCTTGCTTTAGCCGCTGGTTTAGTAGATAGGATTCCGATCCCTTTCTACCTAGAAAACAACCAGATCAACTAGTACAAATAGCCAACCCAAACTGTACATATGTTACATTGGTGTGGTTGAAAGGGGGTGAACGTATATTAGGTAACGGTGCCAGTCCCAGACATGATTCTCGGTGTTTGACACGGTCTGTTCAGGTCATCTAGAGCAATCACAGCTCTTCGACTTTGCAAGTCATGAGTGGTTAGAGTTTCCGCTAGGTGTGCGACCGCCCGCCTTGGCGCCCGCTTCCCCTAGCTTTTAAAGCTCAGTGAGACATATGACGACAAGCACGTCCCAAGTGAAAGGACCATAGAGGTACTAGCTATATGAAGCTTCAACTAGCCTCACAACCATCTCGAATTTGATCTCCCAATGTATGCCATCCCAGCTCAATGCTGAGACTTCTGAATCACGGCCTTTTTTGCCTTGTTCATCGAAAGCGAGATTGGTACGCGGCTCGTGTGGCACAATGCTGATGGTCTCGTGGTTGGCGCTTTTCCCACTGGCATGGGCTTCTTTGTCGAAGTACAAGATGTACCAGGCCTGGCTGTGGCAGAAATTGCAATCCTCAGGAACAAGGGTTTTGGGTCCATCCAGAAATGGTTTTGGAGACTGTGCCTGTATACTTGGATGTTCTTTCAGGGACTTTGGCAAAACCACAATTCAGGACTTTGGGTGTAAAGTGTAAAGTTCCTTGCGATGTCTTGCACACAAGAGCTTGTTCTTGAGAGTCCAGGTCAGGTGAGATTTCAGTTTGGATGAGATTCGGCATGTTTCGGCAGTTCTGTGAGTCCCAGAATCAAGGGAAGATCTACAGGAAACATCAGGAAACCCGTTTTGAGTGTGAACACCATGGGGTTTCACCAGTCTTTTTCTTTTCCCTTCAAGCAAACACATGACTGCAATTCTGTCCCCGGGTCCATGGGCTGCGCCGAGTCAGTCCAAAAACGGGTGCGCGGGTCCCAAAGCTCAAACGAGATCTGGATCGAGGGTGGTCAGGTCTCGGGGTACTGAGCTAGTTGGAGTGGAAGGTTCCGACCTGGCTGGTTTCTTAGACATATACAATCGATGGCCTTCGTCCAGAAGTCGACACAGCCTCTTCATCTAGGAAAAGATCATGTACTTTCTTACGCAATGACTTCATTTATGGTTTGTCTTTATAGTACTTTGGTTAAGTTTGCCCGCACAACGCGGCTGGCCACGCCGCACGACGCTTCCTCCCTGAGAGTGAAAAAATATGGTTTGTCACTCGGGTGACTAGTGACTAGTCATTCGCGCCCTCCAGGATCCCTCCTGCTGCCGTTTTTCTGAGCTCTTCCATACGGCCGACTGGGAGGAGAGCATTTCAACGGAAGGTGAGGAACAAGAGGTCTTGAATATTTGCTGAGTTGTTCTTTCAGTTCTGTTCACCTGGCATTTGGATCGGCAAAGCAAAGTCTCGAAAGAACCATGACAGCAGAAAATCGCCACGAAAGACGATAAAGTTCAGCCATTTTTCCACAGATTGCACAGTGTCTTCTGAACAGAAGCAGCTCTATAGCGGCCAAAAAGCATGTGGGAATTCCCAAAGAAGTCATGTCGCTGTGTGGAACGTTCCATTGCGCATATATGAAGCTCACTCCCACCCTACTAATGATTTGGTATAGGAATGTAACGAACTCAGTGCCTCATCGGGCTAGGCTTCACAGATAGTCCCATGGACCTCAATAGAACCGCTCCGCTGGGCGCTCGCAGGACACCGAGACTCAGAAGCTCTTCATCTCCCGCGCCTTAACCGCCGAGCGGCGCTTTTTTGCCCAGCCGGGCGTGAGCTTCGACCCCGACACGGGCATGACCTACGACGGGCACGCGTTGGATGCAGAGACGGGTCCCTTTGGCGGCATGTCGGTAGGGCGGGATGGAGGTGGTTGTGTGGCTTGCACGAATTCTTGAGAACCTTTGCACTTGTGCACTATATAACTACCTAGAACCTGAATGACACCTATTCCAACCACCCAAAATATGGCCTTTTCCTATCAAAACACGGGTCAGTTGGGTTCCAGGTATATAGATCATGATGCAGGTTTGAAGGCAGGAGTTCTGCCTGATGAAATATCGACCCTTACCAGCCTTACCCATAGATCGTGTGGGATGGTCCTGGCTCCACCCCACCACGCAAGGCAGCTCGTGAGACTCCACCAAAGTGTCAAAAGAGCTCAAAGCACATCAGAACACGGCGATAAATTACTATAGCAGCAGCATAAACAAAACCAGATACTTGCAGGTGACCATGGAAAACCAGTTGCGCACCCTTGGAAACATGTCATGACATGCATTCACTAACAACAACAACAAGAAGAAGAAGAAGAACAACAACACCAACACCAACACCAACACCAACACCAACACCAACACCAACA
>CAXAMN010024040.1:666473-692998 GCA_963970005.1 Durusdinium trenchii | reverse complement strand
CAACACCAACACCAACACCAACACCAACACCAACACCAACACCAACACCACATTATGCCGGTCCGGAGCAAGACCTGAATCCTGAACGCTCGCGTTCTCCGACGCCTTCTGGCCCAGGTGAGCTGAAGGAAGGGCCACCGCCTAGAGGACCTTTCGGCTTCAGCGCAGCCTCCAAGGCACCGACCGTTTCGGGCACCGACGTTCGAATGAGTTCGACGGAAAAAGCGTTTGGACCGGAGCGGGAAACGAGCACGTGCTTAGTATCGCCGGCGGAAGCTGTGGAGGATTGCTGGAGGTTTGGCGCGGGAAATGAGCACCGAAACTGGATCGAGGACTGCGTGGAGGACTTTTGCATGGGTTTTGCCTTCCAAGCAAGCAAGCATCTGTGCCAGGAAGCGTTGCATGTGAGTTTGTTGGCTTTGGCCTTGGAGAAGACCCAAGTGGGGGAAGGCGCGGTTGACGAACCCTTCGGGCCGCGGGCCAGCGCTCGCGCTCGCGGCAGCTCGAGAACGGGTCGCACACGTGCCGCTCGGATCATACCCTTTTTAACGTCACAAGCGACGGATGGGTCCCGACAGATCTCGGCGCACGGCGCACGAACACGAAGACCTGACACGAAAGTTCTAGCGGCACAAGCTTCATATTTTTTAAAAGATGACACGCTTGTGGCCCATGAATGTTTTTTTTGTGTTCCCAAACCAGATTCTTCATGACAATACATAGATATGACCACCAAAAACGTTTGAAAGTAACAGCCCCCCCCACCCAGAGAGACTGGCCAATGTGTTCCATATAGACAGGTCTTCTGTGGATTTGATTTGCCTCAATCCAACCAACCTAGCTACCTAGCTACCAACCAAAAACCGGCTCATGCATCCCGTTGTTGTCTCCCCGAAGAGCGAGGGCGGCTGCGCTCGCGTCGATCCGGTTGCTCCACGCGCTCAGACGTGGCTCCGCTCATTTACAGCGACGAGGAGGCACTGGACATCCTGGAGAAGAAGGTGCGGTATCACATCGAAGGGCGCCAGGTGTTTTTGGTCGGGGAGGAGCTGGGGGTTGGGTTGTTTGGTTGGACTTGGACTTGGACTTGGCTTGCTTAGTATGTTGGTCGTCCTAAATGGTTCTATGCCTACCTATAGGTGGTGCATCTACTTTTAATAGAATATGGTTCTCCAAAGTGCAGGTGGAAGACACCCTGCTATTATGAAGGTCAAACCATTCTTCACAGTTTGAACATCATGGTTAGGGCCTAGGGCCTTGGGTACTCACCGGTTGAATCCAAAAGCACCCGCAGGATGTGTACATCTATGTGGCTTTCTTTGCTTTGTAGAATCAACCTGCTCCCATCTAAGAGGTTCAAGGCTAATCACTGGCCGTACAATCTAGGTACAAACATGTCCCATAACATCAGAATATATTTCACAGGTGGCAGTACTACCCAGAAATATGTTATTGTTGAACTAATTTGCACATCGATATTACTTTAAACGGAGTGAATGTGGGGGTCATTTTTTTTGTTTAGAGTCAAAGGGTCCAACATATTTGCTGTACAAACATATTCCGAAAGAAGTTATATAGATGTCCTTTTCCAAGTTGCATCATGTTACAAGGTTTTTTGAACATGAATGAACATTATTTCAGACAGTCCGGACTCTCAACATTAATAAACAGGAGGTGGGTATACCGGTATACCCACCTCAAAAATCCTCAAAATAATTCTTTATTCGTTTGGTAGGTGGTGGACTGTCCCACCCAACTATGAAAAGGCACATGTACAAACCCTGCCTTGGTCAAGGCAGGAGTTTGTTTCATTTGCATGTCCATTAGACTGTGTTGTTGATAGCTCTGTAAAAGAGGTGATACACTTGCCAAGGCCAATACACTATATACTGATATACTTGCTTTCTAGCCTGCCGTTCGTACAGGTATCTGCAAAAACAAACGAGGCTAATGCTAAGGCAACACATCATACTTTTGTGTTGGCCAGGAAACAAAGACACCTTCTCATCCAGGAAACAAAGACACCTTCTCATAGCTTCATCACCTTGTTTTTGGGGTAATGCAAGCCCGAAGTTCCAGTCCGCAAAAAAGAAACACGTCATGTTTTGGGCCGACTCCGAGTCAAAGGGGTCCTCTCGGTGTTACAGATCCAGTTCCTGAACACCGCAGGTGACCAGTATGGAGCTCATGGACGCCGCGGAGCCCGGCTACGGCGGCTTCCTGCCGTGGTTTTGCTCACGGGGCGCCACTGAACGAGGCGGAGTCGACGGCGCGGAGTCGATCCGGCGTGGAGTCGACGAGCAGATCGATAAAGAGGATGCACATCACATGGAAGTGGATGGCATCTTTCTGATTATATAAATATACAGGAAAAGAGTCATCCAAGGGTCCATGTTCTACTTTTCAATCTTGTGGGTGTTCCTTTCTTGATCTGACCATCCTGGTTGCAAGGTCGCTGAAAGACAGATGACAATTTAGGCTTCAGCAGGACAGCAACTGACTGAGTCCAAAGTGCATGGCAAAAGACATCAAAAGACCCATTGTATCAATAAGACATCACTGACTGGTGCTCCTAAGGGGTCGGAATGAGGGAATGACCACCCCCCCGACTCTAGATTCTTGTGGATCCTTTCCCTTATGGTTTAGGGTCCGCACCACTCAGACGAATTCTCGCGCCGGGTGACGCCTGAGTGTGCCGGGTGGCAGCCAGGTGCACGTCGGTGCTTGAACCCACAAGAGGAGGCGGACGTTGTGGCCGACGGTCGCCACGTGGGAGATGACGGGACGTCCGGCAGGTGGCCGCAGTGGTGGATGCAGAAGCAATCAGCTTTCTCTCTCTATATATATAGCTTGGTCGAAGATTGGAACACTCAAACATGTTTGGAGGAAGGAGGTCCGCGAAGGAAGTGAGCAAGTCAGACCTGCTGCCAAAGTAAAGCGCCAGTTTTGCTTGGCCGCGGAACCAAAGGAATGGTGACTGTAGTAGATGTTGCCACTCAAATCCGTTCGTTGAGGCCTCAAGGTTAGCGGCCACAAACGACTTCTTGGGCAAGGCACGTGCACCGGCCAGCCGTTCTTTTTTGATGTGTGGCGGAGCTGGCGAAAGAGGTTGCCAAAACAGGGGAGAGATTGCGGACAGTCCGGAACTCTTTTGATTCACGAGATGTCTCCTTTGTTAAAGAAAGAGTTCTGGATGGTCCAGAACAGTGAATTAGGGTCTCTACATGTCCCCAAATTGTTATGGTCTCCTTTTGATTCACTATATATATATAGATGTCTCCAAGAGCTTTATATAGATGTTAGTTTTGCCTTCAAGAAACCTTTTGGCAAAAAGCCTATTCTTGTCACATTCAAACAGCCTTATGTTTGGAAAATCCATCTTCGTTTTCTTCGTTACGAACGCCTGAAACAGACTCACTTAGAATGCTTCGAACAAGTTTCACGCTCTTCACTTGATCGCTAAACACTCGGTGCCGTCGCTTCAGTTGGGCAGCAGACTTGCAGTTTGGGGTCACAGTGCAGCTTCTCTGGCACCAGCTGCCACGCTGCAGAAACAACCAGCTGTCACGCTGCTTCTCTGGACCGATGGTCGCGGGATCCGCTCCTCGTGGTGGATAGAACGCTGCTCCAGCAGAGCAATGCTGGGACCGCGGGCTTTTGGAAGAGGAGGCCGTGTATATGCGGACATGATCAGTGCCAGAATGCAAATGAGACCGATGAGCAAAAGTTCTGCCACAATGCTCCATCGGGCGATGAACAAAAAGAAAAGGCGGGGCGGCAAGGGAAAAGGTCGCCCCCAATGCAACGGAGACAAGAGAAAGACGTCACATTGCTTACCTCACACGACGACCACCCATGCCGACGACCATCTCCGCTTTGGCCCTACGGATCGAGCGACACGGGGAAGTGCCGAAGACTCCCACTGGGAATGGTCGAGGGGTTTGCTTGCAAATATATCAAAAGAAACAAAAATGCTGGAGAGCTCTGGAATTTCAGGAGAACTGTTTGTTCAAATTGCTGGATTTGCCAATTACTTTGTAATATTTTGTTTATATACAATGTCAACGACTGTCTCCAGTAAGGGTCTATGAAATAGAGGTACTTAAACACTCAAATGGTATCCAAAAACAAGCGATTCATCAGCAAATGACATACCAATTTCATTGCTCTCTGTGACTTTTTAGCCACCCTGCTCAGGCTTCGGCCTCTCATTGGTACTTTTGATGCAGTCGGCCTCTCATGGTGCTTTTAAAGTCTTCGGAGGCTTGCGCGTTTTTCTCGATATGTTCCATCCCAACCCATCCAGCTCCCATACCCTGTCAGAAGGTGATTGTATAGGGTTTGGAAGGTCCAGTCGTACCGAACCTGAGGTTCGGTACGACTGGATCCCTATAGGGTTTCATGGTTTCAGCTAGTCGCACCGCATCGGATTCCACCTCGGTGCAGCAGCCTTTGGCCGCTCGTGTCGCACAGCTTGTGGTTCGCCTCGCGAAGGTCCCCGGCTTGGACAACGGACAGCTGGCCTGGGCGGTCTACGCGGTAAGCCACTTGACACGAAAGATGCCCAAACAGGCTTAGTGTGGCACGTGTGTCCAGGATGGATACGGACACAAGACCCAGAGAAGGCTACAAGCTGCCTAGATTCAGATGAACCGTATAGCATATACTAATTCGGGCGGACATGATGCAAGTCCAATCGTGCTTCGTCAGACTGGTGCACTAATATATCAAATATGTGTCTTTCCCGTCCGCAACCCCTCTGAATCAGATGCAAATGTGTGCTGGGGTTGTACTCAAAATTCACGGAGTGGAACCCCTTCCTGAGTTTGTTCGGGCCGTCCAAACGAGTGGATGCTCGTTTTGCCATCCAAAGTTTGGTGGTGAAAACATTGTTGCGACTGCCGATATTTGGATAAATTTTCAAGGATGTATAGTACTAGTACCTACGGTTTTGCTATCAGGCACGTGGACTGGCGCAGGTTTCGTTTACATGAGTACTGAGCAACATCTACAAAGCGTTCTAACCCGATGAAAAAGATAGCAGAACCAACGCCTCACCTCCAATGGCGGATGCTGAAAGTTCAGAGTGGGGGAAGAGCATCAAAAGTACACATGTCAAAAAAAGGTTTCCAACCAAAAAATTGAACAAATCACTCAGCGATGAATCGAATATAAATTGCTGTAAATGACATGTATTTGTTGATAGTGATATAGCCCCATTTCGGGCCATTCACGTGAACGCTGAGGCAAAGTTCTACGATCCCGCGCTGATGAGGTGGGCAACAAAAACACGTGGCAATGTCTTCGGCAGAGTTTTGGCACAACAGGTCTCACCAGAAGTCTCCTTCAGTTGCGGAGCTCTCATAATTCATGGATCGTCTCTGCAGCACTGCATGACTCCTGCATGTTTTTCATCCGCTCTCTCACGCACTGTGGAGCCTCCGGTTCTCGGCGGCCAGAGGGGGCCCAGCCCGCTCCGCCACCGCGTCTCCGTGGACGGCGTCCGCCAGGGCCCGCGCTACGCCGCCTTGGCGCAGCGCTGGGAGCGGCGCTTGACGCGGATGCGCTCCACGGCGGTGCCGCGGTGGGTGGGGCAGGACGGGGTGAGGGAGAGGGTGTGGTTTCATTGGGGTGCTTTGGTTGGCGTGTTTTTCTTTGTTTTGGTTGATGTTGAAGAGCTCCAAAGAACAGTTATAACTTATATAACTGTTGGTTCTGTTGAGTAGCTGTCATGCTTTCAATGACACTCAACAGCAATGGTCCAAATTGGCAAGGCTGTAGGTGTTTAAGGTTGGGGATCGCCAAAGCATAAAAAGCACGTTTCAATCTCACCTGTTCTTCTGAAAAGCATTCTCCAACCAAACACTCTTCTGTACTTTGGTCATTGCACCTTTTTTGATCCTTTTGACATCTTTTGACTTCACCATGCAGCAACTCGCGAAACTCTCCGGGCATTTGGGCATGTTCCCAAGCAGCGCCTGGTCTTTCTCCCATCTTCCCCCATCGGCCTCTCGCAGCTTCAGTACTCAGAACCGCCCACGATCGAAGCCTTCAGAGCCCCACGCGGGCTCGCTCGCTCGCTCGCGTCACCCGTGACCAGCGACGCACCGGGGGGCGGAAGTTCGCGCAACACGCCACGCTGAGGTGAACATTTTCTATGCGGGACGTGGCACCGGTGCCTTGCGCGCAGTGTCTCGCATCAGGCGGGTGTGCTATCGATGGGTAGAAAAGCAAGGATAAACACCTTGTGCCTACTTACCGCGCTTGGGGATGGCTTGGCCAGTTTGTGATGCACAATCGCATCAGTCGCAGTCACAGACATTCAACACAAATCAAACTCGACATCTCAAGGCAGTGGAACCTGCAGATCATGTGTTTTGCTCTCCACAACAACAAGGTTTCACAGCGTTGGCTCCAGTTTCACAGCCTGTTGGTGAACCGGGAGTCACATGGAGTTGGGTGGTTTTTTGGTTATCAAGTGAGTAGAGTAGCTGGGCACCCCTATCCCTTCCAAGTTCCTTTACTACCGACATAGTGGTGCATAGGAAGAGAACAAATAAGCCGTTCCCGATTGGCGGTACCGAAGGGCCGTTGGGCCCGGTGCGGCAGGAATACCACACACGATGCGACGAACGCGTCGGGCTATGAGACAGAGCTTCGGAAGCACACAGGGGGAAGCGTGTTTTGTTGTTATGTTTTTCAGTAGGGACACTGTGACACTGCTGAAAAAGAAGGGTGATGGCAAGTTGAAGGAAGGATCAGTGAGCTTAGAGCTTAGTGTGTATTAGTGTGCATATTATGGCAGGCCAGGAGATTGATGAGGTAAATGTGCAGTACCTGGTTACCGTCCTATACATGGTGAGGAGCTGACAAGTAATTGCACGACTTAAAGACCCCCGGGTGCCGTGTTGTTCACCATGTAGTTGGTACGATTCACTGTTGTGTGCCGAGATGTTGGCTTTTAGTAACTCGTCGGAGCTGGTGACCTGAAGCTGCAACGATAGCATCAGCTTTAGCCGCAAGGCCAAACCAGACTTGTATCTCATCCATAAATCGTCTAGCTGCAATGATGCAACAAGCAGAGGAGTCTTTGGTGGTTGCAAGACTGCTACAGTAGTGACAAACTTGGACGCACGAGAAAAAGGGCCGCGTGTGGCTCTTTTCCCCGGGGCTATTGGGGGTCCAGCCTTGCGTCAAATTACTGGAAGAGGCCTCGACACGACTCGCATGACTCGTGCGACGGGGCTTCGAGCGCCCCGACATGCGGAGCTTCAGCGATGTTCGCTTGCTGCGAGAAAAGCATCCCGAAGCTATTGCGCGCTGACCGGGGCATTGGTTCGAAGACACATATCGAGTAGCAATGGCGCTGAAGTGAAGGACTCCGCATGCTCTTTGCTTGTGGGAGTGGTGGACATTTGTAGACCACACGGACTCAGAGCCGGCCCAGGCCAGGTGTACCTGGTGTACCCAGCCGCCCATCCAGATTCGGAGTCGCCCAGGTCCGCATAAGGATGTGTTTCGCAGCATGCAGTGGCATGCAGATGGTTGGCACTAATTCAATACATTGCAAAACCATGTGCCAACTGCCAGCTGTTTGCCCTGTTTCGGGGATACGCAACATGTGGATACGCAAAGCCGGCAGAGGTTGATAGAGGTTGCAAAAAAAACCAATTCTTCCACGCGTGAGGACTGTTTCCCGTAACATGCCCTCCCCCACCTGGACCACTGGATCATACCACCACTGCGAAACGATGCAATTCGCACACTGCACAGTACTGTTCCGGTGATTCCATCGTGCTGATCCGGTTCGGACTCGCAAGCGGAGCTGTCGCGGTCGGAGTTTGTGGGCGGTGCAGGAGAACTCTTGAACAAGGTTATTGCATTCCTCTTAGCGATCCTTAGCTTAGGAGGGTCACACTTGGTTTAGCTTAGTAATAGCAGATATAGCTATTCTGAGCTATGTCATGCAGCTATGTTTCTATTTTTTCGTTTCCCCCTTGGGTGAAACCGTTCTTCAGGTGCCCGTGCATCCGGCCTTCCTGGACGACGCCTACGAGGGCGAGTTGTTGGTCCTCTTCGTCGACTTGTTGGCCGTGCCTCGCGTCGAACGCGTCGAACGCGAGCGACGCGGTGACCGTTTCGCCACGTGGGCAAAGCTCATGTTGATGCACCAAAACGGCCAGTATGGCCAGTGGGGCAGGGGAGGTCGATTGAATTACAGAATCAGTATGGCTTTAGGGTCTAGAACCGCGGTTCAGATTTGACACATTTCGACTTCTTTCTAGACCGCCCATCTGGTCAGGAGCACTCATACCATGATTTCGGGATAGTTCGAAAAATGCTCCGAATCTTGTGTGGGCCACCGTGCTCTTGTGTTGCATTCCAATTCCGACCTTCTGATCCTTACATTGTTGTGTCGGCCCTATAGGACAGTGAAATGCCACTTGATTCATCAAAAGACATCTTAATTATATACAAAACAGATGGGGTCATGGAGAAGCAACTGCGGCTAACCTAACCTCAGATGGTTCAATCCGTGTTGTGAAACATGGACCCATCATCTATACCTGCTTCTCACGTAGCATCCTTAGCTTCTCCATGTTACTTGCATCTGCTCCATTGTTCACCGTAATATGCCTCCATTCTTCGTGTCAGGCACAAAAACCGTCGGCTTGGGTGTCTGTTTTTCCATGTTGTGTCACGTGTCACCTGGTTCACATCGAGGAGAAGTGGTAGCAAACACACTTATTAGCTTGACCGGCTTGACCCAGGGATTTCTTTCACTCTGGGGGCTATGCCACGTTTTGAAAAGAGACAGCTGCGGACATGCCACACATGAAGGATTGGTCCAGCTATCCGGAGAACGGCAAAGAGGAGAAAGATAAAATGTGGGAGAGGACTGCAGGATCTGGCTTTGCATGTGGGTGGGCCGACGCCAAAAGGGCACCAAAACTTGAGTTCCAGCAGTTCCAAAGGGTGTCGAACTTGGAGGAAGTCGTGGTGCCCAATATCCACTCGGATGTGACTCAACCCCCACCTTTGTGACTGATGGTTGATGTTTCCTTGTTTTTGCTTTTGTCCAAGCCGCGTTGCAGATGCGACATATCCACCGCTTTGCAGACGACCAAGACCTCTGGGATCGAAGCATCCGTCCTTGAGAGGAAGCTTTTTAGGTCGAAGCTTCTTTTGAACCATTAGCAGCCCCAAGAATGGTCCATATCGTCGTGGTGTTTCCATATATCGTCTTCGTTTTCACGGAAGACCCACTCAAAAACGCCTTCGACCTTCGACACGAAGAGACCCTTCGACCTTCAACGTGGGAAGGTGGAACGGAGACGAGTCGTCTCCGCTGGTGTTTTCGTTTGCGGGAGGAGTCTTAGTCTTGGACACCATGACGGCAGCGTTATTTTTCAAGACGTCTTAGTCTTGGACTGGAGCTTAGCACCAGTTATAGGCACTAAGATCTAGGACTGCACTTCGATACACAATCAACTGCATTTAATGCTTTGCCTGTTTGGCTCTGGATCACCTAAATGAGTTATGGCAAGGAATCCATGTTTGCAAAACTGCCCTCTCTCAGTCTGTGGCTGCACCTTTTCTGACGCGTCTCGACCCTTGGCAGCCCACCAGCGGCTCCGTCGCCTCCGCAGGAAGCAGATCCGTCTGAAGGCGATCAACTTTACGAATCCGCAAGATGATCGCCACGCGGTCGTCGAAGAGACGCCAATCACTCGAGTGATGGTTGATCGTGGTTGATATGGTCGACCTTATGGTTTGCTCGTTCTCTTTCATGCACGACGCAAGAGTGGAAGACACAACAAAGACTTGGGACACAATTGAGCTCTTTTCTTTCAATGTCTATATAAGTTTCTTGGTGTTTTTTGGGATTCCTCTTCCAGAGTGGTATGGCTTGCCAGGTGGGACCCCCCTTCGGTGATCTATCATGTATTTCTTCAACACACACACAGCAGGCCACCAAACTTTTTCAGAGTCTTCTACCACGAACCAGGTCAGTGAACGACCTCACTTTACGAGTTGTTCAGTTGTTTATCCCCCCAAAACACGACTCAATGAATCTCGATCGATCTCGCTTTTACGACAGGACAAGGTTTGATGACAGGACCTGGTCGACGGGTTGTGTGAAATCTCGGGCGACGTGAAGCGGGCGACGTGGTTGCGGATCAAGTGACTTGCTTATTTTCCCCCCCAAGGTGACATCCACTTCTGGTGATTCTTTTTATTTGTTTCCTGTTCCTTAAACAAATCCAAGCTGAGGAAAGATTACAGTGCAGGAAGGCTTCTGGTTCTCGAGCCACTTGGAGATTGGAAGCGGCTGGAGCTGCATTCTGCATATGTCGAGTGGGCGGATTGGACGGAGGGCAGCAGACGACTTCACGAATATAATGTCATTGTGGGTTGTGCTGAGAAATGTAGTCCCTCATGACCCCCCTGCAGATGACATTGGACTCCATTCCCGTCAGATTGTCAGGGGACAGTTGCTTTGAGGGTGATTCTGGACAAGTCAAAAGACTGAAGACATGGAAGCAAAAACCGGAAATTTGTGGTTCCAGTCTACCACTTTCCCATCAACTATTCTTCTCCTTTCAAGAAAGCAAGTCCAAACGCCGATGTGTTTCAAAACACAAAAGGCAACACGTACCTCTCTTCAGAGGGAACGTGTTGATGTTGAATCCACCTGCACCTCAACTGCCACTCCTGTCCACCAAATCGATAGAACAATCACTCCTCCCTGCTCGCGCCTAACCTCACGTTGTCCAATGTGGTCATTTTTGTTGAGGCCACGAGCAGTGGAAACTGATGGTGCTTCCCTACTTGGAGATTCCTTTGGTGAAGCAAGTCTTTACCAACGTGGAGTGCCTGGGCCTGCGCAGTTCTTCCGCACCAGATGTTCTTCCGACCTGGAGGTAAGTGGACATTCGGGCCGGGCAATTCATTTGTTGGACTGCTTTGAGTCTTGCTATTTGACACATTGATGATTAATTCTTATGCTATCAAGGCAAGCAACGCAAAAGGGAGTACCTGAAAACAGGCTTCATAAGGGGGTTCATGAAAGTGAAAGATCATCAAACCGATCAAAGTAACTATGTTCTTTTTGATTGACTCCGCTGCACTTAGCAGATGACTTTTTGTGGATTTCCATTTACTTCACAACAAGGATTTGCTGCCTCGCCTTTTGGATTCATTCTCCAGTAATTCCCCATCCCTGCCTGACAGAGGCAAAGCGGCTACAGGCGAGGTCCAAAACGGCGCAAAAGGCTTTAAGCAAATCCTTTCCAAGTTCAAGCCAACAAAACACACTTGGAAAGATTTTCAAGATTCAAATGTGAGATTGAACTTGGATGAGCAAAAGAACACCCTCACAAAAGAACATTCTCATTCAAATGGCTTCTTTTCAGCTAACTCCTCCCACCACGAGTCCGCGGCCCTCGAGTCGACGTCGTCAGAATGCCGCGGCGGCCGTGAGCTCCTGGCGTTCGACTCATGACTAAGGTTCGTGCGAGTGGTGAACTCCATCCACCATGAGATCCCAGGGCTTTTCGCCTCCAGCCATGCGCCGCCCAACGTGCGGAGCCCCGTCTTGGTGCGGACGGTCCGGGTACCTATGGGTAGCTCCTCCTGAGAATGCAGGGACCTCTTTTTCAGGTTTCGGAGGCGTGTGATGATGGTTTCGCACCGTACGAGCTCGCAGAGATCTCGGTCGAAGCGTTGGGGGCCAGGACACCCGTGTTTGGCGTTCATGTGCTTGGACATTTGGAAGAGCAGGGGCAGAGAGAATCGTTGGGGGTGAGGCTGGCATACCTCTCTGATTTCAATGCCAACTGATGGGCCAGCCAAAAAAAACAACGCCATGGGGGGGAAGGCCATTGTCGGACCTCCGATGGACTCTCACGTCAGGGACGGACGGACGTGGACTCTCCACTCTCAGGTGGAATGTGGGAGCTTGGGCGGCTATTGCAACGCCGTTGGCATCCAGGCGATCTGGCGAGTTGGACCTGAAACCAGAGTCAGGGGATGGTGAGAACGAGCCACCATGTTTCAGGATGTTTTGAGGATATATATAGTTCCACGACACTGATGAGCTTTGATGGTTCAAGTTCAAGCATATTGTAGGGAGGGGTTCCTGGACTTGTCAGGGAGTCAGGGTCTGATTCTTACAGCAAATTATCCTCAGATTGGTGCACGGGAAACCAGAGAATCCGGACTTTTTGAAAGGTAAGTCAATCCCGCGAACCTTAGCCCCACGCATTTCTGAGGCCCGACTTTTGTGCTTCATGCATGAAGTTCTGTTTGGTTCTGCAGGATGAGATCTTCATCGCTTGTGCAAAGGATTTTACTTACAGTAATTCGCTTTCCCAAGTGCTACCAATGGAATCCAATGGATTCGTTTTCCGCGTAACAGGTGCAGCAAACTGCTGGCCAGGACGGTTTTTCTCTTCACAAACATCCCAAGCTTCCAGGCCATGGAGGTTGGTTTTGTTTAGCTCGGCAGGTGAAGGGGCGTGAAGGGGCACGAATCAGCCTCAACCAAGCCTCAAAACGGCGCGCTTCAGCGCATCGTTTTCGCCCAACCCCTCTCCCGTACGTGTCCTGCGTGGACATTGGAGAGGGCAGGCTGCGAGCCTTTGTCTTGCGTTCGATGATCAGTGATCCGTTCCAGCCAAGATTCATCTGTGGAGACATGGCTGTTCAGCAAGCCATGCCTTCAATTGATTCACAGATCACATAGATCTTCTGTCAGTCATCTTAATAGATCACAGTGTAAGATCTTCTGAAAACTCACCCAGGAAAACAGATCCATCCGTGGGGAAGAAAACAGATCCATCCGCGCGGAATGGACACCTTTTGCGGAATCCCCACTCCAGGAGGTGGCCTCGCAAGAAGTCCGCTGGGATCAGTCCCGAGCTCAGCGAGTCCGCTGGGATCGAAGATCATGTATACTATATACTAAATATAGTTACTATATATATGTTGATGTTACAAGTTACATGTTGCATCTTCTTGTATTTGGTGCCTTTTGCTGTCCGTGAAGTTGAACAAACTTTGCTACGAACCATCACTAAGTGTCTTGTGCTCACAGGTTTTAACAGTACGCCTTCACCACAGTCAGCACTTGAGACAGCTGGCCACCAGCTAATCACTTCAGAAAAAATACAGAGGTTGAATGAGATTGAATAACTCTAGACTATCCCATAGGCACCCCAGTATGGCCTTCTAAGGTCACTTAACCGCTCTTGGAACACACACCATTTGGGCTTCCGCCAGAACGCCGGAATGCTTCGCTTCAGCCACCTGAGCCGAGAGCGGAGCGGGGTGTCGCTCAGGAGCGTCTCACCTTATGGCGCCTATCCCGTGATGTTGGTGGATTTACCCGCGGGCTTGGCCTGGCAACTTGGTGTTGATCTCCCGGCCTGGCCGTCCCCTACCTCCGTTTTCGGAGAAGATCTACTTGGGGTGGGTGCTATAGGAGGTCGTTCGTGCCCACCGAACCTGAGGAGATGGTTGGAACCCTAGTGTTGTATGGGAGATACATCAATTTGGGGTATACCGGGTATACCATCATGGTAGTTAGAAGACAAGAAGCATGCATCATATGTATAGCCTTCAAAGACCTTTGCAAGAATGGTTGACCTGGCTTTGCAGTGTAAAATCTTTAGTAAAGCAATGGGAGGAAGGTATCATACTATCCTAAACTAGGGTCTAAGCTTGCACGTGGCCCATGAATGAATCGAGACAATGTTTTAATAACGCAGGGAGGAGCTGTCAGAGGGCGTCGCACAAAATGTGCGGTGCCATTACCCACTTCTTCCTGCTGCCACACTATCACAACATGTACATCCAGTCTGGAGTAGCACGATGGTTACAAATTGTACAGCCTGCTTTGTGTCTTCACACAGTCTCCGGCCAAGGTACAATACCATGCTGTCGCTCCCAAAGATGCAGACAGTGGCTCGGCCAAGTTCATTTGTGCACATGTTATTTTTTTCAAAGACTGCAAGAACAAAGTTCAAGAGAGGTTCCCTGGACAATGAGCGATTCTCAAATAAACTTGACGCTGAATTACAGTCACAGTGGGTCATTCTTTGCTTTCTAGATTCCTGATCATTTCCTTGCCATTTCGATGCCATTGTCTCGTCATCTCACTTTGCACTAACTAACTTGTTTATTGCGCTTTTGTTCTCTCATAGATGTGTTCTTTCCTGCACTTGGGACCAACCAAGTTGCGTCCGGCTCAGGCAAGAATGAAAGACATGTAGTTCAGTCTGTCTATATGTTTGATTTGGCATGGACATGCTTCGACTTTGTTTATGAAGCTTAGGACAAATTCAGGTAAATGCGTTCTATGTGTGGTAATGTCACAGTGAATGGCCTCTTGGATTCTTGTTGAACAGAATACTTGGGTGTTTGAAAACCACAGATGGTTTGTGTGAAACGGTTGTTTCGTTTACAGTTGCAGGATGTTATATCATGTTCCATGTTTCTTCATGTTTGTTCCTCCTTTTCCTCAGGCTCCTCAGGCCTCCGAGAACGAACCCCAAACCCACCATGACACGGGCGACGCCATTCGTCTCTTTCCCGCCGCGCCGCTCCGGTAACGCCACCGCCCGCAGGTCACGGGCAGCGTGGAGAGCTCCGACGTCTTCGGCACGTCCGTGGCGTCGATCCTCACCTGGGACACCAAGGTCACCTCGGCTCCTCGGTGAGCGTAGCGCGGAGCGTAGGGCGGAGCGTAGGGCGGAGCGTAGCGCGGAGTGTGTGAAACCCGCACGGGTTGAACACGGTCGGGTGTGGCGTTTTGTTGGCTTTCCGATGTGGTTCGTGTTCGGGTTTGGAGCATGGAAGACGATCAGCGGGGGGGCGGATAGGGGTGGTTTTCTCGGCGCGGCAAATGCCGCAGGGGGGGTGATGTTTGAGAGTCCTCGGGCGAGCAGAGTGGCGAGAGTTCGTTTGATGTGAGGTTTGAGTTGTCAAGAGGATGAGCGGTGTGAGTGGAATGGGGGAGGAGCAGATGGCAGGTGATTCTTTTGAGGGTGACTCAACAAAATACCAAGGTCACCAAGCAGTTGACAGAAGAGTTGGGATTAAGTAATGATTTGCTTTTGTCAGGTACCAAGCAGGTTTCAAGAGGACCATCCAAAGCCCTTTTAATACATATCTTTTATTATTCCTCTTCTTCTTCTTTTTAGCCTTCAGAAGGACGTCGACATACTATACAAGTTCTGCGAACTTCCATGATTGCTTGCCGCCAGGTCCGGTAAGACAGGAATTGGCGTTCTTTGGTTCCGGAAAATCATGTGAAGACGTCGCCCATTGATAATCCGACACTCCATGGGTATAGAATATATGCCTATAGATCGCAGGTTAATCGCCCTGGCCAGGTCAGCAAATCTGCCAGTCCCAGGCAGGTCGTGCAGTAGGGATAGGTATGGACAGTTGATCAGCGTTGGCCCTGGCCGCGTTTTCGTTTAGGGCCGCTCTGCCGTGTTCATGCCATTCAGGTCCTAGCAATGCTCCAGGGCACAGGACCTTTGATCAGCCGCCTTCTGAAAGAGGCCGGTTGTTCCGAGGATGCTCTCATCTTGACGCCGGTGAACCGTCAGCGTACCGTTGGGTTTGATCAGATGGAGGCAAACATTGGTGTCGACAGAAGTAGGTTGTGGATATTGACAGAAGGTCTGTGGTGCCCCCCCATCATCCCCCATCTATCAAAAGTTATTCTGAATGTCCGTCTGGCTCACTCTCAGATGTCGCACTCTTCCTTCAGAGTCTTCGGTGCTTCCGACCAGTCGTTCCGTCAACATCTTCCGAGAGATTTGTCCATGAGCAGTTCCATGAGCAGTTCCATGAGCAGTTTGGGAGGTGCTGCGGGGGGGTCCAGCCCACATCAGTTTCTGTGGTGGAACATGGTTACATTCTTTCAATGCAAACTGTGGTCACTCCATGCAGGAAAAACATGCAGAGCCCTGCCACAAAGTCACCAGATACAAGGACCTTGCTGCTTCAACAAGCACTGCCCTACCATCTCAGCTTTGTCTTCCTTTAGCCAACTGAAGCCAGGAGATTGCGAAGACGCGGTACATCTTTGTACAGTGGTTTCAGATGGCACAATCCCCAAAAGGTAGTTTATATGAACCGCCCATCCTTATAGGGACCCAAGTAGCTTCTCAGAAGGTACTTGGACCCTCCTTGCACCTACATAACAGTGTCTCCAATCACCTTCTCAGAGGGTATGTGGATCCCCTGGGCATATAAAGACATCTTGGGAACCACCAGTGGTTTGAAAAGACAATGACATGATGATCTTATTGATTCAAATCTATACAACACCTTCTCCAGAAGGGTTTTACATCTCCAGTCCTTGGGGGGGGTGGTAGTTTTCCAACGGTGCCAGATCTTTCACGCTGACGGCTCGACCGCGTTCGCTCCGGCGACACGACGCGACGGCAGGATGGCTTGAAGGAGCAATTCCAGGCGGGGTCGAAATCGACTGGATAGCGATGCCAGGAGCCCCGTTCGTAACGTCCTTGCTCCTAGTAGCGATGCCAGGAGCCCCTAGTAACCTAGTAGCTTCATGGATGCCTGAAAAACTTGGACATTGAATGTGTGGAACATGAACCATGGAACCTGAGTTCACCACGACGGGTTGTAGAGGAAAGTCATCTTCCAGTCTGGTCCATGTCAAGACCGGTTCCATGTGGGTCTCAAACACCGGGTGAAAGCATCGTTCTGCCCACATCTGGGTCTCTTGAAGATGTCGATGTCGATGGATTTACTTCAAAGAGACATGTCGATACGGGTGCCGGGTCTATCTTTCCGCCGGTTGGCCCGACCGTCCAACGAGTGAACATGTAGTAGTGACTGTGGTGTTGCAGATCTTTTGTGTTGAAACATGTGTTGTTTAGTGACAGACACATAATTACTTAGAACCTTGAACTTAGTCATTTGTTCCCAAATGTGGTTCTAAGTATGTTGAGTTTTACAACAGTGCTCCGGTAGCGGACGGTAGCGTCTGCGGCCCGGTAGGCCCGAAGCCGGTGCTCGTAGACCGGTGAGCCTGCGAAATCATAGCGAAAGGCTTGGGCTTCAGGATTTTCAGGACGCAACTCTTCGAGTGCTTACAGTGGGTTCAGAGTAGATGGCACAATCCCCAAGTTTGGTGGTTTATATGGACTCCTAACTACCCTATCTAGATAGGACATCTTGGGTTTTTTGCCATCTACTCTGAAACCACTGTAAACACTTGAGGTTCACTTCATTTGATGACTCGGATGACCTCTGATCAAGAAACACTCCAAAACCCCGACTGGTCGCCGGCAGGAACGTGTGGGTCGAAGACTCAGGGGCTGAAGCTTCCCCTGGGTGGCTGGAGTTGTTGCGCAGTGCCACCAAGGAGGGTACCATGTTTTGATTGAGAGGTCATGTAGACTCCGGATTGAACAAACACAATATGAATTCGGTCTTTCAATCCACATGGGGAAACGTTTGTTGGTTGGGGGTTGTACAAGTCGCCAGCTGCTCGAAACGAGCTCCGGTGCACGCACAGACTCTCTGGCCATGGCATGTGCACGGTACTTGTGACTGGTGATCCGATTCTTTCGGCGACTGTTTTGCTAACCCCGTGCAGTCTCCAACAAACCTTCATCGGATAGCTGATACACCGGTGATTGCTTTGCCTCATATGCTCCTGATCCTGATCTCAGTCATGGCCGTGCACAAATCAACCAAAGCCACAAGAACTGCAGTCGCTCGCCCACGTTCCTTTAAGGTCCGGGACCTCAAAAGAGCATCAGTAAATTGACTTTGCCGATGTACTTTTTAGGACCGGTTTCCTCAACATTTCCGAGGACCCTTAAAAGTAAGACGTGGGACTTGCAGGGATAATCATCTGAAGAGGTCAATCCAACCCAATGAGCAAGTGTTTGTTAATCAAGAGTCTACAATGAATATCCTACCCAAGGTGTTTGTCATGTGCACCATAGATGGCCTTTTTGGTCTGATGATTCATGCAGGGGATACACCCCCAAGAGAACCACCAATATTAGGTGTAAGGTACCAAATCGACCCCTCTATTCCCAAGAGGTCATCACTGATGTGCACGCCTGGCTGTATTGTCAGATCAGCGATCGGCTTCGACGGGGTTCAGGGAGCTGAGACAGACACCATTTGGTGAACATCAGCAGAAGATAGATCTGTAGCAGTTTGATGAAGGTCTGTGAAGGTTATTCATATTCAAATCTGATACTTTCCTCTTGGTGCAGCATTCTTTCGTGCGTTTTTTTGATACACTCATTCCCACCAGCCCTATAAGAACCTTCGGTGCTACCTTGGGCTGCAGATAGTTGGGAGAAGGCCCAAGAGCACATATATATATATATATATCATATGGTCTCATCAAGTCCCACTGACCTTGGTTGTGACTCTGTGACTTTTGGACCGAGGTGACTTCTATGGTGAGAAGTTCTCCAAGATGCAAACTCTCAGAGGTCAGAGTTAGAGCTGCTGAGTGTGATTTTCAGGATGGCCAGATGAGTGGTTTTTCACCACATGAGTGTGTATTAAGCTAGGCAGACCTCTCAGTTCGACCCCTGGAAGGAACATAAAACAAGACATCCAAAGATCCCCTACATGGGGTGACCAAACAGTTCGACAGACAGATCTGCCTTGGTGGAACATGGTTTCCTTCGAAAACGTGTCTTTTGGCGCAAGCAGAGCATTTGAGGTGTTCTCTCAGGTCCGATTGAGACATCCACTCTCCCTCCAAGGTACCTGCCCCAGACAGGTTGAAGTGATACCAAAACAATCCAAAGCAACTCATTTGGAGTGTCCAAAACCGGGCTACGCCGGATACGACGGTATGTCTTCTCTTCGTAGCATACCGGCTGTTTGAGCGGCACATGGTGGGCTCCAGGGCTCCAGGGCTCCACATGAAACGATCCATCCCTCTGTGGATGGTTCGAACTGTTTGGCACTGATGGAGGCTTCAGTCGGATCACCGAGGACGATGCACATACCCAACCACCAGGGAGGGAATCGGTTAGAAACAAACGGTCTTGATGTAGGCCAGTCGGTCGACCGGAGGGGTCCAGTCGTACCATGTCGGTATGTGATTTGGATCCCTAGGGTCACAGAAAACGAAGAACAAGACAAGGTCATGTTGAAGCAAGTCGCTCACCATCTTTTGATGGGGCCACACGTCCAATGGGGGGCGGACCAAAACCGACTCACACATGGGACATGTCTGGCCCAGGGCGGTGAAGGTATCAATCGCATTCATTTAAGCCAACATCTACAGGAAACTCATGGTTTTGACATGTGTTGACCCCAAAACCACGAGTTTCCCGTCGATTCTTCCCTTTACTGTAACCAAGTTGGTAATAGACCGAAGTGTCTTTGTCATGTCAGCCGGCCACCCTTTTGTGATTGGAGTTCTTTTCTCTTCCAAAGTTCCAAAGACGGAAGACAGACCTGCACCACCTGGACCCTCATGTCACAAGGGTGTCAATTTCCTCGACCTCTGAAAAGCCTCAGCATGTTTTTTGTGCAGTTCACCAGCTGTTTGGTACTCGGACACCTCATGCTCATTCGGAACGAAGATGCCAATGGCTTCACATCACGAGAGATGATTCGAAGGAGTGTATTTTTCTCTTCCAGCACCCCCCAAGGGGTTGTTAATGGACACCCCTTAACTGCTAAGGGGCTATCAATAGACACCCCTTGGGGGGTCCTGGTTGATGTGATTTGAGGATCACCCTCTCAGGACACGTTTTCCATAGGGCTCCACATACCTCAGTCTCAGGTTCCGCACGAACCTCAAGGGCCCTGGCGACCGACCGCCTGCATCAACCGTCGCTCACCGTAGCGACCTGGTTCGGTATGTGGATAGATAGATAGGGAGGTCGGTTTTGGGTGATGTGGGAAGTCGGCTCACTTTCAAGTCGGGGATCAGCTCACTGCCCCTCCGGGTCAACCGCCTGCCCTCGCCAGATCCCCATCTGCCACTGCCACCCCCCTGCACTGCTGCCCTCGCACTGGGCCGACATGAATGCGGCGCCAGGGGTACCCAGGGGTCCGGCGCGCGGTGGGTCAAAGCATCGACGCAGCAAACTAGGTCACCTGGATCCTCCAGTTCATACATGAGAAGATATAGGACATGACCATCATGACCTAAACCTAAACTAAAACAAGATGGAACCCACGAACCCGAATGTGAGATATAAGTGAAAGGAGCGGATTGATGACATGACATGGAATGACATGATATGACTGTACTCATTTTCAACGGTACGAACTGAGACTCCAGGTAGATGAAACGTCACTCGATAGAGCATGTGTGCTGGAGCACGTGATAGCAGCTAGCACATGGTGAAGATTCGACGAGGACAGTTTCAGCAATTGGGCTGCCAACGTTTGTACCGCCATTGGTATCTTGGTGCGTTCTACCGAAGTCGTTTGTGAATACATGGCCAATTGGCTAGCCACTCCACCCTGCTCACCACCAGGAAGGAGCAGTTTTTATCAGCTGGAAATCTGGTAATGGTGAGTTGCATAGGTACCCAGCTATGGACGCCATCTCATTCGGACAGTTTAGGGTAGCTAGTGGAGGTAGCTGCTTCTAGGGCAGCACCCAAGTACTTCTTGTTGGAGCCTTTGCGTCGGGTTCCCCGAATCCTTGCTGGTGTGCTAGCACTGAACAGAGCAGCCCCTTGCTGAGGTTCCCCAGTTGCCGCCCGGGGTCCCAGCTGAAGGCATTTGTGGCATTTGTGGAATCAATGGTGGACGATTGATGTTGGGGAGATCTTCCACCACTTGGTTTTCGTTCCAACTTCATTCATTTCCATTTCCATGTCCATTCAGTTTCATGTTGCATATATTTGCCATGCGCACTTTTGCAGTCCATGAACCTGCCGGCCTAATCAACCCGTTTTTCCAAGTGGTATACCAGCTGCTCCAGATCCAGATTGACCTCGGTGTGAAGAAACGACCTGGGACACCCCCAGTCCGACGGCATGGGTTTTGACCTCACGTCGTCTAGTCCGACGGGGTACGAAAAAATCCCAGACACTCCATCTGACGGGGGCCTACATTGACCCCTCTGGCACCACCGCAACTGATCGGTAAATATGCCAGCCCCATGGAGTGTCTGGGAATGGGTATACCATGGTATACCACTACCATGGACACAGTTAGCTTGGACTCTCTGCCCGGGTTTCCGGGCGAACACTTCGGCCGGTTTAGGGGGGGTCGTTCGTGCCCACCGAACCTGCGGATATATATTATTGAACACGAGCCCCCGGGCGGAAAGAGTCCCGACACTGAATCCTCACATACTTTGCTGCCATAATTTCTCTGGTGCGCGGATATGATTGAGCATGAGAAAAGCAAGGTCCTTTTTCACCCAGACACAACGAATGGGACTGGAATATATAGGATACATTGACCCTTTTCAATCACCCCTCGCTTTTCTCGGCAAAAAAAAAATATAGGATAAACATAGTTTCGAAATCGTTGTTGTTTTGCTTTCTGGTTTTAGGATTGAGCATAGTTTCCAAATCATTGTTTTTGTTGTTTGGTTGTTGGGACTAGATGGGAAAACATTGTTTTTTTGTTTTGTTTTTTGTTTGAGAAGTAGTTTATAAACACAGTTTATAAACACAACACATGTTTATAAACAATGTCTTCTGTCATTTCATCCTTGCACCAATGTCGTTTGCCTTCGCAACGCTGCAAAGAAGCTGGGTCCATGCAGTTGACAAAGCTGGACCAAACCTGTGCACAGAATTGTTTACAACTACAACAACATCGACAACAATAAGGCACTATATTATAAGTGAGTGAGGCGCAAGATTAGAAACTCTTTGACAAGTTGAATCTTTCATAACATTTCAACCTTTCATATCAATATGACATCCGCACCCACAATAATTACACTACTTTAACTATTTATATTATCCAAGAACCGCTGAACGCTTACATATCTTTCTTTTAGTACTTTACTTTATCATGCATTTTGTAGTCTTTTCCATCAAAGTAGCTTATGATGCATTTTGTTTTTAAATCATCATTTTGTACCTATAGAATCAAGGCTGTCCAATTCCGTTCAGGATAATGTTTTGCAAGAAACATACTAGAATCCAATATTGTAATGTGTCCACCAATACGACTACATTAAGCAGAATGGCAAGTTGAATGCCAAGCAAGATTGCAGTTCATTTTTTCAGTGTCAATCTCTGGTTATTGAAGCATATTTGTTTTTACATTCTTCAAGGTAATAATGTCATTACCAATATGACAAAAAGTGTTTGACACTTACAGTACAAACACATGTTTGTGATTTGGTTTTCTCCCTGCATATCAAGAATTCACCTACTTCATATTCATGTTATTCTGCTTTCCAGTTTCTTACTCTCACTTGTTACATGTTTACAGGTCGCATTCAAATGTGCTATGTTGTATGTTGACGACATAGTATGGTCAGTATTTCTCATTCAGTTTAGTTGTTGGTATTTACAGATGTATCGTTCTTCATATTGTTTAGCTTTTGTTCATCCTCTTTTGTGTTCTGTCTCGTTTATACTTTCAGCAATATATTATGCTCAAGCATAATGTCAATCATTGCATCAACATATTGTTTCATCATCTTTTGTTTTTTGTCAGCTCCTGAACTGGCTTTCGTTGTTTGGCATCACCTGTTGCAAAAAAGAATTGCTCAACAAACTATTTGGTTTTCAATAAACACTAAAACCGATGAAATAGATTTGATCAAATACTACTACATCAGATTCAGAATAATCAAGTGGTTCTATTTTATCACCAACACTTATACCAAAAATCTTGTTTATTGTTATGGCATCATCTTCAAATTTGTGTAATAACCTATTAGTAGGGCATACACATAATACTGTGCAAGCTTTATCATCAACTTTCTGGCAAATATGACTTTAGCCTGCTCCTGCAATCATATCCTAATCATTACCTGTTTCACTTTCTCCACTTTACACACAAATTCACCAGTATCGTGAGTTTGATATTTCTACATTTTGATTTTCTACAACTTGGTAAACTTCATTAGGTAATTGAATATCCGCATACGTGCTCACTCTGCAGCCTCCAACTATTTCCTTCGTTTCTTTTCATGTTCAGCCTTGATGGTGAAAGCACAATCTTAACTATATACTGTAGTACCAGCATGCTTCAGCATAAAGTAGGCTTTATACATTGAAAACATGGTGTTGTAAAAGAAGTTCGTTGATATACCTGTGTCCATGTTGTAATTTGTGCTTTATCCTTCAAATCAATGAGGTACCGTAACATGCTTCTTGTTCAATTTCAATTGATGAATGACAGCTATGTTTTCCCTCACTTCCTTCTTTAGCTTCTGACTGGGGCATGGGGGTGCTGACATTAGCACTAGCAACTTTAAGTTCAATAGGTTTTGGAACACTCCCCCAACCCCCCTAATCAGCGCCCGCCCATATATATATATAACCCTCCCAGACAGGTCAGGGCTCCTTCTGGAACCAAAAAAACGTGACAACGACCAAGGTCTCCTGGTACATGAATTGACCGTTTGGTCATGTTTGGTCCCTTTCCACCACCCACTGCAGTGGTTTGTACCACCTTTTCCGCCCGAAGTCTTCGTCCCTGCCTCCTCTCAGGTTGCAATCTCGTGAATGGGACCCGCAGGCGCGGTCGGGTCGCGGTTTGGGGATGAGCGGAACTGGTCGGTGGACCAACACAGGATCCAAAACTTTGCCGCATCTGGTGCCAAAGTGATTTTACAGTCACATTGCAGACTGCCAGACCTAGAAACAGAGCTGGTCCAAGCTGGGTTTCAACGCAAGAAGTTTCTGATGAGCAAGGCAAACTAGCTGCTAGCTGGCAGACGGAGCGACATGGGGTAACCGTACTGACGGTCCAAGCTTGAGGGAAACATTTGCATTCATTTCACTTGCTTGTAAGTTGGACTATCCAAAAAGAAAGGTATATCCCCCAAATGTAGAATCTTGATGAATAGTCCCCCGGAGGCAGAAGAGCTTTTACAATCCAATTGGATCCAAATGGGCAGGTGTATTAGGGATTCTACATGACTTAAGAGCATTTAACAGCTCAACATCCTTTCTGTTGGCTGTGCACTGGTAGCATCGGGCGCCAGGCTCTCCGAGAGCCTTTTCGTATAGCTGGGTGCCCTGGTTGGTGCCCTGGTGCGTGCAGGCGAGGTGCTCAACCCAAAAACTCTAAATCCGTTTCAATTGTTCCATGATCTTTGATCCAAACACGACCTGTCTGGGACAGCCATAGGACTGCCATAGGTTTTGGCCAGGGGGTCCATTTGGCCAAAACCCTTTTGGGCGCGGAAACCAGGTGAACCGGTGAACCGGGAGAGCCATGAAAGCAGTCCTTCCGTGACGATCAGCTGAAATAGTTTGGAGCAAAAAGGTCAAGTGGGGCTTTGGATAGTACAAGGAAAACACGTGCCAGTGGCCACCGTTGGGGCAAGGAATTTCGGGGCAGGTTTCGTGTTGGGCAAGTTGGTTTCGGTAGATCACGGTTTTAAATTAGTGAGGACACCTGGTATCCACCCAAAGAGCAGGTGGATGGATGGATATGATATGGATAGATAGGTGACATGGACCCTGAAAACCACTGAGTGGTGGATGAGAATACGCCATGTTTCTCTCTGCGGTCGTCTTTTCTCCCTCAAAAGGGGCTCCCCCAACCGCCCCACACCCGTGTTCCATCGCTTCGGTGCGCGTTCTTCCGCACCCACCCCGCAAGCTGCCCAGTGCGCTCGCTCCGAACCGAAGCTCCCAATCAAGGCCGGACCAGGCGAACGCCTTGGAGCGTCATCCGCAGCGCTGTTTCTCCGCGAAAGCGAAGCGGAATTCGCGTCGCAAAGAAACAGCTCCACTGGTGTGGTCGAGTCCGTGGGTTCCTTTTTTGAGCTTGAAGCAATGTGCTTGCAATCTCCTGTGTAGCCAATCGCTGGGACCCGGGCGTGCCATGACAGCGCAGCGTGAAAGGCCTGAAACCAATAAAACCAAGACGGATCTGGGTGGTCAGATGCAGCAGCAGCAGAGTTTGCGGTCCGATCTTAGCCACCTAGATGAAACATCTCAGCCTCCCAAAAACGATGTTCCTCCAATGGACCTGCCGTGAGTTGAATTGGTTTTCTGATGTTTTTTCTGATAGCTTGCTGCCAAAGCACCCAGACTACGAATCATTCAAGGTGTTGCATGGTCAAAAGGGTTCCGAGACTACGAATCATTCAAGGTGTTGCGTGGTCAAACCGCGTATGTTTGGGCAGCTGATTCGCGTATCACTGCTTGTAGGGCCGGCGTGTGTAGGTTCGGCAGGCCGGGGTCCTGAAGAGGAACTATGCAAGGCATAGATGTAGTGGGTTGCGAGGTCATTGCAGCTCATGGTTTCTAGTGGGGGAACTCCGATCAGCCTTGAAGGTAGTAGATATGAATGATGGTACACAGAGATGAAAGGGATTTGACGTGTAACTAGGACTCAGTGCTGCTCATACAAGTGTTTGTGGCACTCCTTCTAGTTTAGGATCGATGGCACAAACCTGTTTTTACAAACCATTTCCATTTCTGTCAATTTGTGTGTTGAAGTCTCTGTTGATCAGTTAACTCATGACCATCCATGGATAGGCCAATGTTGTTTCCTTCGACGGATGCTTTGCCTTCCTCCACCGGCATGGACATGCGTCCGCAAAGGGGTGTGATTTGTCTCTACAGAATATCTTCTGGAAGCATGGTTGTCTGCGGATTTTTGTCCATGGATGCTTGTTGGTCTTGTTGAAAGGGGCTCGTGGCGGCTGGTGGATGGCACCACTTCCATGATTCCATGGAGCGTAGATGTTAAGTTAAGTCTTCATGCTCAGCCATAGTCACTTCATGAATGAACAGCGGAGTTCCCCCAGAATTCGGTTTTCGGAATTCGCTTTTGGTGAGTAGGTGGGTGGGGCTTGGGGCCTGTCAAACCGGTGTTATTTTTCGTCGCGAGGCGACGCTATCGCAAGTCACAAAGGTCGAGAACAGTTTCCATGGCAGTGAAACATGAACCATGAAACTTTAGCTGACCTCTTGGGTGTTGTATTGTTGTTCAACATTTACTATTGTTCGCGGTAGGTGTACTCAGCAGTGTACTGATCCAGTGGCGATCATCGAGAAGTTCTTGCCGGAGGGTTTGGGTTCTTTACTCGGAAGTAATATCACTCCAGAAAAAAAAAAGAAACAAGCGAGAGCAAGCTGAGCTGCTCACAGATTTGGCCGAGTTGCGGCATGCATGCCTTCCCTCCGCTTTGGGAAACACATGTTGCCATGAACCGGTCGAGCAAGATCTACGAATCCTCCAGGCCTGCGGTTCGGTGATCCCTCTGTTGATGGATGAGTCCAACTCCTCGAGTTTTCGTCAGGTGGATTTGTGCAAGCCAGGTCAAAACCCTTATATATTTATCCTAGCTGTTTAGTCCAACGCTTTAATTCTTTTTTTTT